>CM066037.1:80781663-81247446 GCA_033557465.1 Ichthyophis bannanicus | reverse complement strand
GTGCAGAGAGGCCATCAGGCCATCAGTGGGCTGAACCCTCCATCACCTGGGGCCCCCTATGGTTGTGTGTCCTAATGTAGTTTGAACCCTCCTCCCTAACTCCAGGAGTGCAGAGAGTCAATCCAAGTCTGCTCTCTATAACCCAGGAGCTATGGATCTGTGTCCTAATGTAGTTTGAACCCTCCTCCCTAACTCCAGGAGTGGAGAGTGGGTCCCCTATCACCTGGGGGTTGTGTTTGAACCCTCCACCCTAACTCCAGGAGTGCAAGAGGCCATCCAAGTGGGCTATCACCCTGGAGCACTGGATCTGTGTCCTAATGTAGTTTGAACCCTCCTGCCTTTGTCTAGGTGTGCAGTGTGGCCCTCGAGGTGTGCTCACTTTCACCCTGGAGCTATGGATCTGTGTCCTAATGTAGTTTGAACCCTCCTCCCTAACTCCAGGAGTGCAGAGAGGCCATCCAAGTGGGCTCTATCACCCTGGAGCTATGGATCTGTGTGCCTAATGTAGTTTGAACCCTCCTCCCTAACTCCAGGAGTGCAAAGTGAGAGTGTGTGTCCTAATGTAGTTTGAACCCTCCTCCCTAACTCCAGGAGTGCAGAGAGGCCATCCAAGTGGGCTCTCTATCACCCTGGGCCTATGTGTAGTTGTCCTCCTAACTCCAGGAGTGCAGAGAGGCCATCCAAGTGGGCTCTCTATCACCCTGGAGCTATGGATCTGTGTCCTAATGTAGTTTGAACCCTCCTCCCTAACTCCAGGAGTGCAGAGAGGCCATCCAAGTGGGGTCTTGATCACAGAGGTGCTCTGGATCTGTGTCCTAATGTAGTTTGAACCCTCCTCCCTAACTCCAGGAGTGCAGAGAGGCCATCCAAGTGGGCTCTCTATCACCCTGGAGCTATGGATCTGTGTCCTAATGTAGTTTGAACCTCCCCCTGTGCATGGAGCTGAACCCTCCTCCCTAACTCCAGGAGTGCAGAGAGGCCATCCAAGTGGGCTCTCTATCACCCTGGTGCTATGGTTCTGTGTCCTAATGTAGTTTGAACCCTCCTCCCTAACTCCAGGAGTGCAGAGAGGGGCTCTGGGCTATGGATCTGTGTCCTAATGTAGTTTGAACCCTCCTCCCTAACTCCAGGAGTGCAGAGAGGCCATCCAAGTGGGCCCTATCACCCTGGAGCTATGGATCTGTGTCCTAATGTAGTTTGAACCCTCCTCCCTAACTCCAGGCAGAGTGAGAGAGGCCATCCAAGAGGGGTCCCCTATCACCCTGGAGCTATGGATCTGTGTCCTAATGTAGTTTGAACCCTCCTCCCTAACTCCAGGAGTGCAGAGATCCAAGTGGGCCCTATCACCCTGGGCTATGGTGGTGTCTGTAGTTGAACCCTCCCCCTCTCCAGGAGTGCCAAGTGGGCTCTCTATCACCCTGGAGCTATGGATCTGTGTCCTAATGTAGTTTGAACCCTCCTCCCTAACTCCAGGAGTGCAGAGAGGCCATCCAAGTGGGCCTATCCCTATATGGATCCTATGGTTGTGTCCTAATGTAGTTTGAACCCTCCTCCCTAACTCCAGGAGTGCAGAGAGGCCATCCAAGTGGGCTCTATCACCCTGGAGCTATGGATCTGTGTCCTAATGTAGTTTGAACCCTCCTCCCTAACTCCAGGAGTGCAGAGAGGCCATCCAAGTGGGCTCTCTATCACCCTGGAGCTATGGATCTGTGTCCTAATGTAGTTTGAACCCTCCTCCCTAACTGCAGAGAGGCCATCCAAGTGTTTTTCCTGTGGGTCCTAATGTAGTTTGAACCCTCCTCCCTAACTCCAGGAGTGCAGAGAGGCCATCCAAGTGGGCTCTCTATCACCTGGAGCTATGGATCTGTGTCCTAATGTAGTTTGAACCCTCCCCTAACTCCAGGAGTGCAGAGAAGCCACTCCATGCAGAGAGGCCATCCAAGTGGGCTCTCTATCACCCTGGAGCTATGGATCTGTGTCCTAATGTAGATTGAACCCACCTCCCTAACTCCAGGAGTGCAGAGAGGCCATCCAAGTGGGCTCTATCACCCTGGAGCGAAGGGTCTGTGACCTAAGGTAGGTTGAACCGGACTCCCTAACTCCAGGAGTGCAGAGAGGCCATCCAAGTGGGTCTATCACCCTGGCCTATGGTGTTGTGTCCTAATGTAGTTTGAACCCTCCTCCCTAACTCCAGGAGTGCAGAGAGGCCATCCAAGTGGGCTCTCTATCACCCTGGAGCTATGGATCTGTGTCCTAATGTAGTTTGAACCCTCCTCCCTAACTCCAGGAGTGCAGAGGCCATCCAAGTGGGCCCTATCACCCTATGTGGTCCTAATGTAGTTTGAACCCCCTCCCTAACTCCAGGAGTGCAGAGAGCCATCCAAGTGGGTCCCCTATCACCCTGGCTATGGGGTCTGTGTCCTAATGTAGTTTGAACCCTCCTCCCTAACTCCAGGAGTGCAGAGAGGCCATCCAAGTGGGCTCTCTATCACCCTGGAGCTATGGATCTGTGTCCTAATGTAGTTTGAACCCTCCTCCCTAACTCCAGGAGTGCAGAGAGGCCATCCAAGTGGGCTCTCTATCACCCTGGAGCTATGGATCTGTGTCCTAATGTAGTTTGAACCCTCCTCCTAACTCCAGGAGTGCAGAGAGGCCCATCCAAGTGGGTCTCTATCACCCTGGAGCTATGGTTGTGTGTCCTAATGTAGTTTGCCCCCCCCCCCCTACTCCAGGAGTCAGAGAGGCCCATCCAAGTGGGTTGTCTGCACCAAATGCATGGACAGTGTAGGCTACCAAATCCCCAGTTGTCTGTCCAGCCCATCACAGTATGCCACAGTCACCCTGGTGATATGGTGCAGTGTGAGGTTGGTGTTCAGTCAATTATCTGTACCTCATGCAGGCCTGATACATGCATCTGGCGTCCAGGGTGTCACCATGTTGCAATGCTGTATCTTGCTGATGATATGCCGTAAGACACCCAATACCGTGGTGGTTGTATTGTAACGGAGGTTATCTCAGTCCCATTTTAGTGGTTGCCCACACACTTGTGGGGCACATAGTCCAACACACGCACTGTACATGTATGGACATGTTATGGTAGATGCTGATATGGTTGTGCGTTCACACAAAAGCTACCACACCCCACTGCCTCGAGATGGAAGCCCAAACCCTTAAGGGGAAAATGGTGCCAACAGCCTATGTACAGAATGACCTTTCCCACAAACCCTCAAAACAGCACAAAAACAAGGGGGTGTCCATCGTGTTCTCACAGAGGAACATAACATTGACAGTGACCCCACACACCTCATGTTGGGTCAGGTAATTACAATAAACCATGGCCATCTAGATTATCCATGTGTCATGGACCTGCCCTGTGCCACGGTGCTTAGTGGCAAACAACGCACGTCAATGTCACAGTGTCTGTGAACACAAACATGTTTAAAACCCGTTACACTCTGGTGCCATTTTGTCTGTTGGTGATTGCATGACATTTACAAGTGATAGTGACCCCACATGTATCTATTGTAATACACTTACTGGGGCTAAAGGCCTCCCCATCAACGGACATCCACATTGGCCAAACAAATGTGCCATGCCAATGGCCACTGTCTCGTCACGGGTGCCAAAGGTAGACGTCCCCATGCATTTAGGGAGCCATGGACATTGGCGTCGATAGGTGTCGCTGCACACATGTCCACAATGACCCCACATTGAGCATGTCATGTTGGCACTGGGGAACAGATATTGCACCCTGGGAATAGGCATGAAGGGCACTGACCCATAGCGTATGTGATGCAGGGGGGGGGGCGTGATCAAGACAGTATGGTGCGACTGCTTCCCCCCCATCCACCATAAAAGCCATATGGGAGTTACCACCACAGGCTCATGTGTCCTGCCCCTGTTGAAAAGCCCAATTGCCTGCTCCGCCAGTGCATCATGTCACGGAAAATGTCATCTCTGTGTCCCGTCCTAAGTGCAATACACCTGTATGGGAAAGCAACCCCTGTGTGTGTCATCTGCTGAGGTCCCCACTAACTGTGACCCTGGTGGTCACTCTGATATCCCAGCACTATAGCTGTGGTTGAGTGACATGATTCAAAGACAACACCCAGGGGAACACTGAGAAATTACCCCAAATACGTTGCTCTTCTATGTATGCCATAGGAGGCCCAAACCATGCCCTTAGCATGGAGAACACAACCATGTGCGGGAGGACATGCTCCAGGAGTGCCAAACACTCATTGGTCACTGTCAGCCATTGCCTAGTGTGCTTGACTTGCCAAGGCCCCACATGTGACCTGTCACCATGATTGACCAGTGGGGATGGCATCCAGGGTGTGTTGTTTGGCCGAGACGTCCAGCCATGCGCAAACAATCCCCCCCACCCCCCACAATGTGGCTGTGTTGGTTAGCCATTTCCCCAGTGTTTCACCATGTGTCGTGTGGATCACATCTAGACCAACATATTGTGGCATGTTCCCAGAGGGACATAAACCCCACAAACATAGGGATGCCCCTGGCAGTGGCACTGGACAAATGCAGTTGGTGACAACAGCTCTGGTGTTACCACCAGGCCCAAACAAAGGGAGTCAATAACCACTATACCAGTGGGGAGTCGGCACATGCGTCATAACACCACGTGTTTAGCATTGGGGCATGGGATGTGTCCATGACAACTGCAAAGGCATAGCAGTTGTCACTAGCACACAGATTGGATGTGGCAAACGACACGGGCCTGCAGCCATCCCTAGTGACACCAGGGTACCAGACAACCCCCCAGGACACACATATTGTGTCATTGGCACACACAATGTTTTGGCGCACAGCATGGGCATATGGACCCTCAATGCAGATGTCTATTGTGTGGGACACATTGGTACCATGTAAATGCAGACACTACGCGCCTGTGTTCCAACACTGCATGCTCCCAAAAACCACAGGGACAACATATGTGGCAATCCCCCTAGGTGCCTAGAGAATGGGACGGCTCAGAGTCCGTAATGTGAATTGCAAGGGGGTGCCAGCATGTCCAAAATGGAAAAGTAGTCACACCCTAATTTCAGACCCACTGGGGCTGGCCTGGCCTGTGGACATGGTCCACTCAGTTGCAGTCGAAAATGAGATGCACCACAGGGGACATGAGGCTGATATCCATCCATAGCCACATACGCCAGGGGAGGGTCCCACCCTGGCTGGACATCAAGACATACAGGATAACACCCTGAACAGGAGGGGATATCCCCCCCCAAACCCTACCCACATGGCACAGTTTGTGAGAATAACTAGGCAGCGTTAGACGTTAGCAGTGGTGCAAAATGGAAAGCCCCCTGTGCACCCCATTGTGGTGTAGTCGGTTATGTTCACAACACAATGTCACAGATGACATGTTGTCAGACACTATGTTACTGGTGTATGAACAAATCTTGTGTGGCTGCTGTGTGTGCCATGGATCCCTGCCCTCACACATTATAATGTACCAAACAATGTAGCAGGTGATGTATTGGAATGGCGTCTCATGAACATTTAGAGCACCTAGATGTGGACCTCCAATATGACATGGGGACTGAATGTTACGTGCCTGACAGTCATGGTTGTAGCGAGGGCAAATGATGGCAAAAGGTTATCATTGGGCTGGTGTGGACACATGGGGTGAGTCCCTGCCCCTGACATTGTGGCATATGCCTCCAAAAGTGACATGTCTGTCACACGATAATGTCTGATACACCCACTGTATGTGTGTCTGACTGTCATGGACAATGTGACAGCAAGGATCTATGAGGTGGATGCTGACACGTCTGGCTTGTGCAGGGTGGTCAAACAGTACTACACAGCAAATGCAAGGACAACAATGACTACACACTGTGCATGTCTAATGTAGCCCATCGGTCATATGGCCATCATGGACCACACCCAGCTCTACATGACAGAAATGTACATGTTCCACACACCAACATATCTGGGAAACAACCAGGCGTAACTTGTACAGTCGCAATACCAAATAGAGGACATCCCCACCACCTGGTCAGGTACATCCCCACCGCCCTTCAAACCACTGACCGATTTATGGGACATCTCATGATCACCATGTACCCCCATGCATGTGTGTTGCTACACACCATAGGGGGACTGGACACTGTCAACCATGGGAGGTGGCCCATGCAAAACACCCAAACACACCCACCCTTCACAACACAATGTGAGGACATATCTCATACTATCACCCCTGCATGCCGTGTGGGAGCTGGCCACAATCGCTTACAAGGGGTACAAGTAGGGGCAACGCAGCAGGCGGGTAGTGTATGACACATCCCCAAAATGCGCCTAAGCAACACAACATGAGGGCACACAAACAGAGGGATGCAATGTCTTATGGTGCTGCTGAGACAGACCAGGTACACACATGGGCTGTCCATGAGGCAACACCCATAGAGGGGGACTCAGTAGCCATGTGTGTCGGTGAGCTGCCCCACAGGGGATACACACTATGGGTATCATACAGTGGCAAACGCTCAGAGTTGGTCACCTCCAGCGTTCACCATGTCCTGCCCCTTCCGGGATACATCAAACACACACACCTTTGACAGCTGCTGTCATTGCACAGCAGGGATGTGACCTACAATGCACACCATGTGCCCTAGGTGATCTTCCCTCCCTCATCCCCTCTGTCTCTGTGACGTCCCACCTATGGCCACTCGTCTACACCCCTGTCTCTCACAGTCACCCCCACAGTCCACCGTTCTGACAGGTTGTGTGGGGATATGGGTGAGGAGCAGGATGCAGTCACTTTGTGAAGCTGATGTGTGATGCCCTAAATGACAGTGCAGGTGGATGTAAGCTATGCTCATGTCATACGGCAGTGACACCTATGTGCTACCCTATTTGCACATGTGGGAGGGACTGAGTGATGGAGGTCGGTTACTCTGCTCTAGATGCCCCAAACAGCAGGGGTGGGGGAGAAGCATGGTGTGGGCCAGACAAGTCAACGTATGTTCACCCATAGCCCCAGTGACAGGTGGTATGTGTTGACACCTGACAACCTTTGCATATCCACAGGTGGAGGACCTGAGGAAGAAGGGGCGCGAACTTCGCAAATTCCTCCCGGAGTTCCTTACACGTGCTTGCTGTGAGCACCAGAACCACCACGATGTTGAGTATTGGAATGGTCAAATCACAGGTTCAGGTGTGCCATAGGGCCAACAGCCTGTCTCACACCTGTATCTTCATATTTGGGATGTGACACACATGGACATCACCTGATGTATGTCATCCTTCACAGACAGTGATGCCAGCGACGCCTCGCCACACACCTCTGCCCACAGTCTCCGGAGGCCCACCACCCGGCACACAACCGAGGAGGAGGAGGAGGAGGTGGCGGAGGAGGACGACCAGCCTGGTGGGATGGAGCAGCCACATTCTGGACCAGAGAGGGCAGATGTGGTGGTGGTTTCCTCCAGTGATGTGGGAGAGGACGAGGAAGATGGCAGCAGGCACACCCCTAACCAGGGGCAGCATGGGGATGGGACAGAGGGGGGTGCAGGACAGAGGGGCAACGTGGGCAGGGGTGCAGGCAGGGAGGGGGTAGGTGGGGTCATAGTGGGGGAAGGTAGGGTGGGTGGTGGGTATGGAAGGAGCGGTGAGGGGTTGGAGTGGGTAGGGCGGGACCACAGCCCAGCAGAGGGCCACCGGGGCACCAGTCCGGCATTGCAGGCGTCTGCACGGCACGGACGTGAGCACGATCGTGCGTCACCAGGGCCACTGGTACACCCTCATGCTCATGCCAGCACACAGACCACAGACAAGGTGTGTCTGTGTGCTGGCAGGTGTATCGACGATGTGTGCATGGCCCTGGATGACGTACGACACGACATCCGTGTCGTGTTCCACGCCCTGCAGTGTTTGACTGGGGCTGTTCGGCAGGTGGCCAGTGATGTGGTGCATCTGGCATCCCGATGGCCACCTGCCGAACAGCATTACAGGTACCACGGCTGGCACCTGTGATGCCCCTATGTGCCCTCTGCTGCGCTGTGTTTCCCCCGCCCCCACCACATGCGGGTGTTTATGTTGGGCATGTTGGCCATTGTGTGACAGTTTGTTATAATAAACATGTTTTGAACCTGCCTCACTGGTCACGTGTGTACCTTCACCACACAACATGTAGGCAAGCATGGGAAGGTCCATACACCTGGTTGGACATGTAGCGTGGCCATGGCCATCATAATGTTACCTGCACCACATGCGTAGCTGTGTGATGAACATCTGTGCATAGGAATGGGACATGGGTAACCACAGGTCATGTTGCTGTTAATATCTCCCGCCTAAACAGTCATGTCACAGGGATGTGTCTGTCCCCACAACAATTGCTGGTGCAGAGCAGCATCGCACACACGCATGACACCCATGTGTCCCTCTGACACATGTGTGCCATGGAGGGGCGGGACACGCATGTCACCCCTGCCAATGACAGGGCCAATGGCCACAGAGCCTCACCCAATGTGCACAGTATCAGGGGGTGTGACCGTGGAATGGCCACGATAGTGTTGTTGTAACCCTGCAGCTGCCCACAATGTGGCATTGGGCCTATGTGAACATTGGTGTATTGCAGCCAAGGGCCAATGCACAGATCGTATGCAGTTAGGAAATTTATTTATTTTAGTTATTTATTTATTTAACATTTGCTTCTATACCGCGCTATTAAAATCAGCGCGGTGTACATCAAACAGGCATACTATGTGCACTGCCATGTGTGCAGTAATACAAGACAGTATGGACACCCCGGCAATACCGGGCCAGATCTGAACCCCTCCGGTAATGGTCAGGGCAGGCATGTGCACACAAACTCGGCTATAAAAAGGAGAGAAACATTGGACGGAGACTTTATATGGATGCAATGTTACAGTAATAGGTATTGCACTATTGGCGACGGCGCTGCCTCTCACGTTGGCACGCTGCAAAATCCGTTCCCCTGCAGCTGGCCCCACACGGTCATCTTGTGCCTGTGGCGGGGGTGTGGGTGGTGGTGGTGGTGGCGGGTAGTGGGCGGCAGGGGCGGTGGTGCCATCCTTTCCAGGGCAGCTTGGATGCACTCCATGGCCACACACATCCTCCCATAAGGCATATCTTGGATGTGTTGGCGCAGAAGCACCACCTCCTGTATGAGGCTTTCTCCATTGTGCCGTATAGCTGCAAGTTCCTGACGAATGCCTGTGTGGGGAAGAGATGGTGGTCATTGAGTTACCTGTGGCGGGTACAATTGTCAAGCAGATCTAGGCAAAACATATCACACAAATACCCTTTGCATGGTACAAACTGTACTACTGAGATGCATATTTTGATGTATAGAAAACATTACACACAGGACATACACCATGTACGTTTTGCTAAGGAAGCCTATCATGGCTCAGGTAGGAGTTATAGAAAGGGTGATGTGACTCTGAAAAAGACTCCTGTCAGTCCTGGTAGAGTTAATAACACATAGCTCACACAGAAAAGACTACCAGTCCCAGAATGCACAAGGTGTCCAGCAACCATGAGGGGTGCTGAAGTGAGAATACATGTGTTCAATCAAGAGAGCTATGAGGTAATCCCTAGGCACTCATCTCAAAGGGCAGGGCCTGATTCAGCACAGCTGCGCTGTGATAGGGAGGAGCACACATCAAGACAGCATAACAATAGAGCTGATTCTACAGATAGCAGCTACAGCAAGACTACAAGCTCCAGTCCAGCTACAAGCTACAGCCCAGCTACAAGCTCCAGCCCAGCTACAGCAAGGGCTACAGGTTCCAATATCACCTGTAGAAGCAGAGGCCAAGCAAAACGGATAGAGAAGGAAGGAAACCCTCTGGAAGGAAGAGCAGAAAGGCCATTGAGAGATCTAGGAGAGTCCAAGGCAGTACCTATACTGGGAGGTATTCCAAGTGCCAGCAGAGACCATTGGACTGGGGTCACCCAGAGGAATGGATTGGCAGAGATAGGAATCACCCGTGGCTACTGGTGAGAGAGAAGACTGCACGTGGAAGGGACCATAGGACCTATGCCAGAAGGTATGTGAGAGGAGATCCAGTGTCCAGGGATAACGATTGGAAGGCTGGACATAAGAACTGGAGTACATACTGGCCAGGCTATACAGAGATGAACCATGGCAGCAAGGGCGGTTCAGGTATGAACACTGATCCCGACCCTATCTCTAATAGTGAATGGCAGCAGGGCAATGAGCATTCTCTTGATAGTTCCCTACTGAAAGACTCATCTGTGCTATTTTATGATAGTCACCCTATGCTTATTGATGAGGGGGAAATCACAGCAGATGAAACTATTGTTTACATGGAGTGTTCTCTATCAAAGTGCGATTGCTAGCTCTCTGTGAGGAAACACATCAGCCATCACAAAGAAACCTAACCTTGTTCTTTATTGCACTACGAACAGTTCCTAAAGCAGGATATGGCCTCACACAGTATCAGCCAGCCAGCTCAGGGTTTTCAGCTGGGAATTGATATTAATGACAGCTGCACCTACTTGTGTGTGTGAGCAAGGAGAGAATCACTGCAGGATCTGTGTGGGACATAAGCAGAGGTTAACCTAAGCAGCAAGGTGTATTCATTATTTGTGACCTTTCATTTGGTATTCTTTGCTAGGAAAACATTAGCTAATTGCCTGACAGGGTGAAGGTTGTTTTCATGAGTTGATTTGTGACTTTATGTTATCAATTTAAATACTGCACGCAAGTAACCTCATTTATATGCTACCAAGCATACTTGTGCTGGGTGAATTAAACCCCATCAATATAAGACGTTGGTTATTGGCTTACCACTGGTTCCACAACAAAGGTATTGTCTCCGGCTGTGTTTGTGGTAAATGAACTACATTACCCACAATACCTTTCATGTATCATATGAATATATGCATCATCATGATTGGGTAGGTTCACACACTAGGCAGCCGTCTGAGAACGTGCTGTGAGACACAGGCACACGGATACACTGTGTGTGCAAGAACTAGACAACGTCCATCAGATGTACCAGTACTATTAGAGACAGACAGCAGATAAGTGTACATTGTGTGGGTGGCTGGAGGGTGTGCGACTGACTGCAACAACACCAGGGGATACACAATGAGTAGGAGATATGGGATGCATACAGGCAGGGAACGTTGGGGTCGAGCAGATGGACACACACACACCAGCCAGTGGACCAGTGCAGTGCTCATGACAATGTGCGATGGGGTGTGAACAGCGGTTCCCAGAACATACCCAGGGCTGACCCAACACTCCCACATGTGGGTGACAGCTAAGGTTCTCTCACAACACCAACCCCTCCCGGGGGTGACCCCAGTGGGCAGAAAACAGTGCATGTACACCTTGGGGCCCATGTTGTGTGCCCTCAAGGGCCACGGTGATGTAGTCCTGCTGCTGCACAGGGTCCCAGACTCCAGACGTACATGTACAGGGGTATGCTAGGCATGCAAATGCTTAGTGACAGGCCTCAGATAAGTGTGTTCAGCCCTGGATATAGGAGAGTGGGCCATCCCTGATTGTGCCTGGCAGCAGGCAAGGCAGGGGTGAGGTGTGAAGCGGGTCACATCACATCACGGGCCCTATTGACATGTGTTGTTCCACGGTGCAATATTAGCATCCATCCAAATGCAGACAGCAGTGTTGCATATTGCATTGCTCCTGCTGACACACAGCCCTGGGTAGGAAAGAGGACACACGGTGTACCCGTACATGGGGGATGGCTCACCTAAGCATACATCCCAAGGGAAACATAGCTCACAAACAAACACATCCAATGCTAGCCTACAGGCACACCCAGTCGCCACAAACACGGGAGGGTGACAGAAGGTGTACATGTGAGGGCGGCAACATGGCAGGCATCTCAACTGTGGCAGTCGACAGGTGAGGGTAGCCCAGGGCATACACCAACCACGAGACAATGTGCTGTGGAGGCAAGAGCCTGGTGAGCACTATGACACAGGGATGCTGCGTAGTCCAGTAGTGGATACAGCAATGCAGGGCTCAGACATCTTGGTATCCCGAGGTGGATAACCCAAACCTACAGTGCAAGTACCAGGGTCAGAGGGGGGAATGAAATGTGTGAGGATCCCAGGTACTACAGCTGTCACTTGGAGACCAACCGTCCAAACCACGGGCATGGGGCAAAACATTTTCCACGGCCTAGGAATGGAATGATGTGAGGACTCACGTTAAAACACACGTCACCTATGTATGATCCCTCCGGGGAAAGAGGGCATGTGTCTGTGAGATATGTCAAGAGGGAGGACGGAATCCCTAGTGGGCGAATGAGCAGTCTGCTCACACCAAGCCACAGGCCAGATGTCCCTGGGTGTATACCAGCCCCTGCGTCGCACAGCACAGAGGGTGAGCTAGCAGTTGCATTTGGCACACGAACGTACGTATCACCTGGTCATGTCCTGGGAATGTGCCTTTGCCAGGGCCAATGTATAGCATCTGTAGTGGGTGTGGTGGGTCAAAATATGGAATGTGTGTCTGCCGTCTATAGCTATTGTGGATGCCAGGGGAAGGTGAGCACAACCTGACCTGTCCATACAGCCATTGCTCACATGCTGGACCTGTATGAGACTGCTGTTCATCGACCTGACTACCATGCCACATGGCATCACAAGGTATTCCCAGCGGATGAGCGCAACTGTACATACATGTTTGAATGGGCATGTTACCGTGAGTGCGAACTGTTTTTTTCACGTGAACTGTCTGGATCTGCAATGTCAGGAGGGTGCTGAATAGCCTGTTGCTGTCGCAGCTTAACGTTTCCTTTTGGGGATGTAGGTTTGGGATTTGGGATATTGTGTCTGTTTGGGGTCAGGGGAACCTATACCGGGTCTGCCTGTGTAGCTGCTGACCCCAAAACGCAACTTGGCCTCATCACAGGTTACCTGTGTGATGCCATACAGTTTGGACTCCACTTTATGTCCCCCCCAGCCACATCACCTGATGGCCTCATCCACAATGCTGATGCAAGGACACGTAATGTGGCGTATAGACCCTAATGGCCATCCGCCTCAGACGACTGTACATTAGGAATATACATGTGCGGGACAGCGTCGCCACTCTGGCTGTATGTCACACAGCCAACCCTAGTTGTGGGCATTCAGGTGACCGCAGGGGCGTGTTGCCCCCCAAAAACAGGGGAAAGGATAATCTGATTCTGTCCAGTGTGCATATAGTGCTCTCTGTGTGTATGAGGCACTGTACACGATAATGTCGTCTATGATGCTGTGTGGACACCTGTTGATAAAGCCTATGTGGGATGGGGCCATTATCACGTTGCATATCACACATATGTCCCGCCTGTGTATGTGAACCCTGATTTGCGCTGCTGCACGGTACAGTTGTCACAATGTAGCAATGGCACATGGGTGTGCTACAGTCAGGGGGCCTAGACCTTCCTGTTATATGTTCACCATTTTGTGTACCCTCACAAACAGAGGCACCTGACGCATCAGTACTGTTACATCTGCATCTGTAGCTGTACACACTCTCTTGGCTGTCAGGCTGTGTGTAACAGTGTCATTGGGCAACAAAGGCACAAAGATTAGGTAACTCAAATGTGGAATGTGTAATGTGGACACGCATATCACAGCTGTAGAGGGTATGCTGTCACATACACCACATACACACCCCTGAGATGGATTAGAGGTGTGTGTGTTTTGTGTGTGGTGGCCACGCCCCCTCCACATCTCCCTCTTAGCTGTGCACAGGTGTGTGGGCAAACACACTGCACAGTATACATAGGGGATGTATACCCTGTGGCACAGTGCTTGCTTGCTGGTACTGGTCTGGCACAGCAATTGTGTGTCATGATATATAGGATGCTGTGCATGTGTGGCTCACACTTTGATTCCCATGCCAGCACTGTGTTGCACATAGTGCACGCTGATGTGTGTCACAAAGATAGCTTCTGTAACAACAAGTGTCTTTGTGTGGCATCTTAAACCTTGACAGGCCTGCCCCAGGGTGCACATCTGTGAGCCTATGTACACACAGCATAGTGATGGTTAATGGAAGGAATGTTAATTACCCACCTTCATTGTCGCGTTGCGATTGCAGCACCAAGGGCACGCAGCTCATGTAGTAGCACATCCTCGCCAGTTTCGTTGCGCCTTGGTGCTGCTGCAGCATATCCTGCTGCAGACAACATTGGTGGTGTGGGGCTCCGTGGAGGTCCCATGTGACCCTCCCGGGGACCAGGCCTCTCCCCCTGGCGACTACTCCCCACATCAACCACCGTATCAGGGCTCTCTGTTCCAGGTGCGTGCCACACCTCCTCTTCCCCCTCCTCCTGCTCCAGCTCCTCCTCCTCTTCCTCCTCCTGCTCCACATGTGTCGGCAATGTACTATAGTCACCTGTATTGTGTGCACACACAGATAAATACATATGTGTAAGCTGTACAGCAACATCTACGTGTGTGATCCAGACCACCCATATGTGATATTCAGAGTACCCTGAATGTGTGGTACATACAGAGCCCCCACATACCTATCGCCCACAACCATGTACCTGTGTCATTAAAACTGGTCTGGGAGTCAGCCGTGCATGCCCTGTGTGGCCTCCAGGTTTGACTATATCCTCATATGGCCATCTATTCAGCAGTCGATCCCACACCCCATGTGTGTAATGTATGTGCTGACAGGGCTACACAGCACCAACAGGTACTCCATCCTTGACAGTCTAGGTTTGGGTGTGCATGCCATTGCTCACGGCATATTCACATGGGACATACTGTCTCCCCAGTGCTACATGTACCTTCCACGAACCTACAATGTAGGACGATACCACTGCAGAGGATCCTGAGACAATTGACAGGCACATGTAGCAGTGTGCGTAGAGTATGTCAGATAAACAGGACACAGTCACACACAAATGCACAGTGACAGATGAGATGACATAGGGCAGTGATGGTGCAGTTGTTTAGTTTATACTACTCCATGAAATGTCTGTAACAGTGTCACACACTCCTGGGATTTGTACCACATGTTGGATGTCTCCCTGAACCCTAGGTGGGGGACATGCATAAACACGACAATACAGGGCTAGCTGCAACTGAGAGGGTACACAACATGTCTCATGGTGGACATATGTCATCATCAGAGCACAGGTCATGTGTTACTGCAGCCACAGGGTCAGGGGAAGGGTGACACATCTGCCCTTCGGTCATGTTAGTACGTGTATTGACACACCTGGCCAGGACATTTCCCAAAACATGTGTCAGGGAATATCTATGACCGCACGGCTGTACTGTCTGCCTGCTGTACTGTCAGGTGTGGATACAAGGCTACCCATGGTGCACCACCACCCATACTCTGTGCTGTCCCCGTCCCCCCCAACAGTCACATGTCACCACATTTGACTGGCCATGTACATGTGTGAGTGTGACGTAGGGGAGGGTGATAGCACTGAGCCAGACTGCAAGTGAATGGGTATGTGCATTACCTCTACACATGCCACAGATACATGATCCCCACGATCCCTAGTCCTGTTAAACCTACCCGCTCAGAAGTTGTATGGGATGTGTGTTAAGGATGTACTATCCCTGATACGTTGGGGGGGGGGCCCCGTCAGGATAGTCATTGGCCATGGGGCTGGCAGCAAATCAAAGCCTATGTAGGGTACATGACAGCTGTGTATCACACAGCTACATATTTGTCCCTCTGTGTATTGCATCTTGTGGTGTTTTTGTGGTGTGACATGGGGGGGGGGGGGGAATTGTGACATGATTGCACACACAACGTCCATGTGGACAGATGTCGTCCAGGTGTAAGGTTCTGTTCATGCAGGTGCATGCACCCTTTTATATAGTTACAACACGGAACACATGTCCAATCAGCTAACACGCATCACCTTGTGAGAGGGGGATGACTGGGACACTGATGGACCACAGCACATCAGGGGGCTGACTGCCCGATGCAGGGGCAGCTTGCTAAACACAGAGAGACAGAGTGACAGAGGGTGGGTGGCAGGGAGCCAGGGGAGCTGAAGATGGGGATGTGAAACAATGTGAAGGCCAGGGACATGCACATTTTGCTGTAACATTTGGCTGTTTAGGGCAAGCAATGGCTAGCAGATGTCATATGGCACGGTCTTTGCAAACACACCAGCAGTTTTGCAGGGTGATCCTGTGACTGGCAAGACCATTCCGGAAAACGTGAGGTGTGTGTGCAGTGAGAGACACAGGAATGGTGTCCGGCCCTCTGGGGGGAACAGCTGACCCATGGGGGGGTGGACAGAGTGGGCACAAATATGCGTGGACTCCCCAGGACATGGTACATGGTGTCCCTCATCCCAGTGAACTTTTCTAGTAGCAGCACGGTTGGCTGACCACTGTCTTTCACCTAATTACAGGCAGACATTGAGAGGGCGGGTGCATGCAGGCTGACGTGGGTTGGGACATACCCAGAATATATCCACACACATCTGTGAGATGTACCATGTACTCTTGTGTACGTTAAACAACATATCTCTATGGAGGGGATATGATCCAGGGGGAATCTGAGTGTCGTACGTGTGAGACACGGTTCACGGACACGCCACATAATATTAACTAGTGTCATCCACTACTTGCATACACACACAGGTGTGAGAGGGGTACCAACAATGCATGACAGAGATGTGTAGACACAGATAACATCATGTGTCATCCACATCTGACATCTGCCAGCAATACCCTTGTCAAAGTGGGGTGAGCCCTGCAAACAGTCCAGCTGTACTGACGCCATAGTTACCCTGTAATGAGCTGTGAGATCCCATAGATGCGGATGACAGACATGGCCAGAGGTTTGTGCAATCATGGGGAACCCTCGTGGTTGCTATACCCTTGGCTTCCCAATGGTCAATGATTGTGTTGCATGACAAAGGGTTTGCAGAACGTGTCAGACTGACAGGGATTGTTACGGCAAGGCCTGGATGTTCCTCCACTATCCTCATACATCTGCTGTGTGTGTACCAGCCGTCAGTGATCCTGACAAGGGTCACATGACGCGGCTGGGTAACTGGGTTACAGTACAGGTACATTATAGTGTGTTTCCCATGTTTACAATACTCTGTAAAACATGAACAAATGACGGATTGTTAAATACAGTGTGGATGTATATTTCCGTATACTGCATTTGTGGTGACCATTCCCCTTCGCCCATACCCTGGCAAAATACACATTCCATTACAACTGTTCCATGCCACCATGTGTTGGCAGACATTAATCACCATCTACATATTATTACACGGGCAGCTTTATCATTCCAACCTCAGGGAAACAACCCCATACACATTGCGCAAAACATCTCTGACCCTCACGTCTACCGACATAGTGTTCGCACTGTGTCTATGTGTTGGCCACCATAGGTTATGATGTGGTGTGCACACAGCCTCAGACACAAGTCTAACGACATCATTGGAATGGGAGATAGGTATGTCTGAGCATCAGCAAATGTCAGCTGTATACACATTGACCAGCTCAGGGAGGGTATGCGATGTGATGGATATGCATGACATACTTACCTGCATGTGGAACTGCAGTAGCCAGCAGCGCAGGCAGCCCAGCGGTGTAGACCGGACCGAGGCGTTCGGCCAGCTGTTGCTCCAGGGGCGTCAGCATGGCTGGCAGGGGGCCCCCTCCTCTGTACCCCTAGCATGTTTTTTTTTCGGCACAGAGGTGCTGCCGTACTCCTATTTTGATGTAGGAAGATCTTTTATTCAGGCTATCTATGTCCAGTGTGGGGGCCCATGCCTCTGCGACCCCTCGCTGGACAGCCTCCCACACCGCGTTACGCCATGCTGTGCCTGTCCTTGTGCTCTGTCGGCCAAACAGAACCTCGTAATTTTCAAGGACCATGGAGAGGAGGTTGTGGTTCTCAGCATCTGTGAATTTTAATGCCCTCCTCCTGAGAGCCTCAGACACAGGGACACGCTTCCTCTTCCCTGTGTGCCTGCTGGGAGCAGGCTGTGCAGGTACTGATGGCCCTGGCACTGCCCCCACCTCCACAGGTCCCTCAGTCCCCGCAGGCCCTGCCTTTAGTGGTACTGGCGGCACCACCTCACCCGCAAATACACCAGGCTCAGCCTCCCCCACCCTCAGCCTCCCTCGCCCCCTCTCTGTCCTCTCTGTCTGTGTCCCTCCCTGCCTATCCCTATCCCTCTCTCTATCCCTCTCTGTCTCTGTCCCTGGCTCCCTATCTCTCTCTGTACCCCTGTGTGTCTCCCTGTCACTCCCCCTCCCCCGCTGGCTTCGGGTCTGTCTCTCCATCGGCCTCCTCCTCCTCTCTGCTCCCCACTCACCTCACCACTCGCCTCCCCACTGCACCTCACCCCCTCCGCCCTCCCACAACAGGCACGGGAACAGACACCGCAACCACGACCCCACCACAAGGCACGCAGCACAGGAACAGAACAGTCACTAACACAATACACAGACAAGGTAACACACACAATGACAGACTACAGATATGGGTACTTATCAAACACCACGGGAAAATGTGGCTACCCAAATGACACTGACCCACCTCTCACTACACCACCTCTCACGTACATCAACTCTGTATACACTCGCTCTGACTCCTCAACCAACCCTCAACATTTTGCTTCCGTTTGGGTGCATTTGTAGTTTTGTGGATGGTGCATACGTGGCGCCTGCGCCACTGTGTGACGTCACTGCTTGTGCGACGCGCCTGTGTTTCATTGTGCATGCTCATGCGTCTCGCTCTATGGTTGTGTGCGTTATGCGCAGGCGCAACTCTTAACGCGTGGGCGTTTGTTTGCAGCAGGACGTCGGCGACGGCGCTGCTTGTGCGACGCGCCTGTGTTGAATTGCGCATGCTCATGCGCTGGCCTTTTAAGGTGCTTGCGCGACACGCAAGCGCCACTCTTAGCGCATGACCGTTTGTGTTTGCATCATGACTTTGGTGAAACGCATACGCCCATGCGTAACGGGGTTCACATGGGCTCCGCGCACACCCAAACGCACATGCGCCCCAATTGGCACATGCGCGTCGCAGTCATACACACGCACACGTGACAACGCTTGCACATGCGCGGCACGCACAGACAGGCGGCGATGCGTGACCTCCTGCGCATGCGCACTGCGCACACGGGGCGCGGTACCGACAAAACGGAAAATAACTGTACACTGTATAAAAAGAGGGTGCTCAGTCAGCAACATTGAGGGTGTTTTGGTAGGCGCCGCGTGTGTTTGTTTGGAGAGAATCTGGGAGCAACTGTAGTGAGCCATATTGTGGGAGTTGTCTGTTGTCTTTGATGTTTGTGGTGGTTTGCCATTTGTGCAGTGTTTGGGCAAGTGTGTGTGTCTGTGTGTCTGTGTGTCTGTGTTTTGTCTGTGTGTTTGTGCTTGTGTAGTCACAGAGGGCTTTACATGGAGGACATAATAGTTGTTGCATGTGCCCAAAGACGTGGGGCAGATGCTACGGTTGCTGGACAGGGGAGATGATGTCCATGGGGCTGTGGCACAGGGCATGGGTGTAGACCCGCAGCAACTCAGACCTGCTGCTGCGGCGGCTGGCCAGAGAGGTGCTGTGCGGCGACGGCACAGACGGCGTACTGAGGTGCAGGCTCGGCAGCTGCGGCTCTATAGGCCCAGGGCCCAGCTCCAGGGCATGCGTGAGGACCAGGTCATCTCCCTGTACCGACTGAGCACAAGGGCTATTAGGGGGCTGTATGAGGATCTGCGACCTGACCTTGAGCCCCTGACTAGCCGGTCCCATGCCATACCAGGTGTAGTCAAGCTCCTTGCTGCCTTACATTTCTTTGCCTCTGGCTGTTTTCCAGTCATCTGTGGCCGCAGTGGGTGGCATGAGCCGCCCCACCTTCTCACGCTGTCTCCACCAGGGTACTGCGTGCTATGGTCAGCCGGGTGGGGACGTACATAGCCCTTCCCCACAGTAGGCAACATTGGGAGACCCTGGACCAGGCCTTTGAGGCGTTAGCCGGGATACCACACGTGATGGGAGCTATTGATTGCACACATGTTGCCCTGGTCCCGCCCAGAGACAGGGAGGTGGTGTTCCGCAACCGCAAACACTACCATTCCCTGAATGTTCAGGTTGTATGTGATGCTAATCTGCATATTCTGAATGTGGTCCCAAGGTTTCCAGGGTCCACCCATGACTCCTATATCCTGCATCCGCTCAGCACTATTTAGGGAATTTGAGGATGGACATTACGGTGACTGTATATTGCTGGGTGAGTATCTCCATATATATCTTCGATGATTAGTCATATATGTATGTGTTTTACGTAACATTACCCATGTGTTGCAGATATTGGCCACTGTGCTATAGCTACATGAACTCCCATTCAGCAAACCGACAACTGTTGTGACTTTTACATAATTACAGGACTGTAGACGTTGTTTAACAGGGGACATGATTAGCCATGTCACATCCGTTTCACAGCCATATGTGATGTGGAGATGCTGGTGTTGTTACGGAACATATGCAACTGTTCAGATGTGTGTGTCGGGTGTGTATTGGCACCTGTGTCTGTATACCTTCTGCACACAGGGATGGGGGTGGGCATTTCCACCCACCTGTGTATGCATGGGTTTAGATTGTATCTGTGTTAGGTCATGTCAGACGTGTGTTATTTACAATCCATGCTCCTAATGCGTGTCCTGTGCGTGTGAGGGCCACACACTCAATCATTCATGGGTCTGTCAGCTGTTGTTTTGTGCTGGACGGGGGGGGTTGCCAACATATGATGCATGTTGCTTGCCTTTGCTATTGGGTGTACCATTTTTGCATAGCTGTGCAAATGCTTTTGTCCTCTGCCATTACAGGGTGGGGCCGGACTGGGGTAGCATTACCTTTGCGCACTGCACATGTGCAGTGCTGAGGCGTCATTGTCCGTGATTCTCCTGATGTGACTCATCATTTGGGAGATTTGACTGCAAAGACGTGGGCCTATGTTTTTGGCCAGACGTAGGGGTATTGGTGGGACATACACAGGAACGTTGTCATACTCAGTAGCTGTGATGTTTTACAAATCATGTGGCCTACAATGTCATATTCTGTGGAGCACAACTTAACAAGGATGGAACGGTGAGGGTACAGTAGACATGGTGTCTACTGAGATGGTTTGTTGACAGCGGTCAACAGCATTTTAAGTTATACTGCTATATGTAGATATGGAGACCTTTGACGACATGGGGTGTCATGGTGATATTGTGTTCATCCTGGCTGACATCACAGTCAAACATGTTGTGTGTGTGCGCCTACATTGGCCCAGCAAACATTATTGTGTTCTTTACTTTGCAAACATATATTGTTTGTATGTGTCATGTGTGTTTTTATTGCGTACTCTACCATTGGTGGTGATGGTGTCGGTGATGAGAACATGAGCCACATAACATGGGACGTGTGCTCAACATAGGACTCATTTGGGGGGACAAGGTGGGATTGTGTTGTTCTCGGACATGTCTCTACAGACCTGACAGGGCATTTGTTGTGTTTCTATCAGAATAGTTGTTAGGTCTGATGGATAATTGTGATGTAAAATATGTCTGTCCTGATGTGTTGTGGGTTATGTCTCTCGTCTATACATCTGTGAATTTATGGTGTCATGCGCTCAGTCATTCACATGCAACATTCTTCTCTGCAGGTGATGCAGGGTATGGGTGTCGGCCCTGGCTCCTGACACCTGTGCGTCAACCACGGACACGTGCAGAGCGGAGGTACAATGAGGCCCACGCATCCAGCCGCTCAGTCATAGAACGCACCTTTGGCGTTTTGAAAAGTCGCTTCAGGTGTCTGGATAGATCAGGTGGGGCCTTACAATATTCGCCAATGACTGTTGCAGAGATTATCGTAGCTTGTTGCATACTGCACAACATTGCTCTCAGGCATGGTATCCCTGCAGAGATTAATGAGGATGTGGAGGAGGATCCACCGTGCCCCCCTGTACGTGCCTGTGGTGACACACAGGCAGGCACATCGGTCAGGCGTCGATTGATTGCAGACAGATTCACTGGTATGTATTGCACATCTACCCACATATATGTGCTGTTGTATGCGTGTGAGGTTTACAAAGGGTGATGTTTGGACCATTTACCATTCAGATGCAACACTGCATTGTCCTTTTCTTAAACATCCATCATAACATGTCGTCAGAGGTGTGTGATGGACAATGTGGACAGAGCACAGTAGCAGCTGTTGGTGTTGTGGGTCAGAGGGTGTTGCTACACCTTTCAGAGCTTTTGGGGGTCACAGTACCATTTAGTGGTTTTTTGTGCTAGCAACTGCTGGCCAGACACAGTTATTTGGTGTTATTGTGTGTGAGGAGCCCTGGGTCAGGCAGATGGTTAGGGGTTTGGTGTGATAGAGGTGTCCATGTTTGTGGTGAGCTTTCATGCGGGACCTTTGTTTGTGTACTGCAATCTGTGGGTGTTTGTGTGTGTGTGTGTTCTGCTCCTGTCAGCTTGCTATGTTTGTATGTTGGATATTTTCAATGCCATATGTCAGACATATCACAGTACACATGCACCTGATAACGTTCCTATGGTGTTTCTGACAAGGTGTCACGTGTATTGCTGCAGCAGCAGCGCAGTGTGTGGTAAGGTATGCCTCATCAGGTGTCACAGGCATGGATATGGTGAATTATGTGGACATGTGCAGTGGGCAGCCAGGGGGCCATATGATTGCTACAGTCCATTTGTGGTGGAGTAATGCATAGCAGTATATTACATGTACACACATACAGATGTGCAGTGGGTTAGATGCTGAATGGGTGTATTTCGTTAGGCAAATGTGACGCTAGATGTGTTTGCCCTTCCGATTTTATGGGGTCTTCCATTTTAGTGGTGGCATATGTATTTGATAGTATCTCTACATCTGCCTCATGCGTGTGGGACGTGCTGTGTGTATGGCAGGATAGCACGGTACAGACACACAGATACCTTGAGGACACTATCAAGGGATGTTATATGCACATACACACACAGACCTATGTGGGGGTTATTTGGGGCATTGAGACAGCAAACCTATCCTTGGTTGAACTTTCTCACAGTTACACAATGGGTTAACATGCAACAATCACGGTAAGGTGACATGCAGACATGGTGGTTATTGTGGAGAGCCATGGTGCTGCCCTTGCCATGTATTTCATCACATGATAAACACACAACTGTCATTATTCTTTGCTGGGGGAGATGTACAATACATAATATGCATCTACACAGTGTATACAGGTGGTATTGAGGCATATTTCCAGGTGACACAGGTACTTACACTGTGCTTCAAAACAAAATTGGAGGGTACTGCACACAGAGAGGGGGTGTTTGTCTGAACAAGGGAGGCACAGACATATAGTGTGAACCTTGGGATGCGTCACCAACATGGTGTGTCCATCCAGCTGTTTTGGCACGTGTGTGGCACAGCAGGAGGGTGGGGGAGGCATATGATGGATGTGGGGGGCCTTGGTATTTTGCATCACACATGTACATGATGCCTCTCCCATGTACAAGATCTGTGCAGTGTGAGGGTGCACAGTCCGTTGTTGGTTCATGTTTTGGTGTATTACAGCTGGGGACAGTACGTTGCAGTGTGGCGTTCAGCGCTGGAACCTGACAAGGTTGTTTCTTCTTTCCACTACACAGGACATACGTGATGACAGTGCTGTCGGTGTGTGTCATTAGCACATGGCAGAACATCAGCAGAAATGCTGGGGTCCAGGGTATGTAGAACTACCGATACATTGTATGTGTGTGATGTCAGGTGCACAACATCTAGCCTGTTATGTATCATATTTGGCAGCTGGTGTTGTTCACGTATATTCTGTGTGCTGGTCTTACCCATATTTGCCTGTTGTCACACATCTCCACGTGCGGTTGTGACCAGTATTTTTCCTGTGATGGGTTTTCTGGTAGATTTTCCACAGATCCACATGTGGGCCTTGATGGGCTAGCTTTGCGGAAGCAACACCTGCTGCCTCCACCATTTTAGTTACATAGGCCATCATCAGGGTGTCCTTGCATGTCACTCGACCGTTATGTGCACAAATTAGCACTTGGGCACCGACAGGCCACGTATGTCAGCTGTCACATTGTACTACGCATATTGTGCTGGTGGCTGTTTATTGGTTTGCTTATGTGGTGCTGCATTGTACATGCATGATACATTGTCATATGCTTTGATGGGTGCGGGCACCTGGGGGGCATTGTGGGGTTTGTTACCTCTACAGTAGTGCTGTTCACCTATTCATCATCACCCACATTTCTGGTGAGCAGAGTTGTGTCCTGTGTTATGTGGGACTGGTGTTGAGCAACATTTGTTTTCTGTCTGACATAGGCATGATGTGAAGATCCCTGATGTGTGACTTTACATGTTGGTTCTACTGGTTGACCTGATATCGTCTCCGTTCGCTGTGACCTGGTGTACATATGCAGCAGTTGATGGGATTGATGAGGGACACATCATGGACACATAGGTTAGATTCCACCTTTGTTTAATTGTTATTACATCTGGCTGTACCTTTTGTGGGGTATCATTTGATCTCATGGACATGTAATGTTGCATCTCTGTACACAAAAAGGGATGCATATAGTGTGTAGCTGTGAGATGCCTGTGTGACATGGTATTTAACATACCCATCTCCATGTGACACCCGTGTCTGCAGCAACATGTACTGTTCCTTTCACATCTGTGTTTTATTTGATGTGCATATCCTGTCATGTTTGCATTTCCATCACTTCAATCTTTCATTAGTGCAGTGTGCATTGTGGCAATTTGTGGTGTTGTTGCAGGGTTACTAACATTGGCCACACCTATCCTTTCTTTGCACAGGGCAGTGGACATTATGGACACATTTCCTCCAGTGCATCTCGTCTCCTCATCCAACAGCTGTTGTGGGACAGTGCACCATGTTATTGTTTAATGGGAAATATCCTATTTGATGTTTGACTTCTGTGAGTGGAACACAGGCCTGTGCTGGACGTTATTGCTCTTGGACTGCTTGTTTGACCATGACAGACATGTACAGCACACAGTTTGTGCCATGCTGTAGCTGACAGTCCTGCTGATTGCAGGGACACAGATGAACCTCCTCGGACTGTGCCATATTGGCATGTGACACTTTACTATGCACGCCCATGTTTTGCCTGGGAATTTTGTAAGTGATATTTTGGATGTCAGGAAGCCTTTGCTTTTGGTACAGTTTGCGCATCAGGGACTGACATCATCTGTGTCGTTTGGACATTCCTCACATGTTGTTTACTGCAGAGCTTTGGCCCATGTGTGTGACATGGCACTCAGGATACCCTGATCTGTTTATTTCAACTGTAGCATACAGCCATGATTGTTGCAGGGGGGAACAGTTTCAGCATTGCAATTGTCTATGTCCACCTGCCACACACCTGGACATGCTACATGTTTTCCTATAACACACGGTCATGCCCACCAACATCCTTGATTGATGTGTGTAGGCGGCAATGTGGTTTACATTCATGTGTGGCATCACAGTACCATGTTAGTGTCCGGCTGGTGGCTGTGCATCAGAGTGACTCTGTTTGTGAGCCACAACATGTGGAGCTATGACCTCGGTGTGTTGCAGTGTGAGATTATGTGCCATTCTTTGCATATTCACATGCTAATTATTGTGTTTGTTTGATGTTCAGACATGACACTCTGCATGTATGGCCACGCCTTGCATTGCACGTCTGCACAGTCCTGTGTTACCCCCTGCATTTACCACACTCTCATTGGGACATTGTATTTGGGGTGTGTTATTGTGGGTGACCATTTTCGTGCTACACATCTGCATTCCATGTAACCTGCTATATGTGGCCAGCGACTGTGTAACCAACAGACAATGCAAGGGGGCCTCCTGTATGGTGTTATGTGTACACATTTCTGCCTGTTTTGTGGTTTGTATTCACTCTGTGTTCATGTGTCCCTGCTACCTGTTAGCATATAGTCAGTCAGTTTGAGATAATATTTGGGGTGTACATTGACACATTGCTGATGTGGTGATCTGCCATTATGTGGGAGTTATGACATTCGCTTGCAGATGTGTTTGTCACATTACAACATATTGGCAGCATATGTATTTTTAATTTGGTGACCTCCTCTGTTGCATGAGGGCTATGTTTGGGGGGACATGTTATGTGTTTTGGTTTCTCATTCTGCCACACCTGTTGTCTACATGCACGCATATGTGTGTGACACATTGTGGGCATGCAGCATCTGCTGTGTTGTGTGGCCCTGCTACACAGTGCATATCATGCACCTGATGAACATTTATTCTCGTGCCATTATGTTTTGCTCTTGAGTTGACCTTTGCATGGCATGTGCATTTTGACATTGCTGACTGTGTTCCCATCATTTGCCAGGGTGGGACACACCTTGCAATTCTGTTTACACTGTGTATGGTATGTATGAGACGTGTTAGAAAAAATAAATATGTTCATTGTTCAGACATGTGTCTCTTTCTGTACTTTATCTCTGTGACATACATGCATTACAATGTTTAACATTCCATCACACATGACTCCTTGGGACCATGGGAATCCTGGCTTTTCTTGCACATGTACCTCCACTGATTTGCCCCAGGGCGCATGGTGTGCTGTTGTGATATGGTGCGTGTTTGCCTTGTGTGCAAGACATTTATGTGAACACTAGACTGCTCCTCCACTCATGGACCACATTTACACGTTTGTCTACGGATTTGATGGTAATTTCCATGGACCCCTGTGCTCACATTGGTGTTTGATGACAGCTGTGTATGTGTCTGCAATTTGGCACATCACTGAGTGCGGCACATCCCCATACAGGCCCTCCCTTTGGAATGTAATGTTTGGCTTGCCCTCAGTGTGTTGTTTGTGTGTATGGTTGGGGGCATGTTTGTTCACACAGTGCTTAGCAGTTTGCCTCACAACATCGTATTTTTTTATGGAATATCTGGAAACGGAAACATTATTTTACAGCTGCTTCATCACCTCTACACACACCCTTGTCTGTCGTCAGTGTACAGCAAGGTGTTCACTCTGTGTTGACAAGGCAGCACATATTCGCTGTTGCATGGGTCTCTTTCTTAATGTTGTTTGCACAGCACTACACCTGGGGGTGTGGTAATATTGAGGTTGAGCAGGTGTGTGCTGCACCTTTTCTCATGTTGAATTGGCTCCTATCCTGTCCGCAATTGCTGGGCAGCTCAACCACACAGCAAGCACTGCCCTTGTTGGTTATTTACTTTCCTCTGGGTGTTTTTTGTTTTTATTCATTTATGTAGGTGTATGTTGATGCAACATTTCTGCGGGTCATATCTGCATTACATTACAAGGGGTGGGGTTTACAGGTAGGGCAGGGCCATCCCCAGGGAGGCTACATTAAGGGTGACCACAGGGCACATAGGACATGCTATGGACATTGACAGATTGTGAACAGTGTCTGATTCGTCTAGGGTTGATTATGTGTGGGGGTTTGGGGGATTTCTGGTAATGCTTTTTTTCAAGCTATATTCTAGAAGATATTTGGCCTGTCTTATTTCCGGGGCTGCTTGGTAGGGTTTTGCGTAAAGAGGAGGCATACAGTTAGGACGCTAGATGTCACGTCCATTACAGGCATTAGTTAATTTTCAGAGGTACATTGAAGCCTTTGGAAGCGTCTGGTCTGGTAGTTCTTCCATGTGCGTTTCATTACTGTTGGGTTGTGATTTGGTGTTTCTGTGTTTGATTGGTGGGTGGGTGGGTTGGCTTTGCATTTAGTCAGTGTTTCAAGTAGGGGTATGTGTGGGTCCTTTACAATTGGGGTGATGTGTTCTGTTCCTTTTGCATGCTGTATCCACTGCATAACATATCCTTGTGTGTGTGTGCATGTGTCGCTGGTACCATATACAATATGTGATGTGATCTGATCACAGCAGATCACCAGGTGCATTTATTCCCGCTTTCTCCTGTGGGTTTGCCTGTCCTTACAACCAGCACGCGTGCTGTGTGGGTGGCTTGACTGCTTGTGAATGCAGCCTTTGCTATGACGTGGAAGTTGTTGTTCTGTGCTACCTTTGGTTGCTTTTTGTTTTTTGGGAGTGGTCCTCGGTGTGATTAATCTCTGTTCTGTTGGCTGTGTCTGCTTGTCGTGCAGATGTCGTTTCCATTTCTTTGGCGGCCAGATGTTGGCAGGTTTGTGATGTAAGCACATTGTACCCTCATCTGAGTTTTGACCCATGGTTCTGTCCATCTTCTGACTCCCAGCTCTTGTGTCATCCTGCCCTGATGTGCATGCTGCTACAAGCCATCCTGCACTCCTACACCTTCCTGCATTTCATCTCTCCATGGTTGGCTCGTGTGTGTGTGCTCTGCCTATAACCGCTGGTCCACTATCATCATGAGATTTCACCTGTTGTGCTATTTCAGGCGCATCTGCTGGACACATCTTCACGTTGTCTGTCGCACACGATCATGATTGGATGTTACATTTGCATCACTCTGTACATAGCTCCAGCTAGACCCAATTTGTGTGTGTATTTATGTAGATGCCACATGTCCTGGATGTCATTATTGTACTGCAGCACATGTGATGTCTGTGGTTCTTGTCGTTCTGCTTGACGTTTCCTTTCAGCTCTGTGCAGTGTTTGGGTTATATGTGAACTCGCCATCACTGAAATGGTGGTTTATGATGTGCATTCAGTGACACCCTAAAGGGTGACATACTCCTGTGCACTGGGGTGGGCTTGTGTTTAGCTGGCAACACAGATCGCTGTCCAATTGCATGCTGTACGCAGATGTAGGTAACCCAGGCTTAGTCACTGCTCAATTTGACACATGACCCCTTCACGTTCAGTCAGTGCCATGACCATTCTGCTACACTGCTGTTCCATCTTGCATGTCTGCTCACCTACTACTTTGGATGTCCATACATTACAATACACAATGGTACTAGCACTGACTGTGTTTGGTCAATGCCCTGCCTCCTACGGCACACAAAACACACCCTATACACATCATTGTGTGTTTCGTTTGTGGAGAGTGTACGCTACAATTTGACCTCTGAGGTACCTTGATGGGCACCTTATGCATTACCTGCTATTACAGTACTTCCATAGTTCATTTGCTATCAGTAGTACATACAATTGAGGGTTACATGGCTCCTAGTTCATGACAGGTGATGGCTCAACCAGCCTTATTCATTGAACACAGCAGGGGATTGGACCCATGATGCCAGCACCATTGGGCAGTGTGCTAACCCTTCTGCTGTGGCTCTGTTCATTTGGCTCTGATATAAGCACAGCGCCTTTTGCCTCTTACACATTATGTGGGCAATAACTTCATGCCCCTCATCTGGCAATATTACCTAGGACAGGTGATGCATCACCCAGCCTTTTTCTATTTCTGCACAGCCGTGTATACAACCCCTGATCAATGCACCATTGGTCAGTGTCATCATCATTGTGCTGTGGGTCTGTTCCTGTGCATACCCATCAATGCGCCACTTCTGCAGGCTACTATTACAGTGCCTCCAAAAGGATATTTTTCACCGCCTCATGCCCATCAACGCAACGCCTTATGCTGAACATTGGTTCTCTCACCCCTAAACATATGCCTCGTTGTGGACTAACACTGTGGGTGATTGGGGACATGCTCCCTACACTATTGGTTAATGTCTTCGCCATTGTGCTATGGCTCAGTTCCTGTGTATGGACATGTGCGCACAGCCTTATGCCGTTCACAATTAACAGCGCGACGCCTACTGCTGCCAGACCCGCACAAGAGTAACAGCGCGACGCCTGATGCCGCCCACATTTCCACCGCATCAACTCACGACCCCCACATCTGCCAGCGAGACGCATAATGCGGATCAATATTAGTTACTGCCGCAAAAACGTACCCGCGCGACGCCCAAAATTAGTGTGCCTCCATCAACTTTCTTGTCCAGCAGTACTAGTTATGCCTCGGCCAGCCTTTCTGTATTGCACAAAATGGGGTATTGAACCCGTGGGCCCTGCACCATTGGTTGGTGTCTTCCCCATTGTGCTACGTCTCGAGTCCTGTGTTTAGATATTTTCCCAACGCTTCATGCCGTCAACAACTCACACAGCACCACCTACTGCCTCACAATACGCAAAAGATGTCCCGCGCACAGCCTAACGACGCACGAAACGCAAGCGACGTACAGCGCGCCGCCTAATGCACCACAGATTTTACAGCGAAATTCATAACGCAACATATTAATTACTGGCGCAACAACGTAACACCGACAGCCGCCCTAATGTGGTATGCCTCCTAAATATATTTTTTAAAACATTACTAGGCATGGTTCAGCCAGAATTGTTGGCTTGCACACACTGGGTGATTGCACCCATAGCCCCTGCACCATTGGTTAATGTCTTCGCCATTGTGCTACGGCTCAGTTCCTGTGTATGGACATTTGCGCACAGCCTTATGCCGTTCACAACTAACAGCGCAACGCCTACTGCTGCCAGACCCGCACAAGCGTAACAGCGTGACGCCCGATGCCGCCCACATTTCCAGCGCATCAACTCACGACCCCCACATCTGCCAGCGAGACGCATAATGCGGATCAATATTAGTTACTGCCGCAAAAACTTACCCGCGCGACGCCCAAAATTAGTGTGCCTCCATCAACTTTCTTGTCCAGCAGTACTAGTTATGCCTCGGCCAGCCTTTCTGTATTGCACAAAATGGGGTATTGAACCCGTGGGCCCTGCACCATTGGTTGGTGTCTTCCCCATTGTGCAACGTCTCGAGTCCTGTGTTTAGATATTTTCCCAACGCTTCATGCCGTCAACAACTCACACAGCACCACCTACTGCCTCACAATACGCAAAAGATGTCCCGCGCACAGCCTAAGGACGCACGAAACGCAAGCGACGTACAGCGCGCCGCCTAATGCACCACAGATTTTACAGCGAAATTCATAACGCAACATATTAATTACTGGCGCAACAACGTAACACCGACAGCCGCCCTAAGGTGGTATGCCTCCTAAATATATTTTTTAAAACATTACTAGGCATGGTTCAGCCAGAATTGTTGGCTTGCACACACTGGGTGATTGCACCCATAGCCCCTGCACCATTGGTTAATGTCTTCGCCATTGTGCTACGGCTCAGTTCCTGTGTATGGACATTTGCGCACAGCCTTATGCCGTTCACAACTAACAGCGCGACGCCTACTGCTGCCAGACCCGCACAAGCGTAACGGCGCGACGCCCGATGCCGCCCACATTTCCAGCGCATCAACTCACGACCCCCACATCTGCCGGCGAGACGCATAATGTGGATCAATATTAGTTACTGCCGCAAAAACTTACCCGCGCGATGCCTGGTGACGGCCAAAATTAGTGTGCCTCCAGCAACTTTCTTGTCCAGCAGTACTAGTTATGCCATGGCCAGCCTTTCTGTATTGCACACAATGGGGTATTGAACCCGTGGGCCCTGCACCATTGGTTGGTGTCTTCCCCATTGTGCTACGTCTCGGGTCCTGTGTTTGGATATTTTCCCACCGCTTCATGCCGTCAACAACTCACACAGCACCACCTACTGCCTCACAATACGCAAAAGATGTCCCGCGCACAGCCTAACGACGCACGTAACGCAAGCGACGTACAGCGCGCCGCCTAATGCACCACAGATTTTACAGCGAAATTCATAACGCAACATATTAATTACTGCCGCAAAAACGTAACAGCGCAACACCGACAGCCGCCCTAATGTGGTATACCTCCTAAAATGATATTTTACCATTAATATTCATGCCTCACCCTGCCTTCTTTGGTTGCGCACACTGGGGGATTGAACCCATGGCCCCTGCACCATTGATTTTTGTCTTCAACATTGTGCTACGGCTGTATTCTTCTATGTGCCTGGCAGCGCCCCGCTTAGCCTTCCCACGCGCTAATGTGGGACCCGCACATTAGCGCGATGCGCACAGGTACGGTCCGTTTTTTCCTTTTTTCTGGCTGGCCCGCCCACTCCTTATATGGCACCCGCACACTAACGGGAACCCGCACAGCAACGGTGTTTAGTAAACATGCCCCTTAGTCTTACACTGTAAAATCTGATTTTTCTTCTGCTCTAATATTTTTAATCTGTTTGATTTGCCTTGTCTTATGACGTTAAAGGGAAACTCAACTGCAATACATTGTGGTATTAAGAAATGATCAAGCCAATGGCTCTAGATGTTAAATAGTTACCTTGTCATACGACTGATAGAATAATTTAGAGCTGAGTGCTGGTTTTAAGGAAAGCAAAATAAAACCAGAATTTGACACATGGACGCTTCATTTGCGCAATGAATTCAGTAGTAGAAGCCATTTGCCTTTATCTGACGAGGCTTGGTTCGTTTTCAAAATAAAAATTAATTTATCTTCTTCAGCAAATAAAAACATGAAAAGAATATGCAACTCAAAGCTGTGCCTATCTCATAAGAAACACATAATCCCCCTTATGCCTATTTTTAGACTGGTCTCTGCTCAAAATTGTTTAATATCTGATCCTCATTATCCTTCATTGGGTATACAAAGTAGCTTCCCTGACATTATCAAAATCTCAAACTGGATGGAGGAAACATTGAGCAATAATCACCATGTTGCCTGCTTGATCTAAAAGCAAGAAGTCAAAACATTTGCTCAGATTTCAATCAGCAGGCTGCTCAATTTAAATACCCTCAAAAGCACTTAGTCCAACTAAAGAGGAAGCAGTGGAAAGAAAGAAAAGTGTAAGGATGTTGTCATACGCAGCATAGAAGCGCATAATATGATGGCAAATCAGGAACTTAACACCCATGCAGTCTGTCCATTTTATTGTCTCTGACACAGTGGATGGGCAGTCCGCTCACAAACATGATTCCAGTTATGAAGCTACAAGCTACAATCTACATTACAATTCTCTTACTCGCTTAATACATTAGATAACATTAAATAGTAAGATATGGAAAAGAAGATGCTCATCTACCTTGTCTAACAGTTATTCTCAGTCTTCATCGGTCTGTGACCTAACACATCAGGGCTGGACCAACCACTAGGCAAATTAGGCGGCTGCCTAGGGCAGCAACTTATGGAGGCTGGCAAGGAGTGAGGTATTCAAACCTTAACAATAGATTCTGACACCCAGGGGGACATAAGGCTTAAGGTTTGCCTAAGACGCCAACACCTTAAACCAACTCTGAGACCGGCCCTGTAACATATACAAATGCCACACTGAAAGCTGGAAAACTACAATATACATCACATCTCACCCTATATCTGTTGATACAAATCCAATCAATATTAATGTCACGCCTAATTGCTAGGACTGAGATAATGCAGCTATTCACAACTCCATTTTTCTGAGATGCACCTAAAGGTTCTCCTCGTCTTCTGCCTTTGAATCTACTTCTAAGGCTCAGTCTCCTTTCTGGCCAAAAAAAAAGATAATGATGTACACAGCTATGTACCACAGTAGTCCAACTGCTGTCCACGTTTGTTACTGGGTTTCACAGCTATGTACCATGCAGCATATTCAGATCACTTTATATATTCTGCAAGGAGTCAGAGGCAGGAGGCATATTTGAAGGAGGCTACTTAAGAGACTGATGAACATCATTTCTGTACTCTTCAGAGTCACTACATGGATATTGTAATGGCGATAACAGGACTAAGAAAATAGAGGGCATGTTTATAAAACATGTCTGGGAGGTAACTTGAGCAGGGTATAGGTGATCTCCAGGAACAAGCAGGAATGTAATCATCACATATGGGTATCGTCGGTACCGACGGAGCCCGCGCGAGAACACTCCCCAGCGTCCAATCAGAACGCTTTTGGGAGCATCCCAAGCGCCTGCGTGCTGCCTTCCCGCCTTTCCCAACTGCCTCTCTCCAGTTCTCTACCGGTACCACCGGTCTTTCTTTCTTATTTCTGTAAAAAAATATATATACGGAGGTCACGTGATGCAGTGAGGACAGCAGACGTGTTCTAGCTGTGCTCCGGTCTCCTTTACCCCAAACCGGCAATTAAAGTGGCTTTTTAGCAATCGTTGGTAGGGGCTAACTACTTCTGCTTACCCCCTAGGTACTGGTGAGTCTAGACCGGAGACGAGAGCGCCTTCTCAGCCATGGCGTCCTCCACAAAAACCGTCCGAAGAGAACAGGAGCGGGCAGCCTCCGCGGCCAAAATGGCAGAGGGAAGCACGATGCCGCGATCACCATCTTCACCGGCCTTTCTGGAGGAGGTTTCCGCCGCGGTGTTGGAGGCACTTTCTCCCCAATTTGCGGCCCTACACGAGAAAATGGATGTCTTGCAGAGCTCGGTAGGAGCCATGGGGAACCGCATGGAGGAGGCGGAGGAGCGAATTGGGAAGGCGGAGGATTCCATCGAGAGCGTGACACACGAATTGGCTTCCCTGCGGGCCCAGATACAGCTACAAACGACTAAACTCGACGACTTAGAAAAATCGCTCCCGCCGCAACAATCTTAGGATAATGGGCATCCCAGAGACGGTGGTGGACAAAGACCTGAAACGGTATGTGGAGACCCTCTTCCCACAGCTCTTTGAGGGCCTACTTGATGGCGGAGACCTGATTATAGACCGTATCCATCGGGTGGGGAGCAGGCAGACCCAAGACCACAGGCCCAGAGTGGTGCTGGCAAAATTCCTCCACTTCCCACAGAAGGAGGCGATCCTCCGGGCTGCCCGACAACGTGGAGTCTTAACCCATGACAATCTTACCTTTCGCATCGCACAAGACTACTCAGTGGCCCTCAGCTTGCGTCGGAGAGCATATGCTCCACTCTGTCAGAAACTGATTGCTGCCAAAGTGAAATTTCTGGTGCAGTATCCGGCCCGCCTGCATGTCTATCACGCGGGAGCCCACAGGATCTTTGATTCGGCAGAAGATGCAGCCCCCTTCGTGGCTACCGCGGTGCAAGGTAACAGCCCGCCTGCGCGCCACCCTGAACGCAACGGGCCTTGAAGCGGAGGGAGCTGGTTGGAGCAGGCTCGGCTTGGCGGGATCTGAGGCCACCTACCCGGACAACGCTTACCCCTTGAAATACCCAGACGGCGTCTGCAACTTTCTTGAATAGAGGCCGGTATGCTGCACTGATGGGCGGCTTTTCTAATGTGGCCAGGACAGTGCTACATCCCGCAGTGACTGCTTGATCCGGGAGGATATCGGGGACTAATTGCTAAACCTGGACAGAAGACCCGGATTGGGCCCATATTATTTTATGCTGCCATGGTTTGTCTCTGTTGTTTGTCTTTGGGGCCAACCACTGTTACTTTTTGAACGTGTGTATGTGTAAGTGGGGGAGGGTAAGGTTTAGTTTAATGGTTTGAATGGGGGTTATGGCTGTGTTGGGGTTTTCTGTTATAGCTGCTCCTCCCCAAGAGTGGTCTTATTTAGCCGGCTGCTGCTCCTTGGGGCGAGGGGGAGGGGAGACCGCGTTAGGATTGGGTAGCGGGAAGGGGTTGCAGAGCTGTGGGGGGGGTTCTGAGCGAGGGTTGGGGGTGCAATATAGGGGGGACATGGGGCGGACGAAAGGGGGGAAGGGATGCCGGGTACACGGGTTTCAGTGTGGGGAGATGTGTGGAGAGGATAAGAAGACGAGAGGAGGGCAGAATGAGCGGGAATGGAAGCGGGGGGCGGGCAGGATGGCGAGAGGGGGAAGGGGGGGATGGAGTTTGAACGACGGAGCTGAGAGGACGGGTCGAGTGGAGTTGTGTGGAGAGAGTTACTAAAGGGGTGGTGAGTTGATGTTTTGAGTGCACACGACTCCAGAGGATTGGAGGGAACATTGGTTGGGATAGGAGCAGCGCTGCTCCTTGGGGAGCTGTATTTTCGGGGGAGGAGGGGACGGGGGTGGGAGAGGGGGAGGGGTCATTGGCCGTCCCCCCCCTCCCTCTTCCTCTCTCTCCCGATAGCGGTTTACTGATGGGGGGGGGGTGTACCTTTCCTCCCCGGGTTGTATGCGGGGGGGGGGTCCCGCTACTTTATTATGAGGGTGTTCGCTGGGGGTGAGGGAGACTGGATGCATTATAGTGACTAGCGAGCGTAATCCTCGCTATGACTAAGTGGCGGTTAGAAGGCCACTGGGGTGAAGGTACTGAGGAGTTTGGGGGGGAGGGGGGGGGAGGGGTAGGAGAACACGAGGTGCGGGGGGACATGGTCACACCTATCATTGGGATTTTATTTCTGGGCCTTACTGCCTTCAATGGAGCTGGGGGGGGTCCCAGGCTGGGAGGGCTCCCTTCAAAAAAGTGGTACTTATGTTGGCACAGGGTCTCCTTATGTTCGCTATATTCTGAAAATTTTATCTTGGAATGTCTGTGGTCTCGGCTGCCCCATTAAACGCTCTAAAGTGCTGCAGGCCCTCGCTAGGCAGAAAGCGGATATAGCTCTGCTTCAAGAAACCCACCAGACAACAGTGGAGCATGGTAAATTGGCTAGAACGTGGGTGGGGAAGGTATATGGATCCCCAGCGCAGGGTAAGAAGGGAGGGGTGGCTATATTGATTCATAAACGTGTGCGTTTTGAAGTCGTAACAGAACTTGCAGATTCCTCTGGGAGATTTATTCTCATATACGGAACTTTAGAGGGGAAACCGGTGATTCTTGGGAACGTCTACTCCCCTAATGTATTGGATCCTGGTTTATATGCTCGTTTGGCTACTAAAATTGAGACATGGCCGGACGTACCTGTCATTCTTGGGGGTGATTTTAACGCCGTGATGGATGTGATGCTAGATACCTCGCTAGATGGGGGTTCGCGAGAGAGACGGCGATCTACCCAGGCGTTACTTAGATTGCGGGACCGGTTAGGCCTTGTCGACCCCTGGAGGCTCCTGCACTCCTCCGAGAAAGATTTCACCCATCAATCCCGAGCCCATGGTTCGTGGTCGCGTCTGGACTATTTGTTGATTTCGGGGGGGTTGTTCGCTGCGGTGAGGGACGCACAGATAGGCCCAGGGGAAATTTCTGACCATGCATTAATTTGGTTGGAGTTTCAGTGGGGGGGGACGACCCGTGCCTCACAAATATGGCGGTTCCCCTTGGAGCTTTATACGGATCCCCAATTTCGCTCCTTCCTGCGCCGCCGTTGGCGGGAATTTGAGCAGGATCATACTGGTCATCAGGATGATCCGGAATTGGTCTGGGAGACTGCCAAAGTGGTGTTGCGAGGCGATATTTTGGGGTACCAGGCCCGACGACGGAGATTGTTGTCGGAACGCATAATCCGCCTGGAACGGGAGGTGACAGCGCTGCGCCGGCTTTACGCCAGTAAACCTACTGATAGTCTTAAACGACGGCTATGGGAGACCCAAACGACCCTGAACGAAATTCTTCACCAGCGAGCGAAAAAATCTGTACAATATTATCGATACCAGCTGTACAGACAGGGCGATAAACCAGGGAAACTACTGGCCCGATGCTTACGCGGGCCTCGGGGCTCCAGGCTAATCCCTGCGTTAAGGGATGATCGGGGGGTGCTCCACCGGAATACTCCACAGATTGCTAAAGTTTTTCGTTCCTTTTGCCAAAAGCTTTATGCGGCGGAGCCCGGCTCCCCGTTACAGATGAGGGATTACCTTGCAGATTTGGATCTCCCTCAAATAACGGAAACACAACGAGAGCAACTAGACCGACCGGTTACTCTGCAAGAGGTGCAGACTGTCATTACCAATGCATGTTGCTACAAGTCCCCTGGTCCAGACGGGCTAGGTGCGGAATTCTACAAGATTTTGAACGACTTGATTTCCCCGACACTTAGAGAGGTGTATATTTGCAGAGCCGAGCAAGGCTTCTTTCGCTGGGGTAGTAACCAAGCCCATATTATACTCATTCCAAAGCCTGGGAAAGACCCGCTCCGCGCAGCTTCCTATCGCCCCATCTCGCTTCTTAATTTTGATCTTAAACTAGTGGCCAAGATACTGGTGGATCGCTTGGCAGGCGTCCTGGGCCAATTAGTTCATGAGTCACAGGTCGGCTTTGTGAAGTCCCGATACGCCGTGCGTAACTTACGGAAAATCGTTGCCTCCTTGGAAGGGGTGCACCGACGTGCCCAGGACTCCTTGCTGATAAGCTTTGATGCCGAAAAAGCTTTCGATAGGGTCTGCTGGCAGTATCTACACTACCTACTTCCCTGCTATGGCCTGGGTGATTCTTTTTGCAAATGGTGCGGGGCTTATACACCGACCCGACGGCGGCGATTTTATGTAATGGGCTGCTCTCGGAGGCCTTCCCACTTTGTAGAGGGACCCGACAGGGGTGCCCCCTTTCCCCATTGCTATTTGCCTTGTCATTGGACCCTCTGATTCGTAGGGTGGAACGATCTCGTGAAATCCGGGGTAATGTTATCGGGAGACAGGGCTTTAAAATCTCCGCCTTCGCAGATGACCTTTTGGTCCATTTACTGCACCCCCAAACCTCGTTGCCGGCGCTGCTAGAGGAATTCCAGCTTTTTGGGAGTTTCGCGGGCTTTTGCATCAACCGGGACAAATCTGAGGCGTTGGACGTTTCGGATCAAATGCGGTCGAAGTGGCGGGAGGACTTTCCCCTCCGTTGGGCTACCGATTCCTTTATGTACTTGGGGATCCTCTTAACCCCCCGACCGGCACAACTTTACCGGGCCAATTTGAATCGGATGATCACTAAACTACGGGCTCAATTACAGGCATGGGGATCACTTCCACTGTCTCTTTCTGGGCGTATAGCTGCGATTAAGATGGTCGTTCTCCCCAGAATACTCTATTGGCTGCAGACCCTCCCGGTGTGGGTCTTGCGCCGGGACCTCCTTCGGATCGAAGGGATGATTAGGAAATTTCTTTGGCAGGGGGCGAGAGCTCGTATAGCGTATCGTCGACTGATGGGGGGCTGGCGCCAAGGCGGTATGGGACTTCCGGATTTGGGGGCCTACGCTATTGCTTGCCAGGCGCGACACCTGGGGGATTGGCTAGGGGGCACCGAGCTGTTTACTCCCCGGACATTGGAAGAGGCCTTCGTCGCCCCATATTCATTGTTGGCCATTTTACATCAGGAGAACAGGGTGCTCCCGACCTATATCACAGACAGTGTGTTCTTAGGTGCTGTTCGACGCACCTGGCAGCAGTTAAATGTGCTTTGTCAACGGGATTGGAAGGTCTCGAGTTGGCTCCCGTTTCAGGGTAATGTTAACTTTGCCCCGGGAACAGATTCTGTGGTCCTGCGGCGGTGGGCAGCGAACGGAATCTGCATGGTAGGGCATGTGGTGAACTCTACTGGTATGTGTAAATCTTTCTCAGTATTGCAAGCGGAGTATGATTTGGATCAGTCCCATATCTTCTCCTATATACAGCTCTCACATTATGTGTCGTCCCTGCCAACAGCCGAACTCCAGGAGGCGCGCGGTCGGCACAGATCTTGGAATTTTTTGCGTTAGGGGAGGACATCCATCCCTCTATTCGAATCTTGCGGGCCAGATTGGATAAGTACAGACGGTTGCCAGACTATCGACCTGTGGAATTGGCATGGGCCCGGGAACTGCAGTGCAAGATTCCCCCGGGCACTGTTCTCAGGGGTCTTAGACGAATAGCCGCCCTTGCGGAGGGGGTGCGATGGAGGGAAATCCAGTTTAAATCTTTGACTCGGGTACACTTCTCCCCACGGCGGGCTTTCCGATGTCAGTTGTCACCTGACGGAGGCTGCCCGAGATGCTCCGCCCCCATGGCGACTTTGTTCCATGTATGGTGGGGTTGTCGACACATTCGTCCGTATTGGGCCAGAATCTCTTCCTACATGCAGGGGTTGTTGGGGCAAGTGGTGCGATGGGATGTCCTCTTTGTCACATTAGACTGCCTGGGCCGCACATGTCCTAAGGGCCGATGGGGACGCTTGCTGCTGCGTAAGGCGTGCCTGGTAGCGAAAGGGCCTGTACTCCGCCGTTGGCGGGAGAGATACCCGCCTACCGTCTGGGAATGGAGGAATGCTTTTCACCAATTGATGCTGGCGGAGTGTAGGAGCGCCCGGGGCAACCCTCGCCGCTGGTCCGCCTTTCAGATGTTATGGGATCCATATATCCAACACTTAAGCCCACGGGGCCGTAACGAGGTGTTGCAATGGGCTGCAGCCGAGACCACAGTGCCTATATGATGTTGGAGGGGATGGTAAGTTCCGATACTGAACTGACGGGTATGATTCTGTTGGGTGTGGACCATGTCATTTTGGGAGGGGGGTGGGGAGGGTACTTAGTTGTGTTCAACACTAAAAACGAAAATGTAACACCAGTATTTGATTCTGGCTCTCTGTCGTGGGGATAAGAGTCCCTCCCCACGCGGGGACTGATTGTTCTTTGTTGTACTTGTTTATTACTGGTGTTTTAAAATAAAGTTTTGAAAAAAAAAATATATATACATATTTCTTTTTCCTTTTCTTCAGGTGCACGCGCCTTTTTTGGGCCTTAGGCCCAACATTTTTTTCCTCAACATGGAAAAACCTGCTTCAAGGTTTAAAAACTGCACCAAGTGTGACGGTACCATCTCCGTCACCGACACCCATGAATGGTGTTTAAAATGTTTAGGTCCTGACCACTCCATCATGGATTGTGTGTCCTGTGCCATGATGTCTAAAAGAGGTCGGCAGAACTGAGCTGCCAAGCTCAGTACCCTGTTTCCCTCTGATGCGGCTTCGGTGGCATCGACGTCTTCCAGGGCTTCTTTTTCCTCCCGTGGATCTCAGGTAACTAAACATAAATACAGCCGGTCCTCGAAGGGTAGATCTCCTTCTAAGCATCAAGATGCCTCTGGCGTTGCCCTCGAGGATTCTGCACCGGAAAAATTACCCCGGTAGGAGGCTTCGGCTTCCAAAGCATTATCGGGGTTCCAGGATGTTCTAGATGGCTCGGCCTCGACAGATCTCCTGGTGCCATGCTCTGGGGTACCAGGAGATCTGTCCACCGGTACCGACATCCAGGCATTGGCGGCGTCCATGGACCAGAGAATTCTGACCATGGAACGCAGTCTGGAGGCTTTCCTTGCGGCATCGACACCCTTGGTACCGTGACAGACAACTCCACCGGTACCGGCACTGGCACCTGCATCTGTATCGGTACCAGTACCGATAGCATCGACATCGGCATCGGTGTCTGCTATGCCGGTACTCTGTCCTCCGATGCCCTCCGGTACCGGTTATTCCCGGTACCAACCTTGGTCGGTACGGATATCGGGCTCTGCAGGAGCATCCGGACAGACAATACTTCGAGTCTTCAGAAGAATCTGAGGATTCTGAAAGTTCTGTCGATGCAGCGATGCTTCTTCCAGAGGAGTCCTCCACCCCTAAACGTAGGATGTCTCCTCCAGAGGACATGTCCTTTCAAGACTTCATCAGGGAGGTGGCTTGGGGCCTGTCCATTACTGTGGCCCCTGAAACAGAGCCAAGGGCCAAGGAATTGGAAATTTTACAATAGCCCAAAACTCCTAAGGAGGCAGCTACCTTACCCATTCATGAGATTCTATATGATCTCATGTTGAGGATGTGGGAAACACCTCTTACCACCTCTCCTCATTCTCGTAGACTAGATACTATGTATCGAGTCCCGCCTTGTTCTGGGTTCCATAAGACTCAGCTTCCTCACCACTCTATTGTGGTGGAGTCAGCTATGAGAAGGATCAGAAGTGCAAAAATACATGCCTCTAATCCTCCGGGACGTGAGTGCAGAACCCTGGATGCTTTTGGACGTAGAGTCTTCCAAGCTTCCATGCTTGCTGCAAGAATCAGTTCCTATAGTCTCTACATGGGAATGTTCCTAAAGGAGGTCACAGATAATTTACAGACTTTAAGTCCTTTCATTTCTGAGGATAAAAGACAGGATTTTCTCACTTGGGTCAAACATGCCCAAGGTGTTTCTAAGTTCTCCAACCATGCAGCCTTTGACTGCTTTGAGTGTATAAGCAGAACCTCGGCTATTGCCATAGGTGCACATAGAATTGCTTGGTTCCAGGCATCTGATTTAGAGTTCTGGGTACAAGATAAATTGGGAAATATCCCTTGTACTGGTGAGAACCTGTTTGGTAAAGATTGGCAGGAAAAAGCCAATGAAATGGATGCTGAAAATTCTACCTTGGATAGATTATCCATGTCCACTGCTGATCCTGTTAGGAAGAAATTGTTCAAGAAAACATCTTTTTCTAAAAAGAAAAGATTTTATCCTGCTTATGGTCAGCAGGCATCTTCTGCAAGTCAGTTTTCAAGCAAACGTCAGCAACCACCCAAACAGAAGAAAGCAAAGGCTGCTAGGCCTCCACCGGCCCAGCAGCCTCAGCCTCCTCAGGGCCTTTGACTTTCAGCTAGAGAACTTAGCCTTTCTGGTTCTGGAGGGACCAGAACCGTCCACCATTCCAGGAAGGTTATGTCACTTTGCTCCCAGATGGGGGCAAATAACAGCAGAGCATTGGACACTCTCCATCATAAAGGAGGGGTACAAACTTCATTTTTCAAGCATGCCCCCTCACACAATAGTGAAGAAGTTCAATTCTCCAACCTCTCTCATCAACCTGTTAGGTCAGGAGGTTGCCATCCTTCTTGCCCAAGGGGCAATAGAAGAAGTGCCTCTTCATCAACAGGGCACAGTGTTCTATTCCCCTTATTTTCTTATTCCAAAGAAAACAGGGGGATACAGACCTATTTTAGATCTCAGAGAATTGAACAAATTCCTTGTCAAGGAGAAATTCAAGATGATTTCTCTCGGAGCTCTGCTACCATACCTTCAGAGTCAGGATTGGCTTTGTTCTCTAGATCTCAAGGATGCGTACACCCATGTCCTCATCCATCCAACCCACAGAAGGTTCCTTCAGTTCCTTTTTCAAGGGAAGCACTACCAATACAGGGTGCTTCCTTTTGGTCTGGCCTCAGCACCAAGGGTGTTCACGAAATGCATGGCTGTGGTAGCAGCATTTCTCCGCACTCTAGGAATATTCATCTTCCCTTACTTGGACGACTGGCTCATTCGAGCTCCAACTCAGTCAGAGGCCAAGACTTCTCTATCCTGCACAATGCGTATCCTTCAGTATTTAGGGCTGGTAATAAACATCCCAAAATCCAGTCTGACTCCCACTCAGTCTTTAGAGTTCATAGGAGCTCTTTTGGATACTACAAGGGCAAGGGCCTATCTTCCCCAGGCCTGTTGCCTTCGCTTGGTGCAGTTAGCTTCTCAAGCAGTGCTAAAGCCTCATCTAACTGCTCGAGAAATGTTGCAATTGCTAGGCCACATGGCATCCACCGTGCATGTGGTTCCATATGCTCGCCTCCACATGAGGGCAGCTCAGTGGACTTTATCCACCCAATGGACCCAGGCATCAGGGTGCCTGTCAGACAAAATAGCAAACACAAGTCGCCTCATTTTGTCTCTCCAATGGTGGAGGTCCACTCAAAACCTGTTGCTGGGGTCCCCCTTTCAACAACCCTTACCCCAAGCAAATCTCACAACAGATGCTTCTCCAAAGTGTTGGGGAGCTCATCTGCAAGACTTCTCCACCCAGGGCACCTGGTCTCCTCAAGAGAGTTGTCTGCATATCAATCTCTTGGAACTCAGAGCAATTTTCCTGGATCTGCGAGTGTTCCACTCCCTGCTCAGCTACAAGACAGTCCTCATTCATACGGACAATCAAGTAGCCATGTTCTATGTGAACAAGCAGGGGGGAATGGGCTCTCTGTTGCTTTGTAATGAAGCTTTGCGACTATGGGCCCTCGCCAGAGAGCATCAGATTCATCTGCTGGCAGTATATCTTCCAGGCATTCAAAACTCTTGGGCGGACAGACTCAGTCGAGTTCTGCTTCCACACGAGTGGTCTCTGCATGCAGACCAGGTGACCAGGATATTTCAACTTTGTGGAACCCCGGACATAGACCTCTTTGCAAGTCTGTGGAATGCCAAACTTCCCCAGTTCTGTTCCAGAATTCCGGCTCAGGGGGCTCAGGCCAGAGATGCTTTCCTTCTTTACTGGGGTCAAGACTTCCTGTATGCCTTTCCACCCATTCCCCTAATTCCCAAAACCCTGTTCAAGCTTCAGAGAGGCAGAGGCCACATGATTCTCATAGCCCCACATTGGCCACGGCAAGTGTGGTACCCTCTGCTTCTACATCTCTCTCAAACTCCCTCCCTGGAGTTAGGATCTGCTCCAGATCTCCTATCTCAGGAGAATGGAATGTTATGGCATCCCAATCCCCAGTCTCTGCATCTCAGGGCTTGGTTGCAGAAGGCCTAGATCTCCAAGATCTTAATCTTTCTCAGCAAGTGAAAGATGTTCTTTATGCTTCCAGAAAAACTTCCACTAGATGCTCTTATGCTTTCAAGTGGAAAAGGTTTACTATTTGGTGTTCAGAAAAGGGTCTTAACCCCCTTGCGATACCTCTGCAATCTTTGCTGGAGTATCTCCTCCATTTATCTAATGCAGGCCTTAAGACAAATTCAGTAAGAGTCCATTTGAGTGCTATTGCAGCTTCTCTTAAATCTCTAAATGGACAGCCTATTTCCTCTCATCCTCTCATAGCAAGATTTATGAGAGGCCTCCTTCTAACTAAGCCTCCCATTAGACTACCTCCGGTGGCATAGGACTTAAACCTGGTTCTTGAGCAGCTCATGAAGCCACCTTTTGAACCTTTAGCTACCACCTCCTTAAAATTCCTTTCTTGGAAAGTTATCTTTCTCATTGCAATCACATCAGCACGCCGCATTAGTGAGTTGCAAGCGCTGGTAGCTAATCCACCTTATACAAGGTTCCATCATGAAGAGGTAGTCCTTAGGACTCATCCACACTTTATGCCTAAGGTGGTCTCACCTTTTCATCTAAACCAAGAGGTCTACTTACCTGTCTTTTTTCCAGGACCTCATGCATCAAATGCAGAAAGGAATCTTCATACCTTGGACAGTAAAAGAGCTCTAGGTTTTTACTTACAAAGAACACAGCAACATAGGAAGTCCTCTCAACTCTTTGTTGCGTTTGATCCTTCTCATTTTGGACTTCCAGTCTCCAAGAAAACACTATCTAACTGGATTGCTCAGTGCATTTCCTTCGCCTATCAGAGTAAGAACATTTCTCTGGAGGGCCATGTCACAGCTCACAATGTGAGAGCCATGGCAGCCTCAATGGCTCATCTGCACTCTGTGTCTATTGACGACATCTGTCGAGCAGCCACTTGGGCCTCGGTTCATACCTTCACAGTCCATTACTGCTTGGACAAGGACTCCCGCCGGGATGCCTTGTTTGGTCAGGCTGTTCTCAAACACCTGTTCCATACCTAATCAACTCCTGCCCACCATCCCTGGTAGGATGCCAGAGATCCATGGGGAGAAGTGGAGCCCTGTTCAAGGGCACACAACTTCTGGGGTCTCTCCCTGGCCCCTAAAGCTAGGGAGTCCCCATATGTGATGACTACATTCCTGCTTGTTCCTGGAGATAGCATAGTTACTCACCTGTAACAGGTGATCTCCGGGAACAGCAGGAATTTAGTCCTCACAACCCACCCACCTCCCCTAGGAGTTGTATCTCTCTATCTCTTTCCTTTCCCTCTCTCTCTCTCTTTGTCTCAGCTTTAAAGCTCAACTGGAGAGAGGCAGTTGGGAAAGGCGGGAAGGCAGCACGCAGGCGCTGTGGGATGCTCTCAAAAGTGTTCTGATTGGACGCTGGGGAGCGTTCCCGCGCGGGCTCCGTCGGTACTGACGATACCCATATGTGAGGACTAAATTCCTGCTGGTCCCAGAGATCACCTGTTACAGGTGAGTAACTATGCTTTCCCACCACAGCACTGCTAACACGGACCTGTAAAGTCCTTGCTACCAGCGCTAGATGGGAAGCAATTACTGCCAGCACAATGGGTGAAGGTTGCTCTCCGCAGCAGTTTTAATGAGGCGAGTCACCTTAAATTCAGGGGGATTGCTGTCCCTGTCCCCCTGTATCTAGGATGGTGCCCAACAACACTAGCATTACCTGCGCAGAAGAAAGACCTGGCAATCTATTTCCGTATCTTTCCAGGAAAATCCAGTGGATAGACACAACAAAACAAATTGCAGTATAGTGCTGAAAGATGAGACCCTCCAAGTTGAAAGGCACTCCACTGGCTACTGGAGATGAACTGAAGACTTTTCAGAGTAAAGCCAGCATTTATGATGGGGTTGGATCAAAGCCCGTAGGACTTCTGACTGCTGATGTAGCTGCACATGAAATCAGAGTCAAAAGCTGCAAAGAAGTCTCATACATTGGGACATGGAACATATGAAGCATGAAACAAGGGAAGTTGAAGGTGGTCAAGAATGAAATGTAAAGTATACAACTCAATCCATTCGGTGTCAATGAACTGAAATGGACTGGCATTGGGCATGTTATATCTGATGATCACATGGTATACTATGCTGGAAAGGAAAGACAAAGGGGAGTAAAAGCAGTGCTAAGGGAGGACAAGGCCATAGCGGAGAGACTGAATTAATTCTTTGCTTTGGGATTTACTGAAGTAGACATAGGGAGGTTACCCATGCTTGAAATGATATTTAAACTGGGAAGATATATTACAACTATTCGATACACTGAAGAGTAGCAAATCACCTGGACCAGATAGTATACATCCGAGGGTGTTGAAAACTGAAATAGGAGATTGCAGACCTACTATTAATAATCTGTGAGCTATCATTAAAATCATCTGTAGTAACTGAAGATTGGAGAATGGCCAATGTAGCGCCAATTTTTAAAGAGTTCCAGGGGTGATCCAGGAAAATACAGACCGGTGAGCCTGACGTCAGTACAGGGCAACATAGTAGAAACCATTATAAAGAATAAAATTACTGAACATGTAGATAGTTAGGGCCCGATTCTGTGCCACAAATAGCGGGGATGGATGGGGAAGTTAGACGGAGGCAGGGAAGGGGAGGATTAAAGGCAGAGGCAGGGCGGGCGGTGGGCGGTCACTGGCCCTGGACATACAGGGCTGATTCTAATGTTGGCCCCTTAATCCAGGGCTGGCGACTTGTACAGGGAAGTTATTCCACCACTGAGGTGGAAATAACTTCCCCAAATGTAAACGATCGGTGGCACGGGGCTTGGATTGGGTGGGGGTGGGGCCCAAGGGCATTTCCCACATCCTGACCCTGGCCTTAAGAGGCCAGATTGGGGGTCAGGTTGTGGGGAATGAGTCCCTGAAGTCCAGCGGCCAGCATCGCGGCTCCATGCCAGGGCAACATGACACTATGGCACCGCGGCTCCCTAGAAGAGCCTTGACTGAGTTAGCCGAGGACAGTCCTGTATGTGCAGGCCAGACTGAATCGCTGTCCCAGCCTGCACATACAGGACTGTTCGTGATTCTGATCCCACGGGGCTAGATGTGCCATGTGGGATCAGAATCGCGATCTCCTCTGTACGTCCAGCTCAGACAATTTTCTCCCATTAAACCATAACAGGCTTAATCTGTCCTAGATCTACGTCTGGGACAGAATAAGCCTGTTATGGTTTAATGGAAGAAAGCCAACATGGATTTAGCCAAGGAAAGTCTTGTCTTACTAATCTGTTATATTTTTTTGAAGGTATGAATAAACAGGTAGATGTTTACAGGGCCCTGTGATACTTTTTAGTGTGGCACCAGAAATGAGTGCACTTTATAAACACTGATAAACTGGAAGATTGGGCATCCAAATGGCAGATGAAATTTAATGTGGACAAGTGCAAAGTTATACACCTAGGAAAAAACAACCCAAACTATGGTTACATGATGCAAGGTTCCAAATTAGGAACCACCACCCAGGAAAAAGATTTAAGGCATCATTTTGGATGATACTTTGAAACCCTCTGCCCAGTGTGCAGAGACAGCCAAGAAAGCAAATATAATGCTAGGAATCATAAGGAAAGGAATGGAGAATAAAACAAAGGGTATTGCCTCTGTATTGTTCCGTGGTGCGACCGCACTTTGAATACTGTGTGAAATTCTGGGCGCCGTATATTAAAAAGGCTATAGCGTTATAAGAAAAGGTACAGAGAAGAGCCACCAAAATAATAAAGGGGATGGAAGGATACCCCTATGAAGGGAGGCTAAAAAGGTTAGGGTTCTTCAACCTGGAAAAGAGATGGCTGAGGGGAGATATGATAGAGGTCTATAAATTAATGAATGGAGTTGAACGGGTAAACGTAGATCGATTGTTTACGTCATCAGAATATAGAAAGACTAGGTGACATGCAATGAAGCTACAGTGTAACTTATTTAAGACTAATAAGAGAAAATATTTTTTCACTCAAAGTGTAATCAAACTCTGTAATTTGTTACCGGAGGATATAGTAAAGGCTGTTAGTTTAGTTGGGTTTAAAAAAGGTTTGGACATGTTTCTGGAGGAAAGGTCCATAAACCATTATTAAAGGGGACCTGGGAAATCCACTGCTTACCCCAGTACAAGCATTGTGGAACCTGTGTCTTCTGGGGAAACTGCTAGGTACTTATGACCTAGATTGGCCATTATTGGAAACAGGATAATGGGCTTGATGGGCCTTGGTCTGACCCAGTATGGCATATCTTATGTTCTTAAAGGTGAGACAGTCGATATAGTATATCTGGATTTTCAGAAAGCTTATGACAAGGTTCTACATGAGACTCATGGCAAAATTAAAAAGTCATGGGATAGGATGCAGTATACTTGTGGATCGGGAACTGGTTAAAAGATAGAAAGGAGAGATTAGGGCTAAATGGAGAGTGTTGGGCCTGCTGCCTTTTAACATATTCATAAATAACTTGGAAATAGGAATAACAAGTGATGTGATTAAACTTGCAGATGACATAAAATTATTCAAAGTTGTTAAAACACAAGAGGATTGTGAAAAATTGCAAGAGGACCTTGATAAATTGTAACCCTCCACCCAGTGTGCAGTGGCTGCCAAAAAAGCAAAAACAAGTCATAAGAAAAGGAATGGAGAATAAAACCAAGGATATCATAAAATTATTCCATGGTGCGAACGCACCTTAAATATTGTATGCAATTCTGGCCACTATATCTTAAAAAGGATATAGCATAATTAGAAAAGGTACAGAGAAGAGACACCAAAATGGTAAAGGATATGGAAGGATACACCTGTTTTGTTGATGTTATGTGTCATCGAGTCGGTGCCAACTTATGGCGACCCTCTGGATAGTTGACGTAAACTGTGTTTGATCTTCAGTCAGGCAGCCCTAGAGTGGCAACCATAGCTGCTGTTATTGTATCGATCTGTCTCATTGCTTGCCTTCCTCTTTTAAGGCTTAAAAGGTTAGGGCTCTTGAACTTGGAAAAGAGACGGCTGAGGGGAGATATGATAGACATCTATAAATTAATGAATGGAGTGGAACGGATAAATGTAGATCGGTTGTTTATGTCATCAAAAAGTAGAAAGACTAGGGGACACACAATGAAGCTACAATGTAACCCATTTAAGACTAATTAGAGAAAATATTTTTTTCACTCAATGCATAATTAAACTCTGGAATTCATTTCCAGAAGATGTAATAAAAGCTGTTAGTGTAACTGGGCTTAAAAAAGGTTTGGACAAATCCCGGAAGGAAAGTTTCATAAACCATTATTAAAGAGGACCTGGGAAATCAACTGCTTATCTGAGGACAAGCATTGTGGAACCCGTGGAACATTTTGGGAACCTGCAAGGTACTTGTGACCTGGATTGGCCACTATTGGAAACAGGATACTGGGCTTGATGGATCTGGGTCTGACCCACTATGACATGTCTTACGTTCTAAAGGTTGTTGCATTTATAATTAAGAATAAACTTGCAAGAACTGTAATGAAATACAGTGCAATCTGTGAACTCTTAATTGCTATTCGTCTACAGGGAATGCCCATTAACACAACTAATATTCAGGCATGTGCTCCAACAACAGCTGCAGGAGAGGAAGAAGTCGATGAGTTCTATGAACAAGTACAAGCTGAAATGTACAGAACATGCAAACAGGATGTCCTGGAATGCAAAACTTGGCAACAAAGAAGAAGGCAAAGTGGTTGGAAAATATGGACTTGGTAACAGAAATGAAGCTGGAAAAAGACAGACTTCTGCAAGACCAATGATCTATTTATCTCAAACACCTTCTTTCAGCAATAAAAGCGTGACAGGGCACATAGACGTCACCCAAGGGATTGTACAAAAATCAAATTGACTACATCTGTGGAAGTCAATGTTGGAAAAGCTCAATAACTTCAAAGACAAAAGCTGGAGTCAACTATAGTACAGATCAGCAACTACTAGTGTGAAAACTCAAATTAAAGCTAAAAAAGAGCAAACCACTCATGAATGTAAGAAAATATGTCCTTGAGACATAACAGCAGAAGAGTTATGGGATGACATCAAGAAAGGTGTGTTCAAAGAAAGTGAGAAGTCTCTACAAAAAGTAAAAAAGCAAAAAAGGTTAAAATGGCTGACCTAAGAAACTCTGAAAATTGCCCAGAAATGTAGAGAAGCTAGAGCCTGAGGAAAAAGAGAGGCAATCACAGAACTCAAAAGTGATTTCCAACGTGCAGCAAGATGAGACAAACAGAAGTACTGCAATGATGCATGCAAGGAAATAGAATCAGAAACTACAGTACAAGAGGAAGAACAAGATCAGCTTTCCTAAGCTATGAGAGTTAAAGAGAAAATTCCAGCCTCGAATTGGAATGCTACAAGATGCTCAAGGATCCATGTTGAATGATGCTGAGAAGATCAACAAAAGGTGGAAAGAATATATAGAGTTATGATACCATAAAGATCAAGTGAACCAACAGCTGTTTCAGCCTATAGCTTCTGGTCAGGAACTATTAGTGATGACAGAAGAAGTTGAAGCAGCATGCAAAGCATTATCAAAGAACAAAGCACCTGGTATAGATGGCATTCCCATTGAAGTATTACAGCAATTAATGCAGCTGTTGCCATACTTACAAGGCTCTGCCAGGAAATTTGGAAGACAACATCACGGCCAACTGATTGAAAAAGATCTGTGTTTATACTAATACTGAAGGAAGGTGATCCAACTGTGATGTAACTCAAGATTATCCAGCAGAGACTACAACCATACATGGAACAAGAACTGCCTGATGTGCAAGCAGGATTCAGAAAAGGGCAAAGAATGAGAGGCATCATCACCGATGAGAGCAGAGCTGGCCAAAAGGTTTCTGCCACCCTAGGCAGAAACCCCGGCTGCATTGCCCCTACCAAGCCATGTTGCCAACCCTCCTCAGCTGCCGCCAATTCCATCATGTGGGGGGGGGGGGGCAGCAGTAGCAATATTTCAAAAAAGAAAGTAGCGGCAAAAAGCTGCTGCCTTCTGAAATACTGCTACTGCTCTCTCCCCCCCCCCCCCCCACCATGGAATCAGCAGCAGTTGATGGGGATGCAGCATTGCCTGTCTGTGCTGCCACTGCTGTGGCCCACCTGGGCTGATCACCCTAGGCGGTTGTCTAGCTCGCCTAGTGGACAGGATGGCCCTGGATGTGAGATGGATCCTAGAAAAGACAAAAGAATACCAAAAGGATATTTATATGTGTTTTATTGATTACAGCAAGTTTTTTGACTGTGTAAAGCATGGGAAACTCTGGGCCACATTAAGAAGCTTGGGTATACCAAAACAGATAATAGTTCTCTTGCGCAACCTTTACATTGATCAAAAAGCAAGGAGAAAAAGAATGGTTTAAAATCAGCAAAAGTGTATGACAAAGTTGCATATTTTCCCCCTACCTGTTTAATTTATATGCAGAACAAATCATCAGAGAAGCAGAACCGTATGAAGACAACCCAGATGTGAAGATTGGTGGATATCTCATCAACAACCGTTGCTATGCTATTGAAACCGCAATACTGGCTGAAAGTGAAGATGACCTGAAATATTGGCTTCTCAAGATCGAGGAACATAGTCTTAAAATGGGCCTGCACCTTAATGTAAAAATGACAAAGATCCTGATGGCAAAAATGAATAAGTTCATCATTGATGGAGATGAAATTGAAATAATGGCAACTTTAACCTGCTTGGATTAATAATCAAGAAATTGACAATGTATTGCTCTTGGCAGAACAGCTATGAAGGACCTAGACTAGATTCTCAAGAGCAAAGATGTCTCTATCCATTCAATGATTCAACTTTTCCAAGCAGTGGTGTGATCTGGCTGATTCGACCCTGTTCATGTGAACTGGGTGGTGCATGGGCCATGTTTGGTGAACTGGGCCGAAAATGGCATCCAGATGCTGGCACTGCACTGGTGGGACTCCCCCGCCCGCCTGTGGTTTGACGGCATCAGGGGACCACGGCATTGCAGGAAGCTCTTGATGCCATCAAACCACTTACGAGCTGGTAGATCAGGCCACTGAGCCACCAGGGAGCTGATGCCCTGAGGTAACCACCAGCGGCCCAAGCATGAGGCGCAGCAATGCAAATGCATGCCGTGCTGCCGCCCGCTCGGTTCTGTAAGTGGCAGGATTGATCTGAACCAGTTCGTGTTCGGATCAAATCCCTCCACTGTGTCCAAGCCATGGTATTTTCAATACATCTTGCGGATGCGAAAGTTAGATAGTGAAAAAGATGGACAGGAAGAAAATTGATGCCTTGTATTATGGTGCTGGTGAAGAATCTGCGTATACTATGCACTGCCCGAAGAACAAATCAGTCAGTACTAGAGGAGATCAAACCAAAGCTTTCTTTAGAAGCTCAGATGACAAGACTTCGAATTCCATACTTTGGACACATCACGTGAAGAAAGAGATCATTAGAGAAAGACATCATGCTTTGGAAGGTAGAAGGTCAACGCAAAAGAGGAAGGCCAGCAATTAAATGTATTGATACAAAAGCAGCAGCTATGGATACCACTCTATCAATAATGAGCCGCCTGACTCAAGAGCAAATACAGTTTGGGACAGTTATCCAGAGGGTCGCCATGCTTCGACACTGACTCGACAGCACTTAACAACAACATCAATGCTATGAAGTGCTGCAAGCAGCCTGTTTGAGTGAGTCCAGCTTGCTAATATAGCAGTGTTGTGAATCCAAAATATCATGGATGTAGGTTTGCCAACTGACCACCTTTTCAGGGCAGGATAATCCACTCCTTGTTTTACTATATCATACTAATTGATTTGTACTCTTGCTTTTCTTAATAAATACAGTAGGAAAATCAGATCTACAAGTCTCTATGTGCAGTGGGGGACAACTAGCACTGGATCAACCTCTCCTGAAACTCTGGAGCCAGCTGGCAACGCTAAATGGAAGTTTAGTGTATATCAGAGTGGCTGAGAAATGTAAATCTACAAAATGTTTGCTGCATGAAAGAGTATTAAAGATAAGCAAGTTTAAGGGGCATGTTTACTAAAAACCGCTAATTAGCGCGCCGCAAAATAGCGCACTAAAAGCGGTACTTAAGAGCGCTTAAACGCCCCGCAAAGTGCGATGAAGCCCCGCACACGTGCGCGTCACAGTAACGGGTGCCGCACAAGTACGTGCCCGCAAATGTCCGATAGAGGCGTGGAAAGGCTAACGGAGGGCGGAGGAAGGCCCCGGAGGGGCGGAGAGAAGGGGTTAATGGGCGGGGAAGGGGAGGGGAGAGGCACCCCGCACATTATCGGGGCTGAATTTCCAAAAAAAAATAGCGCGAGTGAATCACTCGCGTTAGAATGCATTTAAAGGGAAGAGAAACCATTTCCGTCAGCAATGTACAGCAAAACCGGGGAAACCTGCAAAACGTGAGCAGTGTGATACATGTGCACAGCACAAAAGTGCAATTATAAATAGAAAATGACCACCACAAAAATATGAAAAATAGTAATTCAGTTGGGGAACAGTTATAGTGATGGGCAAAACTAGATAACACACCCAGGAAAGCTCCAAAAAAAAGAAATGATTTATGGAAAGGTGTACGGAGCGGAGACTCGTCCAAAAAACATTTCCCTTTTTCTGGAGCTGTCCTGGGAGTGTTATCTAGGGTTGCCCATTAATATCACTGTTGCCCAGCTTGGGTATATGTTTTCCCCCTTTGTTCCGTGGTCATTCCCAGGTTTTATTTGCACGTTTGTCACCACACAGGGTGAAGGAGCCCACAGTAAATATGCATACAGCAGGGTTTGTGACTCCATCCTGCCAGGTTTACTACCTCCAGGGGCTGCACTGTCTCTGTGGCCATAGTGTGGTGCAGAGGACACAGCCATGACCTCTAGGACTAGAAGGCCAGAGGTTCAAATCCCAGCTGGAACACTTGCCAGCCCAGCCCAGTCCATATACTTTACCCACCACTAAACAAAGATAGAGCAGACACTCCTGTATTGCAGGGAACATAAGCATGGGGGAAACACCCATATGTTACCCAACACCACACACACACCACAACAATGGGCATACCTACAGCCAAGTCCCCCAAATGCAGTCCCGTACTGCCACATTGCAATCAGGTCATCTGCTTTTTCTGAGAGAAGCTCATGCCAGCATGTTGGCGCACGAGTACATGTGGTGCAGGGGGCAGTGGCAGCTAGCCACAGAGGACAGAGGCCAAGCCATGTGCAGGCTGGCACAGTCCACTGCAACACACAGGCCCTGCCGGATCCACAGGCATGGACATTCCAGGGACTCCAGCCAAACTGTGGCTACAAGGTGGTGCAGTGCACACAGACAGTGCATACAAGAACAGAAGGTCACAGGTTCAAAGCCCAGCTGGGGCTACTGCCAATCCTTCCCACACATTTTTCCCACAGCTACACAGTGATAGTAAGGACAAACCTTTCGTGGCGAGGACATATGCAATGGTACTACGTCTATCTTTTACCCCACTGAGCACAGACACCATGTACAGGGGCAGTACCTAGATCAGAATCTCCCAAATGCAGCCCTGGTGGGCCACACACCAGTCAGGGTCCATGCTGCCACTCATACAAATGCCTGTGCTGTATATCTATGCACCACCCCCATGGCATGTAGATGTAGCTCATGCATATTCATGAGGAACAGCAGGTAAACCCGATCAGTGTGATGCAAACCTGGACTGGAGTTGGGAATCTCTGCCGTAAAGCAGCAGCCAACAGGGGCAGACACAACCCACACCCACACCCACTGGCCCCATTGGCCAATGTCTCCTGGAGAGGCAGAACATTGGACCCTGCGTGCATCTCCCAATACTAGCACCTGCATACCCTAGCAATGTAACCCTACACCTGAGGTATACGGTACATAGCTCTGAGACGCTTGCTAGGAGTACTGGCAGATAGATATCCATACGTTACGCACATACTGCTAGTTGACCCCATCCGAACAATCTGTTTGGTGTTTGCGGTGCGTGCTCCAGCCCTTGCCTCTGATGGTGTTTACCACCCTGGGGAGTGACCCCCAGCAGTACTGCGTAGCATATCCATGCCTTGCCGTGCCCAGCACCGGTTTGGTGGGCAAGGCTAATTACCTCCTCAATAGTAGCACCATGATGGCATAGGTGTGGAATTGTGTGTCTGTCTATACAGTGGGTGTTGGCTGCATGCATGCCCCTTCCACAGCCCACACTGCCAACACTGTTGCCAGTATTGGCCTGCCAATGTGCATAATGAGTAGCAAGGGACCATGGGTATATCTCAGACAGAGTGCTGACCAGGATGCAGCTGCACAGGGCATAGGGCACTGCCAGGGTCATGGTAGTGCCCGGCCACCACCTACACAGACAGGGTGACCTCTGTATGTGCTGCTGGAGGATCACTCTCACCCTGAGTGTGCAGTGACGGCAGCATGGCTAGGCACCCCCATAGTGCTATATTGTGATTCTCCCATGTGATATGTATGGGTGTCCTGTGGGGCCCTCTTCATGGACTTATCTGTCTGTGTGTGTTGCCACCCCAGTTGTGGGTGCATGCATGTCCATCAGGACTAGCCAGCAGACTGTTCACAGCTGATATGTGTTGTGATGGAGTGCCTTGCAGGGTGCAGTGGCTGATGGCTTGCTGCAGGTGACTATCAGATAGTGGTGGGGTGCATCTTTGAATATCCAGGCCTAATGTCTGTCTGATACTGTGTTATGGATGTGTGTGGAGCTGCTTGGACTGCCCTGTGGGGTGTCTGTTCCCTAGCAGGACTGGGGTTGATGGTCCACTCTGCTGCCATTGGGGTGGGGATCTGTTGGGGGGGAAAGGGCCCTGTTTTGTCCATGGGGTGGGGGGTCCAGACAGGGATCTCCAATAATGTTTATGCAGCACCTACCTATTCCACAGGTTATTGCTGCTTTGGAGCTCTGTCATGGCCGCATTCAGCCATGGCTGGTGTTGTGGACCTGGTCCTGGGCGCAACATCTCACACTCAGGATGAGCACAGTAACCGCACAATGTGATGGTGTTTAGCTACTCTTTGCCGTTTGTCCACCCACTCAGGACACTTCCCCCTACCAGGCTGGGGAGCTTTAGGGGTGCATTTCCCATCCTGTGTTCAATCGTGGACAGCTGATTTGCATGTGCAGTGCATCATGGGTACGGGTGGTTCACAACAGCAGACTGTCAGTGAGGTGACGTACAGGCTATCTGCAGCCAGCCAGGGGCTGCATACAGCTATAGAGCTGTAGCCCAATGGTTACATCACTGCCTGTGCAGCCAGATATCATGGGTTCAAACCCACAGTGGGGTTTTGTGATAGGGGTGTCCACAGATTTATTTTAATTTACTGTACATATGTTACTGCCAGCAATACCACCCTCAGCGTACTGTACCCATAAGGTGCCTCTGAGGGTGCTTTATGGGGCGCCCTATAGGGCACGTTACGGTTGCCAGCCATATAGGGTGCACTATACATTATCCTGTGTCGCAACATACATGCTGCCCTATAGGGGACATTCTAGGGTGCCTTGGCGGACGGTGCACTGTAACATGTGCCTTATGGGCCGCCTTATATTAATATGCTGTGAGAGTGCGTTTGCTAGTAGTTATCACAAAATAAAATTAAAAAGCCTCCTACAGCACTCCACAACATATAACATACTGCCTCAGCTAGCCTTTTTCACTGGGCATTGTGAGGGATTGAACCCCTGGTCCCTGCACCATTGGTCAGTGTCTTAACCATTGTGCTGTGGCTGTGTTCCTTTGCTTTGGCATCAGCGCGCTGCCTTATGCCCATCAGCGCGCCACCTCCTGCTGCCCACAATTAGTGCGCCGCCTTGTGCCGCCCAAAATGAACAGTGTGCCGCCCTGTGCCGCCCAGATAGTACAGTGCGCCGCTTTATGCCGTACAAAATGAACAGTGCGCCGCCTTATGCCTTACAAAACGAACAGTGTGCCACCTTATGCCATACAAAAGTACTTTGCCTCCTGAACCACTTTTACACATTCAAGGTGTTGTCTCAGCTGGCCTTTTTGTTGCACACAATGGGGGATTGAACCTGTGGCCCCCGCACCATTGGTTAGTGTGTTCACCGTTGTGCTACAGCTCTGTTCTGATATGTGCTCAGCAGCGCCCCACTTAGCCTTCCCATGCGCTAATGTGGGCCCCGCAAATTAGCGCAACGCGCACACGTACGGTCGGGTTTTTTTCTTCTTTCTGCCTGAACCGCCCACTCCTTATATGGCACACGCACACTACCGCGGCCCCGCACGTTAGGAATGTTTAGTAAACGTGCCCCTAAGTGTAGCAAATGTGACAAAATGAGTGTCAAAGAGTATAAAGTTGAAAGAGAAGCTTCCTAGCAGTTGTTTCAAAAAGCCCAATTTGTCATCATCCACTCACCCTGATCCCCATTGATATTATCTTGCTGAGGGGTGAGGGGGTGGAAAATGGAGTAGGTGGTAACTAATGCTGAATAAAGCCTGAGCCTGATTCCAATTAATTTTATTTCATTTATTATATTTTTAAATTATTGCTCCAAGGTTGTGGATTGCATTGCCAATATTTATTCTACTACAGAACAGAATTTGTTAAATTTTCAGAAAAAGTTAAAGATGCATTTGATTATGTTGGGGTACTCAGCTTGATAAAGATATTTGGTAGAAAGTAGGGGCATTTTATTTATTTATTTAGTAGGTTTTCTACACCACCTTCTCCTAAAATCAAAGAGGTTTACAGTGTAACATGCGGATTTTACATAAAACAATGGGAGAGGGGGTATGCAAGAGATTGGTTCAAACGATTTACAGAATATTACAGAAAGATTATTAGTTAAATGGGCGGAAGGGGTGGAGCTGGGGTAAGGGGGGAGTTAGGAGGGGCAGGAGGGAATCACTAGCTGGGGTAAGGGCCTATGTTCTTCTTGTTATGTAATGCCTCCAAAATGTTCCATATAGAGAGTTGTTTTCAGCTTCTTCCGGAAGTCCTTGGAGTCCGACATGGCTCTTAGGGAGTCTGGGAGGGCGTTCCATAGCGCCAGGGCAGCCAGGGAGAAAGCTGGTCCAGATGTGGATTATTTGGATTTGGCGTATGCGCTGGGGGTAGTGATGGTGTCTGTAGTGAAGCGCCTTCTGGGTCTCGAGCAGATCTTCATATTAATGAGGTTCTTTAATATGTCTGCCAAGATGGATTGCTTGATTTTAAAAATGTTCAGAGCAGATTTATATTTGATGCGGGAGGTAATGGGGAGCCAATGAAGGTGGTTCAAGAGGGGAATGATGTGGTCATATTTAGATGAATCAGTTATAATACAGGCTGCGGTATTCTGTGCCATCTGTAGGGGGCGGAGTGCATGTTTGGGTAGGCCTAGGTATATGGGGTTACAGTAGTCCAAGATAGGAGTGATTATAGCCTGGAGCACAGTGCGGAAGTGATCTACGTTGAGCAGACGTTTGAGCCGTCTGATGATACCTTTTGGGGAATGTGATAAATTGAGAGAGGGAGAGGAATTTTGGGCAAGCTGCAGTGGAAATGACGTGTGAAAAAGAGTAGAGCTCTGAAATGGTTATCACAAATGTGCACACATTTGTTGCCTTTTGAATGATGTTTGTATTAATATGCTTTTGTTTTATTGTATTATGAATGGTTTTATGTAAATCACATAGATTTAATGATATCTTGTGATATTTATTTAATGTATTTCTTAACTATGGGGCATGTTTACTAAACTGCGTTAACGTAGCAGCGGCTACGTTAAGGCACGTTATGTAACATTAAGATGCCTTAACGTTATGTTAAGGCGCCTTAACGTTGCATAACGCGCCTTAACGTTCCCGGCCGCGGTAAGTCCCGCAGAGGGTGGAGAGAGGGCGGAGAGAAGGGGTCAGTGGGCAGGGAGAGGCCCTTTCCACACTAACGCGGGGAAATGAAGGGCTGAATCCTAATGCAACTGAAAACCTGGCATTAGATGCATATTTGCAGGAGAGAGAAACCATGTAAGTGTCAGCAATGTACAGCATAGGCAGGGAGCCCAAGAAAGGTGATAGTAGTTCTCCATTTGCAGCAACAGCATAGTGCCCAGGTATGAAAGGCCACTATGGTGATGGCGCAAATGGGGCATGGGGGCTGCAGGCGGGACATGCAGTGGGGGCTACTGGGGCACAGGGTGGACTAGGCGGTTGCCGAGGTGGCACATAGGAACACAGAAAATGGAAACCAGCAAGACAGCAACTGACCAGGGTCAAACATGCCCATGAGTCTGTGTCCCACAGTGTCCCATCCAGGGGTCATTACCCAGAAGGTACCCCAAGGGGCACATAACAGTGACAGGCGGTGCCGGGGGAAGCGTGGACATCTATGTAGGCACCCCTACCCCAGAACCCACACCTTAGGCAGCTGCCTACCTGCCCCCTGGATGGCCTGGGATGGCCCACCACTGGCACCGACAGCATATGGTAATGGCGGCATGGCAGAGGGGGTGGGTGATTGTGCTGGAGGGAGCAGTGGCACCCGCCTGCAGTGGACCTAGGCTGTGCCCTGTACCAGTACGTGGTGTGCAGTGCAACAGAAGAGGTCTGGCTGAGGAACATAAGGGTAGCCCCAGGGACCACTATGCTGCTGTGGTAACAGTGTGGTGCAGTACACTCAGCCAGAATGTCCAAGAGCAGAGGTTCACGTCCCATCTGTGGATCCTGCAGAGCATCTCCTCATAGTTTTAGCCCACAATGCAGCCACAACAACAACATGGGCAAACCCCAATGCAGTGGTGCACAGGGGTACGGACACCCACTCACAAGGGCTCCACTAGCCACAGCTTCATAGAGTGTCAGGCTGTTGGCCCCAGCACAGAGCTGCAGTTATCAGCAGAGCACTACTACTACCCCCTGCACAGATTAGCAATGTCGGCACTGTGATCGGGACCAGTGCGGCAGGTAGGGTTGTCAACCACCTCCATATCTGCACAATGCTGAGATAGGTGTGGGAGTGTGCGTATGTCTCTCCATTGTTTTGTGTCTGCCAACACCTCACTGAGCTCACATTGCTCACACTGCTTCCAGCGTTAGCCTGCAAATGTGCATAATGGAGAGCAAGGTATTGTGGGTATGGCCCCAGACAGGGTGGAATGGCCAGGATGCATATACACAGGGTGGAGGGCAATGGCCGGGACATTGTAGTGCTCGACCACCACCTGCATGGACAGGGTGGCCACAGCTTGTCATGCTGGGGTGTGTGTGGGTCACTCTCACTCTGACCGAGCAGTGACCATGGCATGTCTATGTTCCCACATAGTGCCACACATTATTTGTTTCCAGTGATACCTGTATGTTCCTGGTTCTGGGGCCCAATCACAGAGATACCTGCTTGGTGTCTGTGCTGCCTCTGGGTGCACAGGGTTCCCCTGTGAGCATGCACTATGGACTGGTTAGTGCGCTGTCTGCAGTTCACCTGTGCATGGTGGGAGCACCTTGTTGGATGGTGCAGTCTTACTGTGCTGTCTGTTGATGAATGGCAGACTGTGGCATGGGGCAATTGAGCCTTTCCCTGCCTACCCTAAGCATCACTGCTGGTGTGCAATGGTCATGGGTATGGCACTGGCCCATCAGCCCTGGAGGGCTGCCAGCAGGACTGTGTTTGCTGGTACTACAGCCATTCTGCAGGGTGCAGGTACCTGTCCACCACACCCTCATCTATAAAAGGGGTGATTGAGGCCCCTTAGGGCATACAGTGCATGCCACTTAGACCCATAGTGGCAGTGCTACATAGCCCTCATGCGAGTCTAGACACCCCACTGCCCTGATAACAGGTACCCATGGCAGTCAGACTTTAACACAGGGTACACACTAATCTGGGTGGTGTCTGGCCCCCCAGGGCCACATGTACCTGCAGTTGCACTGCTGGGGACACCTATCACACACTGGCATGCTGGGGATGTGCAGAAGGACCTATCTCTAGCACCACATGTACTGTGGACCTAGTGCTGGGTGCCCGTCCTATCCCTCAGGGGGAACACGGAACCTGCACAATGGCATGGTCTGTAGCTACTCTGTGCCAGTATCACATACTGTCAGTCCATCTTACCACGCTGCAGTACTGGAGAGGTGCAGACCCCATTTGGTGGTCAGCTGTAGGCCGCTGTTCTGCATGTGCAATGCATCATGGGTGCTGGTGGGGTTACCCTATCCTGGCACACAGAGAAGATGGTTTGTGCGGTGACCTGCAGTCCTTCTGTACCCAGCCACTGCTATGTAACAAGCCACAGAGGTATAGCCTACTGGTTAGTACAGTGATGTTCTAGGCAGAGGTCATGGGTTCGATTCCTCATTGTTTCCTCCTGTCCATGGCAGATATTTTGCTTGCCTGTGACAGTCATATCTTTGCAGATCCGTGCTGCCAGCCCATAGTACCCTCACCACAGTTGCCAACAATCCTTATAAGGTGTTATAAGGCTCCTAATTAGGCACAGTAGAAGGCACGTTACAAGGCACCTTATTAGGCACAGTACAAGGCACGTTATAAGGCACATTACAAGGCACCTTATTAGGCACAGTACAAGGCACGTGCCTTGTACTGTGCCTAATAAGGTACCTTGTAACGTGCCTTATAACGCGCCTTATAGCGTGCATTACCTGACACGGCTTGCCATAATGATGCCCCGCCCACGCCTTTATATGGGCATCTGTACCTTTACCGCGGAAGCTAACGCGAATGACATTACCGCAGTTTAGTAAACATGCCCCTATATTTCTATACTGCGTGGAGCCTGATTCAGCTAAGGGTATGTCCGGGCTGTCCGGACAGTCCCAAGCAAGATGGGCCCATTTGGACCGATTCTGGACAGTGGAAACAAAATGTTCCTGTGGTAACCTGAATTGGGCCAGAGGATGGCCTGGCATGCCCCCGCCACCTGTGGGGACATCCTCCCCACAGGTGCCCCTGACTCCGGCAGCCTTGGCCCCCTTTTCCCTGCTGCCTGATCCATGGCTGGCTCCCCCCACACCTGGCACCAGCCCCAGTGGGAGGGTATCCCTTGGCCTGATCACCGTTTTTTTGCTGCTTAATTCACCTCAAAGGTGGAATAAGCAGCACGTCCCCACAGGCCTGGCAGGACATGCAGGGCCGTGACTTGAATCGGTCCTGTACATCCTGCTGGGCTGGCCTGCCCCACTCGGCCCTGATCCTGCTCCCGCTCCACCCCAGTCCCGCCCCATCCAGCTCTCCCCGTCCTGATGCTCAGGACGTACCGAGAGAGCTGGAGGGGGAATCGGGCCCAGATGGCTTGTGGTGCTGCACGTCCCTTTGCAGCTCGCATACCAGAATCGGGCCCTTAGTCAATAAATCACAGTGGTTTACATAGAACCGTTAACTTGAAACTTACATAGAACGAAGAACTTAGTATAAATTCAATACAATTTAAACATAATTATTGCATCATTTAGAGAACTTATATACAGATATGAGGAGAGTACAGGGTCGGTGCTTGGGGAGGAGAGTATTAGTCTTTGAAGTGGTCTCTGAATAGATGTGTTTTCAGTTCCTTATGGAATAATGAGAGCTCAGTAGTGTTTCTTAACTCTGTGGAGAGTGTGTTCCAGAGATTTGGGGCATACATTAAAAAGGCCCTTTTCCGTGTTTCTTGGTTGTACATGTTTTGCATGCATTTCCTTGTTTCTCTGTTCTTAGGTGGCTTTTTGTATTGTGGATCTCAGGCATGGTGTAGATAGGCTGTGGATGACTTTGAATATGATTATTACCATTTTGTATTGGCTCAGGCTTGCTAACGGTAGCCAATGTAATTGCTTGAGTATTGGCGTGATGTGGTCAGATATTTTTGCTCCCATTATAATTTTATCTGCTGTATGTTGTGCTAGTTGTAACTGATGTAGGGTGTGTTTGGGGAGACCTTGTATTATATTATTACCGAAATCTAGATGAGGGAAGATCACAATCTGGTACACTATTTGGAAGTTTTCTTCTCTTAAAAGGGGTCAGAGTTTCTTTAGGATCCTGATTTTATTGTAAAAAGCTTTTGTGGTTTTGTTTCTGGGTGATGTGAAGCTTAAATGCTTATCTAGTGTTATGCCCAGGTATCGTACTTCTTTTTTGATCTCCAGCTCTGCATTATTGGCCATGAGGGTTTTCGGTGGCGTAAATATTCTTTTTTTTTGACAACGTAGAATACTTTGGTCTTCTTGAGGATGAATTTGAGCATGTGGTTTGTTAGCCATTGTACTATTTCGTTGAAGCAATTTATTATTTTGCTCTGGTCTGGGTTGGATAGGTTGTGTGGTATGTATAGCATTATGTTGTCAGCATATATATGATAGTTTACCTTATGTTACTGGAATATGCTGCATATGGGTAGTATGTATATACTGAATAGTACTGCTGATAGTACATTTAATGAGGGAATCTGCAGGATTGTTCACAGCGTGTTCATGCTTGACATACCAGCTCCAGAAATACATGTGGGGAACAGGACACTGCAGTTACTTTGTTTAGTCGACCCCTTGCTCCTCTATTCTCACCAGCTTTTTCTTATTATAACACTTTCTGAAGGTCTTCCTATTGGTTGGTACTGATGATTTTCAACATACTGGATCTCATTGCATTTTGGAGAAGAATATAGTTTCCTGCTCATTCTCTTTCTTTTTGTTGGTTGGAAGGATTTTCTTGTCTGTCTTAGAGGAAAGCCTTTGAAGTGCAGCAGGGTGCCAGCTAATTTTTTCAGTACAGATTTAGCAGTTTGAGTAGATTTTCCGATATTTTTTGCTTTAGAATGTTCCTTGACTTGAAAGTATATAATCTCTCTTGCAGTTCTTGAAGGACTGTCTTTTGTGTTTCACTTTGTTGTTTTATTTATGGATGCATTGTGATGTCATAGCCTTTAGTTCTAGTATGTTAATTGAGAGCTTCCTGCTGTCATCACCACATGTGCTGAAATAGCAAACAGCTCTTTAGAAGGTCTGTGCAGTATCAATGCAACATTACATGGATGTATTGATTATACAGATAGCTCCAGATTTAGCTTAATATTAAGTTAGGAACTGAGAAAATAGCTTTTAAGAAGGTAATTATTTTGATTTAATAGATAAAGAAAATTGTGGCACATGCTCACATGATAGTTAAGTTAGTAAAGTTGGCGTGGAACCAGATTCCGGAAGGGGCACATCCAGGCTGTCCGGACAGCTCCATGCAGGATGGGCCTGTTTGGACCTGATTCTGAAATGTGGGAGCAAAATGTTCCCGCAGCCGTCAGAATTGGATCCGAGAACAGCCCAACATGCCCCTCCCGCAGCTGCGGGGATGTCCTTCCCACAATTCCATCTGCCAGCAGCCCCGGACCCCCAAATCCCCGCTGGGATCAGGCGGCGGGTATTCACCTTCTGTGTCCAGGTGTTCCTGTGGGGAGGGGATCCTGGGCTCTTGGGGGGGGGAGGGGTTCCGGCTACGTTTGGGAGGCTCCCCATTCTTATTCCACTTCAGAGGTGGTATAAGCAGGGCATCCCCTGGCAACACCTGGACATACAGGGCCATCCTGAAATTGGTCCAGTACATCCGGGGGTTGACCCCGCCTATGCTCTGCCCACTCTCTGCCCCGATCATGCCTTCATCCACTGCTGCATGCACAGTAGCTCTGTGTGTGCAGCGGGGGATGGAGGTAGCATACTAGAAAGGCTGATAGCGGGGTAGCACGTCCCAGCAGGACGTGCTGGCCCACTATCTGCCTTACGAAATCAGGGCCATAGTCTGTTAAATGGCATTAAGCAACAAATGTGCCAAAGCGTCATTCAAGTGGTAGGAAATACAGGGCAAAGATCCTCAATTTCTCCCTGCCCATCCTATTTTGGAATTTCAAATGGAAAGCTGGAGGATCTTAAAGTTAAGCACAAAAGCACGAATCCACGTGCACTGAACAAACTCAGTCAAAAAACGTGGATAGCACATATACTTTGTTTGCTTATGGTGCTTTGTTTACTTTTAAAAATGTTTTTTAATTTATTTTTTTGATTATTGCGTTAAAATTTATATGATTTTATATTTAATATGTTTTATATGTTATATTTTAAGCCAAACTTAGCCGCTAATGAAGATATAGCGAAACACGGCCTGTGTCGGGCCATTGGCTGAAAGTGGTTTAATAAAAGTATTCTTCCTGTGCTATCCACGTTTTTTGACTGGATCTTAAAGTTAATGCAGGATTTCCATTTTAAAAGAACATGCTGGAAAGCCAAGAAATATACAGGTCAATATTCAAAGGCAATTATCCGGACAGTGACAGCCGCTGCCAGATGCACAGGTTTAGCCCCAGAGTTGATTCAAGTCTTATGTCCCCCCTGATTGTCAGAATCTATTGTTTAGCTTTGAATGCCCTGCTCTTTGCTACCCTTCAGAAGCTGCCACCCCAACAGACCACCTGGTTTGCATAATATTTGGGCCGGCCCTGCTTGTGCAACATTACCTGTCCATATTCAGCAGCACTATACAGATAGCGCAGCTGAATATCCTTACAGACTGTCTCAGCTCTATCCAGATAGTGCCAAGGCAATACATAGGCAGAATGTGGGTGGACCTGGAAGTTATCCGAAGAGCAGAGATACTGAGACTGTTATACGGATAACTTAAGGACAGCAAAACAGCTATCCTAAAGCGGTTGCTTTCTGTATAATGGCATACTTGCTACACTTTCTAGATATTCAGCACTTGCCACAATCCAGCTACCAGTGAAAAATATTCTGATTATAACTGTGCCTTGAATATTGTCTGCAATTTTGGTCTCTGCATCTCAAAAAAGATATAATGGAATTAGAAAAGGAACAGAAAGAACAACCAAAATAATAATAAAGATGGAATGACTCTTTTACTGTATGAAGAAAAACTAACGGGGTTAGGGCTCTTCAGCCTGAAGAGGGGAGATATGATAGAGGCCAATAAAATCCTGAGTGGATTGGAATAAGTAGACATGTATCGATTGTTTTCTCTTTCAGAAGGTACAAGAAGTAGGGGTCATGAAGTTAACAAAGGAGTATATTTAAAACAAATTGGAGAAAATGATAAAGGGGATGGAAGATTACACTTATGAGGAAAGGCTTAAAAAGTTAGAGATCTTCAGCTTGAAGAAGACATGCCTGAGAAGAGATATGATAGGGGTCAATAAAATGATGAGTGGAGTGGAACAAGTAACATAGTAACACAGTATATGATGGTAGATAAAGACAAAGTAAATGTGAATTGGTTGATTACACCCTCGAAAAGTACAAAGACGAGGGGTCATGCAATGAAGCCACAAAGTAGTGCATTTAAGACTAATTGGAGAAAATATTTTTCACTCAATGCATTATTAAACTCTGGAATTCATTGCCAGAGGATGTGATAAAAGCAATTAGTATAGCTGGGTTTAAAAAAGATTTAGATAAGTTCCTAGAGGAAAAATCCATAAACATTTATTAAGGTAGACTTGGGCAAACCAATGCTTATCCCTGAGAGGTAGGCAGTATGGAATCTTGCTACTTTTTAAGAACCTACCAGGTATTTGTGACCTGGATTTGCCCCTATTCAAAACAGGATACTGGGTTTGATGGACCATCAATCTGACTTGGTATTGCAATTCTTATGTTCATATAATTAAACTGCAGCTAGAATTTAAAAAAGAAAAAGCTCTGACCATGGCATTTAAATATCAGCTCAGAAGTTTATGAACCTAAGTAAATATGCAAACCAGCTAGGTAGTATGATGAATAAATTGATCTCTAAATGAATGCATGTTGTTAAGTGCTGTTGAGTCGGTATCAACTTATGGTGACCCCAGGGGCGGCTCTATAATGAGGCGGAGTGAGGCAGTGGCTTCAGGCGGCAAATTTTTGGGGGCGGCAAAAATGCCCTCAAAAGAGCCGCCTCACTCCGCCTTCAGTTTTAAGCAAACAAACAAAAAAAAGCTCTGTTCCACTCCCCATCCTGCCGCCCGCGAAGCTCCATTCCACTCCCCTTCCTGCAGCCCGTATCAGCTCCATTATGCTCTTTCCCCTACCCAAGCAGCTGCCATAGTGGTAATTTAAATGAAAAAGAAAGCAATGCGGACCCTTCCAGCTCTTTGGAACCCCTGAAACTGCATCCCGCACTCAAACAGAAGTGACACTAGAGCGCGGGACGCAGTTTCAGGGGTTCCAAAGGGCCGGAAGGGTCTGCATCACTTTCTTTTTCATTTAAATTACCGCTATGGCAGCTGCTTGGGAAGGGGAAGGAGCATAACAGAGTCAATACGGGCTGCAAGAGGGGGAGCGGAACAGAGGCGGCAGGAAGGAGAGAGGAACGTAGCTTCAGGGGCTGCAGGAGGGGGAGCAGAATGGAGCTTCGGAGGTGGCAGGAAGGAGAGGGGAACGTAGCTTCGTGGGCTGCAGGTAGAGGAATGGAGTGGAGCTGCACAGGGCGGAAAGAGGAATGGAGCTGCCTGGGGGGAAAGAGGAACGGGGGATAGAGGAATGGAGCTGCACAGGGGGAAAGAGAGGGCAGAAACTGGAAAGGAGGTGACAGAGGGGGCAAAATAGGGCTGGAAAAGGGCTGACAGAGAAAAAGAGGGCTGGAAACTGGAAATTTGCTGACAGAGGGGGCAAAACTGGAAACTGAAAAGGAGCTGACAGAGGGGGCAAAATAGGACTGGAAATTGGATAGTAGTCCTCAACTGTGTTTGGTCTTTAGTCAGGCAGCTCATTGTTGATAGAGTGGCATCCATAGCTGCTGTTATTGTATCAGTCCATCTCATTGCTCATCTTCCTCTTTTGCATTTGACCTTCAACCTTGCCAAGCATGATGTCTTTCTCTAATGATCTCTCCCTTCGCATGATGAGGCTTTTTCCGGTCTTAGGCCTCTATGCATCTGGTCAGAACCGGATACACAGAGGTAGACACAATTCTGATCCTGTGGGGCTAGACGTGTCCCCGCAGGATCAGAATCGTGTCTAAGCCTGTACGTACAGGCCCAGACCCAATTCTGGTTGGCCTGGACATACAGGCTCCTGCCCAGCTAACTCAGTCAGGCTCATAAATGAAGCTGCAGCCCCATGGTGTCCGGTTGCCATGGCACCGGAGCCACTATCCCTGGCTGCCGATCACTTTCATTTCCCGCAGCCTGACCCTCAATCTGGCCATCCATGGAAAGGATCGGGTTACGGGGAATCTCCTGCACCCCCTCCACCCTTTGTCATGGCCCTGGCCTGCCATCACCCAATGTCTAAGTGAATTTATTCCACGTCTAGTCTGCCAGCCCCCGACATACAGGGTTGATATCAGAATCAGTCCTGTACGTCCGGGGCTGCGGACTGCTCGCTGCCCACCCTAACTTTGTCTCTGCAATGCCCCTTTCCCGCCCCCATTTAGCCTCCCCATACAAACTCCTTGTTCACAGAGGAGGCTTGGCGGGGACAGGAAAGGCAGACAATTAGCGGTGATGGACATCCCAACGGGACATCCATCCCCTCTATTCATGTTACAGAAAAGACCCCAATGTGTCCAAAGTATGAAAGTCGAAGTCTTGTCATCTGAGCTTCTAATGACAGCTTCGGTTTGATCTCCTCTAGTACTGTCAGGTTTGTTCTTTGGGCAGTCCATGGTATACACAGTATTCTTCACCAGTACCATAATTCAAAGGCATTGATTTTCTTCCTGTCTATCTTTTTCACTGTCCAACTTTTGCATCCATATGATGTTATTAAAAATTCCATGACAGGGCAAGTTGAATCTTTGTATGGAGAGAGACATCTCTGCTCTTGAGAATCTTGTCTAGGCCCTTCATAGCCATTCCACCTAAAGCAATGCATCATCGTATTTCTTGACTGCTTGTCATTTTTTTATTGATCCCAGCAGGTTGAAGTTTTCTACTATTGAATACATAAGTGACACCAACTTTGAAAAGGGAAAGTATGAGCATGCTAGCCCTTTTAAAATAAAATTACCCTGCAAGAAGTATAACACATTCACACCTGCTCTGAGGCATGCACACATTTCCAGGTTTATTTCATTTCCATATGCACATATTTTATAAAGTATACACGTAAATCCAAACCCTGTCCCAACCCCACTGCTTGGAATGCCTCCACACAGACTCAAGGATCTAAGGCGTATATAGGGTGCATGCACCCAAATTTGCATTCATAGCCTGTGCATTTTTATATATGTCCATTTCTGCACAAAACACACCAGTTTCCATGTAGAAATATCCTATAAAATTATCCCCTTAAAAGGGACACGTAGTTCATATCAAAATCTACTCCCGAGCTTCATATAGGCCAATGGGCCACTTACCAAATATCCAACTCCATCATGATCCCAAACAGCGAAAAAATAAAGGCCTGTAATTAAGCCCTGCTTCTGTTCTAAAATAGGTGCCCAGGCTCCATGCAACTCCTATCGTTACCCTTAACAGCTTGCCCCAATGAACAGTGATCCCTGTAAGAGGAAGGATTGATCTCTGGTCACTCCTATCCAGCCAACTCTATTTTACTTATTTAATGTTTTTTTATATGCCGCATTTCCATAGATCAATGCATTTTACTGTACATTGAGCTGAATATTTTATATTTTACAAGGAACAAAAACATAAGATAACAGATAAAAGAGGTCAGCATTAGGTGCTAGTGGGGCAGAAATGATCAGACCCCAATAAGAGCCTACTGCTAATTTGGATAGATCTCAGGAGGGTAGCTGGTAGGGCTGCATCATGGGTTTTGGGCTTCCTTTTTCAACAAAGTGGGGCTTAACTAAAGTAGGTCTTATCTATTGTCTTTCATTTATTTTACTTTGTGGGCCTCCATGGAGCAGGGGAGTATTAAGGGGTCCATGGCCCACCAAAGATTTCAGGCTCCTGGCAGTGCATCTGACATGGGAGTAGTCCAAAGGAGAGCAAACCTCTCATGCAGAAAAACACAGCAAACAAAAGAACGGAGAATGAGTGGCAGCAAATTCAACCTTTATTGGAGTACTACCCCTACGTGTTTCAGCGTCTGACTTCTTCAGGGGGTATAACCTCAAAAACAAAACATGACATGACATAAATTAAACTATAATGATAAAATAATAAACAACAAGTTTGTGTGTTAAAAAATATATACTCAAGTACATTAAAAACAAACAATAAAATTGATAAAAACAGAATAGACATTGCTCATCATAAAAAAAAAAACAAAATAAAACCTCTAGAGCGCAATAAAAGGCTAATAAACATAAGACCACATAAAAAAGATCACCAAACCTATTGTAAAGTATAAAAAATGCATTAAAACAATAGGACATACAAAGGTGAATCGTACACACATAATATCGGCCCAATACAATATCTCATATTCTGTTTTAATAGTTAAATAGCATAGTCATTGTAAAGGACGGACGTTAACTTATGCTAGCATACTATATATCCAAGTGAGCAGTAATATAAATGATATAATTTCACCAACTGACATTCGTATAGTCATTTCTATATACTTAACAAAATGTTGTAAATCTATTCTCACTAAAAGGAAAACTGGATGAGGAAGACATCAGTTCATTGTCTACTGGAGCGAATGCAATATATAAATTTATATGAAAGCATTAGTGTTATTTATTTATTTATTTTAAAGGATTTTTATACCGCTTTATCATTTAAATCAAAGCGATTTACAATATAACCGGAACATGTTGCATGGTGTGAGAGTGTAGGCATGCAGTGACTGGTACAGTGCGTTTATTAGGTGAAATTGTAGAATAACTATGTACAAGGTGTGCTATGTACAGAATGAGCTGAATACAATGAGCTATATACAAGGAGGAAGAGTCAGATTGACTGGGGTAAGAGGGGAGAGGGAGCGGGGGGAGAAAAACCTTAGTCAAGCACCTTAAGTAATAGGAAACCCACAGGGAGATGAAATCCTTTTATGTCTCCACCTGTACCTAAAGTGTGCAACAAATTAGGTAGGCACTTACTCTTAAGGCAATAAGAGTGCTCTTGTACGTCGGTAAATGTAGTGCCAAAAACCTAGAATATATGCAAAAGACTTCTATAAGTGCAAGCAAGCTATTCAAAATCTCACAGAGATACACATATGGGGCCCGATTCAGATGGACGTCCCAGCCCTCTGTGCGCCTGGTTGGAACCGGACGCACAGAGTTAGCCAGGATTCTGATCTTGTGGGGCACGTCTAGCCCTGCGGGATCAGAATCATGCCCAGGCCTGTACGTGCAGGCCAGGACTATGATTCAGTCTGGCCTGCACATACAGGCCTTGCCTGGATAGCTCAGTCAGGGCTATTCAATGGATCCACGGCACCATGGTGTCCGGTTGCCATGAAAAGCCGCAATCCCCGGCCGCTGGCACCAAATGTGGATTACCTACACCCCGACCCCCGCTGATGAGGGGACAGCAGGCGCAGGAACAAGGTGGAATAAGTTCCCCGTTCAAGTCGCCGGCCCAGGATGTACAAGGCCGAAATTGGAATTGGCCCTGTACATCCGGGGCCAATGACCACCCACTGCCCTCCCTAACACCGCCCCTGATCCGCCCCTTTCCTGCCCCGTCTAACTTCCCCATACAATGCGCGGGGAGGTTACACGGGATCGGGAGAAGGCACGAATAGCGGGAATGGACATCTCATCAGAAAGACCCCTATGAGGAATAGCAAGATTTATTTCAGACGAAACAACTTGCCTCAGTCTACTGGATCCTATGTGACGTCTCGTGCTGCAGTAGAGATCCACCATGTGGTACAATGCACGCACTGGTAAATAAAGTGCCAAAAATCTGCATTATATAAAGAGAGAACACATCTGAAAACTATCAATCTATTAAAATCTCAAGAGATATCTCTAAATGCAGAGATGGCAAAATGAAATTCAAAAGGGGAGAGACTTGCTTCAATCTGCGTAAGCCTTAGAGCATGTCAGCGCTATAGTGAAAGACCAAACACCTAATGCAGCTAGTTTTTAAAGACACCGATCTTCGTGCCAAAAAATAGAGGTCAAAGGGTAAACAATGCTGGCAGAATAAGGACCTGTCCTGTACTACTAATACCCCATGGACACCTAAATATTTTTATTATAAGAGATGGCATGACCAAAACAGTTTCATAGTGCCTGACGTAGTCAATCTGTATGTTTCACACTTTTGAAAAAAAATTTTTAACCAGGAATGCTTTTTTTTTTGTGTCATCAAGTCAGTGTTGACTCATAGTGACCCAGCTACCTCTGGGTTTTCTTGGCAATGTATCACTGGAAGTAGATTACCAGCCTTTTCTTCAGAGGCAGTGTAGGGTAAAGCGACTTACCCAAGGTCACAAGGAGTGCCAGTGGAAATTGAACCCTTGATCTTCTGGGTACTGGGTAGTTGCTCTAACCACTAGGCTACTCCTCCACTCCTAGGAATGCTTTTACATCCAACATAAAATTGTGGAAAAGATATAGTGATGCTGTGTTCATGATCTGGGAGAGAGATGAAGATAGTATCCAACAATTTTTTCAGTGGCTCAATTTCTTGGATTGTAACGTATACTTTCAGAGTTATCTTTTCAGATCCTTTCAGTTATAATTTCAGATCCCTTTACAGCAACAGGATAAAATCAAAATAAAATGAACTATCTAATTTCTCAACAAATAGGGGTGTCCTACACGGAGCGGTGGGTTCACCCCTAAACAAAGACATGGGGAGGGGTGGCCTGCACGGAGTGGCAGGTGCACCTACTCTTGCCATCTTACTGGGCAGACTAGATGGACCATACTGGTCATTATCTGCCATCATTTACTATGTTACTATGTTACTATTACAGCTTTGATTGTGTACCTTATCTGGATATTATGATAAAGAAGAACCATAGTGGTTTTGTTACCAGTTTATATCGTAAGCTCACAGATAAGAATTCCCTATTACATTTCAACAGTTTCCACAAGAAATCACTGAAGACTAATTTGCCTACTGGACAGTTCTTAAGGATTCATAGAATCTGTACCAAAGATTGTGATTTTGACCTTCATGCTGCATGGATGAAACAACGCTTCCAAGAAAAGGGATATCCCCGAAAATGTATACAGGATGCTTACCTCAGAGGTAAGGACTCTGATAGAGAGGATCTATTGAAGGGAGCTACATCTTTGAAATGTATTTATTTGTCCTTTCTTCTATACCGCCCCTTCCCGATATCAGGGGCGGTTTACATTTTAAACAACATTATTACATGGAACAAAGTTTAACAGTTGGTGGGTTCAACAAAGTAACAAAGTAACAACTATGGTATGTGCGCTCACTTTTTCGAATGTATCTCAAGATATTTCACTTATCCTGAAGGAAGAATGGCCCCTCTTATCGACGTTACCAGTTTTTCATACCTGTCCATTGATGGGCTCATACAAGAGGAATCGCAATTTGGCTGATCTTCTGGTGCCATCAGCTAATAGCAGGCCCAGAATGATATCAAAGTTTAAAGGACACTTCAAATGTGATAGATTCAGTATCTGAGAATCCCATTGTCAAATACTTTTTTGTACACTCTTTCATGCAAGATAGATTTCCTCTGGAAGGATTGTCAAATTGTGAATCTATGCGAGTAATTATTTATTTTCATGCCCCTGCAAATTTTTATACATAGTTAAAACAAAACAGACTATCTGTAACTGGATCATGGAACACAAAAGCTGCATACGTAGGAAGATACCAGATAAGCCCTTGGTTTCCCATTGGAAAGCTCAGGGTCATACTTTGAAGGATCTAAAATTTTGGATACTGAAGGTAGTACATCTGCATTGGAGGGGTGGAGATACTGATAAAATTTTGCTCAAACTGGAACAGAGGTTTATCTTCAGTTTTAATACAGTATTCCCACATGGATTAAACACTGAACAAATCTTATCAGTTTTGCTGTGATCTATTTCGGTCTATTGGCCTTATGGTAATTATTGCACATGTGAGTTTCATTTTTGCCATTAGCTTTTTTATTCCTAATGTTATTTTGCCACATTTTTATCTCTTGTCCCCTTTTTTATCCAGACACACTTTTAATTTATTTATTTTAGTACTGGCCACATACAGTTGTGCCTGTTTTTCTGGTTTACTTGACATATACTTTATGAAAAGATAGTATACGCGGGTATATGAATGCCTTACACATTTTTGCCCAGGAACTGATCATGAACACATCTTTATCTCATTTTTATTTATTTGCAGTTTCATCTTATTTTTTGCTTACTGTACTTTTTATATACCATTTTATGATTTTAACTTTTAGTCTTACTTTATACCACACTTTTACTTATAGGCTCCTGGTGCCCCTTTAATTAATTATATGTGTTCTCTCACACGGCCATTAGGTGCTTCAAGCAAGCGGTGCTCCTGATTGATTTAGGGGGTATGTTTACTAAGCAGTCTTAATGTGCGCCCGGCGATAGTGTGCAGGATGCCATAAAAGGAGTCGGCGTTTCGGTCTTAACATAGCAAAATGGGATTATCGTGCGATAATGCGCGCTGCGCACATTATCGGGTGAAACGCCGCTAAGCATGTTAACGCGCGATAATCGTAAGTAGGCGCGCAGATATGCAAACATAGAAACAGAGGTGTAGCACAATGGTTAATACAGTGACTGATGGTACGGGGTCATAAGTTTGATCCCCCAGTGTGCCTAATGCATAAGGCTGGCTGAGGCATCACCCTTTATGTTTAAGTAGTGATTTTTGAGGCATTTTATTTTAAGTAGTGCTACCAGCAAACACACCCTCACGGTGGCGTAACCTAAGGTGCCGCATAAGGCACCCCATAATGCACTCCATAGGGCACATTATAAAGTGCACTGCCCGCCAAGGCACCCTATAATGTCCCCTATAGGACACCTTATAAGGCGCTTGATAGGGCGCCCTATAAGGTGCCTTATAGGGCGCCTTATGGGGCGCCCTATGAGGCACCTTAAGGTTACAGTACTCTGAGGGTGTTTTTGCTGGCAGCACTAATGTACATTAAAAATAGACAATGCCTCAGACGGCCCTATCAAATAACCCCACCATGGGTTTGAACCTATGACCTCACAGACAGTGAAGTAACCAGTGGGCTACAGCTGCTAACAAACCTCTGGTTGGCTGCAGAAGGACTGCACGTCACCACACAAACTGTCTGCTGTGGTTACCAGGATAGGGTAACCCACCCGTACCCATGATGCCCTGCACATGCAAATCAGCAGTCAACAGATGGGCACAAGATGGGGTATGCACCCCCACAGCACCTCGGCCTTGTAGGGGGAACTGACCGTGTGTGGTACTGGCACAGAGTAGCCACAGACCGTCACATTGTGTGGGTACTATGCTCACCCTGAGGGTGAGGTGGGGTGCCCAGCACCAGGTCCACAGCAACTTTCATGGCTAAAATACGTCATGCTGGAGGTCCCCATCAGTGCTACTGTGTGTAATAGGTAGTTCCTGCAGACACACCTAGGTTACATCTGTGTCCTTTTGTATTTCTCAGTCATGTCTAGCCCTTATGGGCTATGATGCACCCAGAATAGTGCATATCCTGTGTTGGTGCCATGGTTACATGATGGAGGTGAAGGGGGGGGTGTTTGGACCCATAGGCAGATTATGTACCACCACACAACCCAACCTCTGGGGCTCAGGGTGGGGGACAGGATCTCCCACCAATAGATTCACATTCTACTGCCCTGCAATGGTAGCAGTAGAGGGGACCATCAACCCCAGTCCTGCTGGTGAACAGACACCCTACAGGGCAGGCAATGCAGAGCTGTACACATCCATACAGCAATAGCAGGCAGGCAGTAGGCCTGGAAATGCTCAGCTGCCCACCACCACTATCTGACATTCTCCAGCAGTAAGCCTCCAGCCGCTGCACAGTGTTCCAGCAAGACACATACTAGCTGCAAACAGTCTGCTAGCTAGTCCATAGTGCATGGTCCTGGAGGAGATGCATGTACCCAAAACTGGGATGTCAGCATACACACCAAGCAGATAAGTCAGTGATTGGGCCCCAAAAGGGAACCCATAAATATCACATGAGAAATATGCTATAAAGCACTATGGGAGAACCTAGCCATGCCGTGGTCACTGCTCAGTCAGGGTGAGAGTGACCTCCCAGCAGGACATGCTGTGGCCATGCTGTCCATGCAGGTGGTGGCCGGGCACTACAATTTCAGAGCCATTGCCCTATGCCCTGTGCAGATGCAGCCAGGCCAGGCCACCCTATCCAGGCTATTCCCACAGTACCTTGCTCCTCATTATGCACATTGGCAGGCCAATACTGGAAACAGTGCTAACAGTGTGGGCTGTGGAGGGTGTTGGCAGCCACCACACACTGGATAGACAGACACACACTCCACACACCTATGCCAGCATTGTGCAACTATAGAGGTGTTTGGCAGCCTTGGCCACCACACCAGTCCTGGGCACAGTGCAGGCATGGCTATGGTATTCAATACTGTTGGGGTCACTCTGTCAGACACCAGACCTGAGGCACACTCCACAGACATCAGAAAGGTTGCTATGATGCAGCTCAATCAGCCAATTGTGCTTAACGTAGGAATTGCTATCTGCCAGTTATCATAGCAACCTTTTGATATCTGTGTACAGTTTTCCCATGTTTAGCGTAGGAATTGCTATCTGCCAGTTATCATAGCAACGTTTTGATAGCTGTGTACAGTTTTCCCATGTTTAGGGAAGCGTCACAGTGACAGGGAGCCTGGGTCCTGCCATTAGAAGACATGGAGCAGTCAGCCTAGACTGTGAAAGAAGTATCATGACTGGGCCTCACCACTGGAAGACGTGCTCAGCAGATGATAGGAAGCTTAGGGGGAAGGAGGACAGCGCGCAAGTGGGAGTCTGAGGTATGCAAGTGCTAAGTATGGGGAGATGCAGGAGGCTTGGGATAATGGAGCCTCTGGGTGCGGGTGTGTCTTCCCCTGTTGGCCGCTCCTCTAGGGCAGAGGTTCCCAACTCCAGTCCTGGAGGGCCAAACACTGTTCGGGTTTTCATGCTGTTCCTAATGAATATGCATGAGATACATCTGCATACCATGAGGGCGGTGCATAGCAATGCAGCACAGCCACATTTATTAGAGGCAGCATGGAACCTGAATGGTGTTTGGCCCTCCAGGATTGCTTTTGGGAGACTCTGCTTTAGGTAATGCGCATGTTTATGGTGTCTGTACTCTGTAGGGTAAAATGTAGGTGTTTTGGGCATGTTTACATCATCTGCAATAAAGGTTCTGTCTGCATTAGCACGTTTTAGTAGTGGGTAAAATATGGGGACTGTGTTGGTAAGAACCACAGCTGGGACTTGACCCTGTGACCTTCTGCTCCTGAACACACTGGCTGTGTGCACTGCACCACCATGTTGCCACAGAGACAGTGCATTCCCTGGGGATACCATGACTGTTCATCAGACAGGGCCTGTCTGTTGCAGTGCATGGCATCCGCCTACACAGGGCTAGGCCACGGTCTGCTCTGAGCAGCTGCCACTGCCCCCTCCACCACCAGTACCCTTCTGCCACCCTGCTGACATGCCCGTCTGCTGGTGGTGCTGGTGGAGTGCAGTCTCAGGCCTTCCATTGTGCGGGTATGCGGCTGCCTATGGTACAGGTTCTGGGGTAGGGGTGCCTGTATAGATGTCCACGCTTCCCCCCAGCACTGCCTGCCAATGTTCTGTGCCCTTGGGGGTACTGCAGTGCCAGGCCCCACAGTACCTGCTGGGTACTATCCTCTGTGACACTGTGGGAAGCACACTCGTGCCCATGCTGGGCCTTATCAGTTGCTGTCTGGCTGTCCTACTGTTTCAGCATTCCTATGGGCCACCTAGGCATCACCCTAGTCCGCACTGTGGCCCAGCTGCAGCACAGCATGTGCCGTCTGCAGCCCTCTGTGTCCCCTTTCCTAGCATCTGTCCAGTTGCCCATTCCGACATGCCCGCCCTGCTGTTGTGTAACATATGCATGCCATAGGAAACCTGTCCAATGGAGAGGGAAACCCTGATCAGCGCTATTTCACTGTGGGATCATTCACCTTCTATGGGGACGGAGCGTAGACCCTTCCAAAATTCATATCATTTTTTTGGAGCTTTCTTGGGAGTGTTTTTCGACGTTTCCCATTAATATCACTATTGCCCAGCTTGGTTATTTTTTTTAAATATTTTGTTGGGGTCATTTTCAATGTTTATTTGCACTTTTGTTCCATGCACATGTATCACACTTATCACTTTTATATAGGTTTCCCTGATTTTGCTGTACATTGCTGACAGAAATGGTTTCTCTTCCCTTTAAATCAGCTCTAACGCCAGGGTTTCATTGGCGTTAGTTTTCAGCCTCGGATTTCACAACGTTAGTGTGCAGAGAGCCTCTCTCCTCCCACTCTATACCCATTGACCCCCTTCTCTCCGCCCCTGGGGAGCCTTCCTCCGCCCTCCGGGAGCCTTTTCCCGCCTTCAGCGCTTGTTTGCGCCGCTGCGCGCGTTATCGCGCGATAAGGTACCTGTGCACCTGGTAAAGCGCCATTATCGCGCGATAAGGTACCTTATCGCGCAATAATGTCACAGAGCGCACATTAAGACGGTTTAGTAAACATACCCCTTAGTCTCCATACCGTTCTTAGTTATGTTTTTTTTTTTATAATTGTGCTTTACAAATAGATTCATTTTATAGTTACTTATTAATTTACGATTATTGCCCTGTATTATTGTTTATTTATTTATTTATTTATATGGCTTTTTTATATGGCCAATATATGTCCTGGAAGTTTTAGTTATCTGTTTTTTTACTTTGGTTTTATTATTTATTTATCACTCACATTTATTTTTTAATATGCTTCTTCCTTTTTTATATATGTTTCTTTTTACTCCTGTTTAGATTTTTAGCCTGAAGGGATACATGTACATCGTGAGGTTGGTTCGTTTACTTCTATGATATGACATATTAGCGTAATTGACCAGTGCTGGTCTTTAAGCAATTCGTTTTCCCCGTCAGATCTTTGGTTTATATTTGTGGATACTGTGATGAAGCAGAGGCCAGTGAAGCTATGGAGATAGGAAAAATCACTGATCCCTTTAACCCTTTCAAGGCCTACTTTAAATTTTTAATCCACATTCTGCAGCCAGGTTAATTTTTGCATATTTCAGGAAAATTGTACTCGTCTTATTCAATATGTTCTAATAGTGATTTTCCTTCTGCTATGGTCATGTATTATATACCATTTGATAGGAATATTTAGTCAGAATTTTGGATCCCAAGAGTTTCGGGCTCGGCCTGGAAAGGGTTAAAGAAAGTGACAGACCTAAAGTGCAGTTACTGCAAAGCGCAGCCAGAGGGAGCAAGCACGAAGAATCAGAGGGTAGGCTGACACACCCAAGCTTGGATGATGCAATAACTAACTCAAGGGATAATCAGACACACCTGGTCAGGGTGAGAGAAACCCTAACTGAGAAGCAGTTTTATAAGCATGGCTTAGACAGGACAGAAAGGGCAGCAGCAGCAGCAGCAGACACAGAAGAGAGAGGAAGGAGATGGCTCCGAGGAGAGAAGGAGAGGCAGTTGGATTTGCGGTCCTTATAAAGAAGGAACAAGTTCCAAGAGAAACAGTTCCACGGTGGAAAGCTCCAGGGAGAAGTCTTCAAGGAAGACAGAGAAAGGAGAGGGACCTGGAAAGTGCCTGGTAAAGAAAGTATCAGAGAAGCACAGCTCAGAGAGCAGGGTACCTGCATAATTCCTTTCCTGACCATGAGCTACAAGGAGTTCAGAGGTGGGTGCACAAGACTCAGCCCAGGAGTCTGAGAAACACAACACTGAACCAGGAACTGTGGCCAAGCCCTAGAAAGGCATGGAAGCCAGAGAGCCATAGGTGCAGTAAACACAGCTGGAGAGAGGTTTGGGAACCTGTACAAAAAGTGCTAACTAAAAGTCCTGTTACCTGTTTTCCAGACCAGGTAGAGCAGGGCTGGAGAGATTTAGAAAGAAACTCTGAAGCGAAGCCAGAATTACATGAGGAAGGCTCAGGGCCAGCAGATATATCGTCAGAACAGGAGGAGATGCAAATAGACCCTGCTGAACCCGATTCATTGCTACCTGACTGTCTAGCCGGGAGTTTGGAATCCTTGACAGAAGTATAGCTCTCAGGGTATACGTTAAAATACAGTTTTGATAAGCTAAAAGAAGTTTGCTTTTGTTTCCATGAACTGGTTTGTTCTAACACCTGCATAGTGTCACGCCTCCACTTGGGCCCAAGGGCTTACAAGCTGGAAATGGCCTTATGTGTCCTCCTTGAATAAAGTTCCCTTTGTTGTCACCAGGGTATTCTGGGACTTGTAGTGCTTTTTTACTCTTGAAGGACAAATGTAGTTGAGTCGGTGGTTGTAAGGCAGCAAGAAACTTTATTGTGGGGATTTCCAGGGCATTCAAAGTTCAGTACACAACCAAGGCAGAAAGATACATCTCCAACATAAAGATGAAATCAGGATTAAATCAGGATAATGAGAATGACGTAACAAAACCTTTTCCACTGTTCAGCTGTTCTGCTTCACACACACACTCACACCGAGGACTGCCTCGTGTGGTCAGTTAGCAGCAACACAGGTAAACTCATAACAGCTGTGGTTTTTCTTTTGAAAGCAAACTTCTCCACAGCACTGCTTCTTAACTTCAGCAAGTAATAAAACTCAGTGAAACACAGAATTAGCTTTCCTCAGCTCAAAGCAGGAACTGCCCTTATTTCCTATACGGTTTCACAGATTCTCAGTTCCATTCAACACTGCAGAATCTTCTCTTAAAGATAATGAACAGTCCATTGGAATGGGGTCACATTCACAATTAGGCAAACAAGTATCTACTTGCATTCCTTCAATAGCATCAGGCCAAACAGTATCTCTCTCAGGATTATAAGCTTTCTCAAACTTTCTCTCTTTCAAGAACTCCTGAAATTGATTCCACAGCAATTCAGCTTGTACAGGCACCTTTAGATTAGGGGAGTGAAACTTTTCCTCAGAAAACAGCTTTCTTAATGCTTCTAGCTTTGGAGTTTCAAAGGCTGTGCTTTTATCAGGGCTATGGCTTTTCTCATATGAAAAACTCTCTACCCACTTCTTAACAGTAGACGGTGAGGACTCAGCTTCCTGACCTTTATAACTGGCAAATTGTCTCTCTTCTGAATTATCAGTAATGAAATTGCTGGCTTTACCTTGGAGATGTTTCCTCAGACAAACACTGCTTTCTTCCCTCCTGGGTTCCTCCAGGCTCTGAAATGCAGCCTCCTTATGTCCTTCTCCAGTCCCTCTGAGGTAGCTGCTTTCTTGGGAGATTTCCTCTGGCTTTCTCCTCCAGCTAAGCACAGCTTCAGCTTCCCTCTCTCCTCTCTCACCTTTCCAACTCCAACAGCTGTTCCTGTTCCTTTCTCCACGTCCACCTCTCCTCCGTTCACCTGTGCCTCTGCCTTCTGTTGCTGTCTCCATATCTGTACCTCCTGTGCCTTTCCTTGTGTTCCTTGAGTCAGTGCTTCTTCCCTTGACTGACTTGCTTTGCTCTCCTCGTGGTTTTAAACACTGCTGCCTGCTGGGCATTCCCTGTTCTCTGTACCTGTGTGACCAATCAGCAGGGAAGCCTGTCTCCACCCCTGAGCTAGGGCGTGGCCTGACTTTATCAGGGAGCTGACTTTACCTTTGATCTGGCTTGTAATTCCCCTGCACGTGTGCACTGCCATTCACTTCAAAGGGAAAAATCAGGATTTTCTTCAAGTTCCATATCTTCCAGAGAGCTTTCATCACTACAGATCCCCCCCCTTAAGATATCACGGGCTGGCTCAATAACATTGGCACAGCTCGTGATACCATCTAAGGCTTCTGTGGTTGGGTGTGTCTTTTCAAGCTCTCTGCTCCAGGATCTATCATGGCTAGATGGGCCAAAGCTACTCTGTCATGCCAGGGCTTCAAAACATTTAGGTGATAGACTTGCCTGCGGCCTCTTCTACTTTCAACTAGATAGGACACTGGCCCTACAGGCTTTACTATCTTATAAGGGCCCTTCCACTGGCTCTCAAACTTTGGCGCGGGACCGGCCACCATCACAATGACCTTTTCGCCCACCTGCAACTGACGCTGCCTTGTGCCCCGATCATACTATGCTTTCTGCTTTGTTTGACTAGTTTTTAAATTCCCTTCCATGACCTGGGAGGCACGGCGTAACCTGCCCTTCAGGTCTCTTAGAAATTCAGGCACTCCCACTTCTTTTATATCGGGTTCTACCCACTGTTCCCTTAAAATGTCTAAAACGCCGCGAGGGGATCGGCCATACATTAACTCATACGGCGCTGTTCCCAGGGATGCTTGTTTTCTCTCCTTGCAGGCATACAGGACAAATGGGAGCACTGTGTCCCAATTAGCCATGTCGCCCTCTAAACTACGTCGTAGCATTCTTTTTAGAGTTTGATTTTGTCTTTCCACCAACCCGTTCATTTGGGGATGGTAGGCGGAAGTTTTAATATGCCAAATTCCGAAGGCTGCCACCCACCCACTCCCTGGACCTTGAGGGTTAAGGGAGGGGCTGGCCTTGAATGCCCTTGAGGGTTAAGGTTGTAGTTGTGTAGGTGCTCAAGTAGTCGGGCAAGGCAAAGAAAATTTCTTTTGTGAGGTTTATTTCTCCTGCTCCGGAGTTCAAATGCAGCAGACGTAAATGAAATAATGTAGCACAAAACAAGGCTGAGAAACTTAACTAAACAAGGGTTTTTACTGCTTGGCTAAATGTCCATTACTGATCACATTCGGTTGTCATGTGACCTCCTTTCAGTAACGTAACAGAAAACTCTGGTAACAACAATGCTCCTGAATTACACAGAATATGCTTTCCCTTATTCTCTTCACATAAGCTTCTTTTAGCATAGCAATCAGTGAGGTAACTTTGCTATATTCTTTCATATAACATTGGCAAGCATATCCCTTAAATGTCCTTTTGAATCACACATGTAGAGCAGTCCATCGGGACTTCCTGCTCTGTAGATGGCAGAGAAATGAAAGGCATTTCTTCCTCACAGCTGCTCATAGGCTTTGCTACGTCATGAGGAGAAACTGCTCTACTTTTAAGGAACTCCCTGAATTCAGTGAGAAGTAATTCAGCCTGTGTATTTTCTGAGCTAAGCTGAGAATATCCTCCTTCAGGTAAATGCTTGTTTAATGTTCTTATCTCTTGGCAATTATCAGTGCTTTTTACTTGGACAACAGTTCAGCGTGTAAGCATTTCCCTTCCCCCACCTATCTCCAAATGAAAGTGCAGGGTAAAATGCTTCAGCTGTGCTTGGAGAGTCTCTCAGAGTGTTAAAAGGAAAACAGTCAGGCTTCTCTTGGCTTAACCAATTACTTTCAAACTTTCTGCCTTTGTTCTGTCTTTCACAATTAAAGTTCACTCTTTCTGGCTTCCCACTGTTAAGCTTGCTAGCCGTTCCAAACCCACCAGATACCTTGTGCTGGGGCTTCTTCCAGGGTAATTCTTTCTCCCTCTGCCTCCTGTTCCGAGGTTCTACTTGGTCCTTTAAACTCCTGAGCTGTAGCCTTGGGTCTCTCAGTGCCTTTGAATTCTTCTGGTAACAGAAGTCTTTCTCTGCCCCTGAGTCTCCCAGCTCCCGTCTGCTCCTTCGTGGATCACAATTGCTTAGTGGTTCTCTCTCCAATGGTTCCTGGTCATCTGACCTGTCCTCGTCCAGGTGCTTGTGTCCTGACTCCTCCTCTGCGTCTTGCTCTTGCTGCTCGTGCTCCTCTAACTGTTTCTGTTTCTCAGTTCTTAACAAGCTGGCTGAGTACTGCACTGCCCGCCTCCTGCTTAGGCGTGCCCAATCAGGGACTTGGCTTCTCTCCTGCCTTGAGGTGAGGTGTGGTTCCTGATTAGCTCTGTGTTTTTTTCTCTCATAAGAGAAAATCCTGCATTCCCTTGCAGTACCGGTTCTCTCCACCGGATCACTATCAGTTTCCCTTGCTTCATAAGAGTCTCCTACGTCACAGATCCCCCCCCCCCCTTAAGATATCACGGGCTGGCTTAGTCTTGATGGCACAGCACGTGATTCTATCTATGGGTTCAGTGCTGATGAGCTTCTGTTGAGGCTGTTGTCTCGGAGAGGCTATTGTGGCTATTTGGGCTAAAGCTACTCTGTCATGCCATGGCTTTAAGACGTTGACATGGTAGACTTGCCTGCGACCTTTCCTATTCTCGACCAAGTAAGATACAGGTCCTACAGCTTGTATTACCCGACACGGGCCTTTCCAATGGCTCTCAAATTTCGGTTCTGTCCCAGCCACCATTACAATAACTTTCTCTCCTACATTTAGTTGCCGTTGCTTTGTGTTCCTATCATAATAGGCTTTTTGTTTGGCCTGACTATGCTTCAGATTATCCACTGCAACTTATGAAGTCCGGCGTAGCCGCTTCTTTAAGTTTCTCAGGAACTCAGGCACCTCTACTTCCCTGGGATCGGGTTCTACCCACTGTTCTCTCAAAATAACGAGAATGCCTCGGGGAGACCTCCCGTATAGTAGCTCATAGGGTGCTGTTCCTAATGAGGCCTGTTTTCTCTCTCGGCACGCATAAAGAACAAAGGGAAGCATTGTATCCCAGTTGTCCATTTCCTCCTCCAAACTCCTACGTAACATCCTTTTAAGAGTCTGGTTTTGTCTCTCGACTAAACCGTTCATCTGGGGATGATATGCTGCCGTCTTAATGTGGTGAATACCAAAGGCATCCCACACTTGTCCTAAGTATTTTGACATGAAGTTGCTCCCCCTGTCGGTGAGAACTTCCTTAGGGAAACCCACTTCACAAAACAACTTAATAAGTTCGTTTGCTATTACTCTGGCAGATATGGTGCGTAGTGGCATGGCCCACGGGAACCTTGTAGCGTGGTCTACCACCACTAAGATATAGCGGAAACCTCGAGGGGTTTTAATCAGAGGTCCGACAATGTCTACACCTATCCTCTGGATGGGATCCTTAATCACTGGTGATGGTATCATGGGGACATCCCTGGGATGGGCCGCTGAAACTCTATGGCATGTGGGGCAAGCCTCACAGAACTTTGCTGTCTCTTTGAAGACACCCGGCCAATAGAATCTGGATAAGATTTGATCGAGGGTTCCCTGAATGCCTTTATGCCCCCCAACGGGATGGTCATGTGCCAACCGTAACACTATATTTTTAAAGGTCGTTGGCACAACCAACTGCTTTCTACTATCTCCTGTGAAAGGATCTTTACTCTCCCTATAGAGTATTCCTGCAGTCAGGATAAATCTAGGTAAAGTATCCCTAGTAGTCTGAGCCCATTTGAATGCCTGTGTGAGAGCGGGGTCCGCTTGCTGCTCATTTGGGAACGTGGGAAACTTATTCATTAGCTCCTCTGGTACCCATGGTAGCTCTTGCCCTGCCTGTACTTCAGACTTATTCTTAGAGCAAGACTGTTTCTCCTTACGCTTCTCAGATTTAGGCTTCCTGACTTTAGTGTCTGGAGTATCTATCAATGCATCATCAGAGGAGAGAACTTTTCCGAGATCCTCTGAGGTATCTTCTTTATTTTCTAAGGCTGAGGACTGGGCTCTTGTGGAGACCATTGCACCTTTCACCTGCAACTCTCTTTCCATCTCCCTAAAGAACTGCGGCCAATCCCTGCCTAGAATTACTGCGTGGGGAAGTCCTGGGACAACTGCTAAGGTGGACAGTCCTTTGTGCACCTAACGCGGTTATGTGTAACTTATATACGGGATAGGTGAAAGTTCCTCCGTGAACGCACCTTATTTTAGCGGAACTCACAGGCTGAATTACTTCCTTGCCCTGCATGGCTTCTATTCTCTGCCAAAACTCTTCAGAGAGCATGCTTAACTCTGCTCCTGAATCCAGCAGAGTTTGAGTGGTAATTCCCTGTACTTCAATAGCCAGAAGAAATCCGGGTCTATCTTCCATAGGACTACCCGCTATCAAGGCAGTTTTAACAAAACATTGTTTTTGCAAATGTCCCTCTTGCCCACATTTGTAACATCTTAGCTTACTCTTAGAGCTATTCCACAAAGGCATGCACATTTTTATAGGGTCCTCATGCACCCTCCCGTCCCTTTCTGATCTGCGACTGCGTGACTCCTGGGAAGTAGTGCCAGCTCTCTGGGCAGTTAGCTCTGCCTCTATGTATCTTTTAGAGACTGCAACAGCTTCTTGGGGAGTTTTGCAATTCTGCAAGATTAGGAAGGTGCGGATTCCCTGGGGTAGAGCGTTCATGTATTGCTCTAATACCAAGTCATCAAGTATTGACTCCACCGACCTCCCTTCTGGAGTTAACCACTTGTCAATCAAGCTACGAATTCTGTGACACAATGACTTAGGAGTCTCACTCAGCCTCAGTCTCACACTCCTCAAACGCGTGTGGTAGACCAAAGGAGTGAGCCCTTTTTTAATTCATCATAGCTGCCGGCCATAGCAGCAGGCATGGCGCGGTATGCGGCCATCGCTTCCCCAGTAAGGGATACTGCTAATCTTAGCACCCAGTGTTCTTTAGGCCAGGAGCTAAGGCGAGCTACTCTCTCAAAGCTCTCGAGAAAGTCATCCACATCATCCTGATTAGTAAGCTGACCAAAGTTAAACAAAGTTCCTGTCTGTAGACCAACAGGGTGTATAGCATCTGTTAGAGTAGAACCTGTAGTAGATGTTGGTTGTCCAGCTGCTTGCTTCCTCTACTTCATCCATTCCTCCATCATGGTCAGTAGAGGCTGCTGCTGCTCACGCAAACTCGCGTTGGCTTTTTCCTGTGCCTCTAACGCAAGATCTCTCTGGCGCTCCAGCTGCGTCGCCATCCAGTGGAAAATTTCCTTGGCGTCCATCGCCATCTTGGAATACCTGAAATAAAGCAAAAAAGACAGACCCAAGTGCGGAATCACAGTACACTTGTCTATCTGCGCTTTTATTCCCTTTTTTTTTTTTTCTTCCTAGTCACCACTAGGCTGCACCCTTGCCCTGGTATCCTGGTTACCCGGGGTGGATACCCTTTACCTGGCTCAGGTGGTATACAAGCATGTCAGGAACAGAAGATCCTGTAGTCTCCTGCAGTTTCCTTCCTTGTCTGGGCTCGTCAGCTCTTCGGCTGGGCTCCTTCTGGAAGTCAGCTTCTGCAGTTCTTGGTATGGCTACTTCTTGCGCCTGCGCAGTATCCTCAATACTACGCCACTTTGCCACCCACCCACTCCCTGGACCTTGAGGGTTAAGGGAGGGGCTGGCCTTGAATGCCCTTGAGAGTTAAGGTTGTAGTTGTGTAGGTGCTCAAGTAGTAAGGCAAGGCAAAGAAAATTTCTTTTGTGAGGTTTATTTCTCCCGCTCCGGAGTTCAAATGCAGCAGACGTAAATGAAATAATGTAGCACAAAACAAGGCTGAGAAACTTAACTAAACAAGGGTTTTTACTGCTTGGCTAAATGTCCATTACTGATCACATTCGGTTGTCATGTGACCTCCTTTCAGTAACGTAACAGAAAACTCTGGTAACAACAATGCTCCTGAATTGCACAGAATATGCTTTCCCTTATTCTCTTCACATACGCTTCTTTTAGAATAGCAATCAGTGAGGTAACTTTGCTATATTCTTTCATATAACATTGGCAAGCATATCCCTTAAATGTCCTTTTGAATCACACATGTAGAGCAGTCCATCGGGACTTCCTGCTCTGTAGACGGCAGAGAAATGAAAGGCATTTCTTCCTCACAGCTGCTCATAGGCTTTGCTACGTCATGAGGAGAAACTGCTCTACTTTTAAGGAACTCCCTGAATTCAGTGAGAAGTAATTCAGCCTGTGTATTTTCTGAGCTAAGCTGAGAATATCCTCCTTCAGGTAAATGCTTGTTTAATGTTCTTATCTCTTGGCAATTATCAGTGCTTTTACTTGGACAACAGTTGAGCTGAAAGCACAACCCACAATTCGATACTTAGGAATTATATTAGATCAACAGCTTAATATGTCAGCCCACATTAAGAAAACAACGAGTGCAATCTACCACAAGATGCGATCACTACGTAATCTCCGACCTTTACTTAACTACTCTGACTTCCGTACTATATTCCAAGCCCTGATATTACCACACTTGGATTTCGCCAATATCATTCTACACGGTCTCCCGCAATCCACCCTGAATCCTCTCCGTCTGGCCATGAATGCAGCCGCGAGAATCCTCGTAGGCGCTCCACGATCAGAACACATAACTCCAATATTGATGAGTTTACATTGGCTACCCCTACAGGCCAGAACTCTATACAAGACCCTGGTCATGACTTTTAAAGCCTCAAAATGCCCATCTCTATCACCTCTCAGTAATATGATACATATCACCCCAAATAACAGATCCAGGAGGTCTGTTACATTAAACTCCATTGACCTCCCGAAACTCCTCACAAAATGCTCTAAATCAACAGCCTCTAGAGCCTTCTCTCTGTTTTCTCCCAGAGCCTGGAATGCCCTTCCACCCGAAATAAGAGCTATATCAAGTCTGATGAAGTTCAGAAAGGCATTGAAGCACTATTTGTTCCTAACATACTACCCCGAAGACACTCCATCTGACAACAGTACCCATGTAGATCTCTCATACTTGACCCCGGTAGAGAATGGGTAATTATGATGTTTATTACCTGCTCATTATACTATGCCATATCTATTATCACGATATTTGGCATTTTTATTCTGCTCTTTAATTAATTTCTTACCCACGGCATTATAGATATTCTTGTTCGCTTCTAATTAACCAAATAACCATGTATATAGTAGCCATGTATATAGTTTTTTGTCTATAGTTACCCTGATTTCCACCAAGTTTATGTACCTTGTTCTATGTAAAAAACCAATGCTGCTTGTACCATTGTGTTTATATTTGTTCATATGTAAACCGCACTGAATTAAGAGCGCGGTATATAAGAGAAATAAATAAATAAATAATAAATAAATAGTTCAGCGTGTAAGCATTTCCCTTCCTCCACCTATCTCCAAATGAAAGTGCAGGGTAAAACGCTTCAGCTGTGCTTGGAGAGTCTCTCAGAGTGTTAAAAGGAAAACAGTCAGGCTTCTCTTGGCTTAACCAATTACTATCAAACTTTCTGCCTTTGTTCTGTCTTTCACAATTAAAGTTCACTCTTTCTGGCTTCCCACTGTTAAGCTTGCTAGCCGTTCCAAACCCACCAGATACCTTGTGCTGGGGCTTCTTCCAGGGTAATTCTTTCTCCCTCTGCCTCCTGTTCCAAGGTTCTGCTTGGTCCTTTAAACTCCTGAGCTGTAGCCTTGGGTCTCTCAGTGCCTTTGAATTCTTCTGGTAACAGAAGTCTTTCTCTGCCCCTGAGTCTCCCAGCTCCCGTCTGCTCTTTCGTGGATCACAGTTGCTTAGTGGTTCTCTCTCCAATGGTTCCTGGTCATCTGACCTGTCCTCGTCCAGGTGCTTGTGTCCTGACTCCTCCTCTGCGTCTTGCTCTTGCTGCTTGTGCTCCTCTAACTGTTTCTGTTTCTCAGTTCTTAACAAGCTGGCTGAGTACTGCACTGCCCGCCTCCTGCTTGGGCGTGCCCAATCAGGGACTTGGCTTCTCTCCTGCCTTGAGGTAAGGTGTGGTTCCTGATTAGCTCTGTGTTTTTTTCTCTCATAAGAGAAAATCCTGCATTCCCTTGCAGTACCGGTTCTCTCCACCGGATAACTAGCAGTTTCCCTTGCTTCATAAGAGTCCCCTACGTCACAAGGCGTCCCATACTTGGGCTAGATACCTCGACATAAAGTTGTTCCCTCTGTCTGTAAGCACTTCACGTGGGAATCCTATTTCGCAAAACAACTTAATGAGCTCGCCAGCCACTGCTCTCGCTGATATAGTGCGCAGTGGTATAGCCCAAGGGAATCTTGTTGCGTGGTCCACTACTACTAATATATACTGGAACCCACGAGGTGTTTTGGTTAGTGGTCCTACAATGTCCATACCTATTCTATGGATGGGCTCCTAAATTACCGGGGCGGGTACCATAGGTATCTCCCTCGGATGAGCCACCGAAACCCGTTGGCATGCTGGACAGGCTTCACAAAATTTCACCGTTTCTTTAAACACCCCCAGCCAATAGAAACGGGCCAAAATTTGGTCCAAGGTTCCTTGTATACCCTTATGTCCACCGACTGGGTGGTCATGTGCCAGCCTTAGAACCAAAGTTTTAAATGTCGCAGGCACCACTAATTGCTTACGTTCTGTCCCTGTACGGGGATCTCGGCTTTCCCTGTAGAGTACCCCTGTGTCCAAGAGGAATCTTGGTAGGACATCCCTTCTGCTCTGGGCATACTTAAATGCCTGGGTTAGAGCGGCATCGGCCAGCTGCTCTTTTGGAAAGCTGGGGAATTTGGCCACTAGTTCGGCCGGTACCCATGGCAAACCCTGTCCATCCTGAACTTCGGCCCTATGCTGGGAGCAAGACCGCCTCTCCCTACCTTTTTCTCCCTTTCCCCTTTTACTTTTATTTGCTGGGGACACTATCAAGTCTTCATGTGAGGGAAGCTCTTCTACAGATTCTCCTAGGGATTCCTCATCGGTTTCTAGGGCCTTCAACTGGGCCCTTGTGGTGACCATGGCTTCTTTTGCAAGCAGGCCCTGCTCCAGACCCCTATGAACCTGTGGCCAGTCTTTCCCTAGCACTAGATTATGAGGTATGGGAATCTGTCTGCTTACACCTAAACCTTTCACTTGCAGTTTGTAGACAGGGTATAGGGAGATGCCTCCATGGATACATCGGATTTTAACTTTACTTATAGGCTGAATTGCTGTGTCCCTACTCCTGGCCTCAATTTGCCACCAGAGCGCTTTGGACAGCATGCTCTGTTCAGCACCTGAATCCAAAAGCGCAGTGGTTGCAATTCCTTGCACTTCCACTGCTAGTAAAAATCCCTCCTTGACCTTAGGATGGTTCTCTGCTACCAAAGCTGTCTTTACATAACACTCTCGCTGTACATGGCCCTCTTTACCACATTTATAACACTTTTTTCGGGTAATACGGCCTTTCAACATTGGCATATACATTTTTAAAGCTTCATCATTCATCCCCACCTTCCTGTCTGATACGCCACACACTGCAACCCTGGAAGCGCTGCCACCTTCATGGGCACTCAACTCTGCCTCCATAAACCGTTCTGACAGCATTACAGCCTCTTGTGGGGTTTTGCAGTTTTGGAGTATAAGGAAGGTTTGCATTTGTTTGGGTACAGCTTCCATGTATTGCTCCAATACAAGACTATCTATAATTGCCTCAACTGTTTTCCCTTCAGGAGACAGCCATTTGTTTACTAGGGTACGGACTCTTTGACATAGGGCCTTAGGAGTCTCGCCTGATTTTAATCTAACAGCCCTTAGTAGGCGGTGGTATACTAGAGGAGGTAGCCCCAATCTCTCTCTAACTGCGTTTTTGAGCTCATCATAATTACTGGCAAGCATAGGTGGCATAGCTCGGTAGGCCGCTAAAGCCTCCCCAGTAAGGGATGCCGCTAAACGCATGGCCCAATGCTCTTTTGGCCATCCGCTTAGGTGAGCCACCCATTCAAAACCCTCCAGAAAATCATCAATGTCGTCCACCATCAGTAAGCTGTCCGAAGTTGAAAGTCCCACAAGCCTGCAAACCCAGCACAAGTGGAGCAGCTGGTGTACTGGAACCGGGAGGTGCTGCTGCTGGTCCGGTCTGCCTTCTCTGCTCCGCCAGCCATGCCTCCAACAACTCTAGAAGTGGCTTCTGTTGTGCTTGTAACTGCGCAGCACTTCTCTCCTGCACCTGCAAGGATAAGTCAGACTGCCGCTCAAACTGATGTGCCATCCATTTTAGCACGTCCTGAGCCTCGAGAGTCATCTTGGAATCCTGTAAACAAACAAACACACACACACCAAAGTGTGATACCACAGAGAGAAAAAAGTTTCTTCACTTTTTTTTTTTTCAACAGCTAGGCTTGCACCCCTTGCCCTGGTATCCTTAACCGGCCCTGGCTATGTACCGTTACCTGGCTTGGGTGAAGCTTCGCGCTTAACACCTGTGATGGTCTGCTGTAGTCTCCTCTGCACTGCGGTTCACTTTCTGGACCCTCCTCAGCTGGGCTCCACAGCAAAGCTACTCCTCCAGCAGGTATCCTGATGGTAATCTTCTGCACATGCGTGGAATCCTGCCAACTATGCCACTTGTCACGCCTCCACTTGGGCCCAAGGGCTTACAAGCTGGAAACGGCCTTATGTGTGCTCCTTGAATAAAGTTCCCTTTTGTTGTCACCAGGGTATTCTGGGACTTGTAGTGCTTTTTACTCTTGAAGGACAAATGTAGTTGAGTCGGTGGTTGTAAGGCAACAAGAAAATTTATTGTGGGGATTTCCAGGGCATTCAAAGTTCAGTACACAACCAAGGCAGAAGGATACATCTCCAACATAAAGATGAAATCAGGATTAAATCAGGATAATGAGAATGATGTAACAAAACCTTTTCCACTGTTCAGCTGTTCTGCTTCACACACACACTCACACCGAGGACTGCCTCGTGTGGTCAGTTAGCAGTAACACAGGTAAACTCATAACAGCTGTGGGTTTTCATTTGAAAGCAAATTTCTCCACAGCACTGCTTCTTAACTTCAGCAAAGTAATAAAACTCAGTGAAACACAGAATTAGCTTTCCTCAGCTCAAAGCAGGAACTGCCCTTATTTCCTATACGGTTTCACAGATTCTCAGCTCCATTCAACACTGCAGAATCTTCCCTTAAAGATAATGAACAGTCCATTGGAATGGGGTCACATTCACAATTAGGCAAACAAGTATCTACTTGCATTCCTTCAATAGCATCAGGCCAAACAGTATCTCTCTCAGGATTATAAGCTTTCTCAAACTTCCTCTCTTTCAAGAACTCCTGAAATTGGTTCCACAGCAATTCAGCTTGTACAGGCACCTTTAGATTAGGGGAGTGAACCTTTTCCTCAGAAAACAGCTTTCTTAATGCTTCTAGCTTTGGAGTTTCAAAGGCTGTGCTTTTATCAGGGCTATGGCTTTTCTCATATGAAAAACTCTCTACCCACTTCTTAACAGTAGACGGTGAGGACTCAGCTTCCTGACCTTTATAACTGGCAAATTGTCTCTCTGCTGAATTATCAGTAATGAAACTGCTGGCTTTACCTTGGGGATGTTTCCTCAGACAAATGCTGCTTTCCTCCTGGGTTCCTCCAGGCTCTGAAATGCAGCCTCCTTATGTCCTTCTCCAGTCCCTCTGAGGTAGCTGCTTTTTTGGGAGATTTCCTCTGGCTTTCTCCTCCAGCTAAGCACAGCTTCAGCTTCTCTCTCTCCTCTCTCACCTTTCCAACTCCAACAGCTGTTCCTGTTCCTTTCTCCACGTCCACCTCTCCTCCATTCACCTGTGCCTCTGCCTTCTGTTGCTGTCTCCGTATCTGTACCTCCTGTGCCTGTCCTTGTGTTCCTTGAGTCAGTGCTTCTTCCCTTGACTCTCTCTCTGTCAGTGCTTCTTCCCTTGACTGACTTGCTTTGCTCTCCTCGTGGTTTTTAACACTGCTGCCTGCTGGGCATTCCCTGTTCTCTGCACCTGTGTGACCAATCAGCAGGGAAGCCTGTCTCCACCCCTGAGCTAGGGCGTGGCCTGACTTTAGCAGGGAGCTGACTTTTCCTTTGATCTGGCTTGTAATTCCCCTGCACGTGTGCACTGCCATTCACTTCAAAGGGAAAATCAGGATTTTCTTCAAGTTCCACATCTTCAAGAGAGCTTTCATCACTACAATAGCTAATAAGACTGTGAAGCACGTCTAACTTTTGAATTCTGGAAATACCTTTTTGAAAATCCTGAATGAGGTGAGAATCCTGCTTTCCTTCGTTGAACCTTTGTGCATTATGGGAATAAACCTTACCCTTTACCTTACACATGGCTTTCACAACTAATTATTTCAAGAAAGGGACTACTAGTACCAGCATGCATCTGGGCTAAGAAAAGTTTCACCCTTGGATGAAAACAATAATGTCCACCCTGACCCTTTAAGCACGTGGCTCGGGGGCTGGGGTTGCGACAATACCTAGCACTTTTTATTTGCTGTCTGTCAATTACTATTGTTTGGGGACCACGCAGACATTTCTTATTACTGTACGAGTCAAATGTTTGTTGTTTGCTTGGTTTTTGGAATGTATATGGGGTTCAGATATCTATTTATATATTTGTTACCTAAAGCTGGATTTCTGTTTTTAGACTTAGTTGTAGTTTGAGTAACAGGGTCCCGTGGTATTTCCCAATTCCAATCTCTTTCTGACAGGTCTGATCTTAAGGAGAGATGTGTTGCGCTTCAAGTTTCATTTAATTACTTATTAACTTTTGATGCCGTCAAAATTTTAAGATGGTCTACTGTACTGTTATATGCTTTTTTATTAATTGAGTCTGTATGGTATTATGCTATGTCTTATAGTAAAAATACATAGGTATCCATGGTATTAGTAGTACTAACTTCTCAACAAATAGGGGTGTCCTACATGGAGTGGTGGGTCCACCCCTAAACAAGAACATGGGGAGGGGTTACCTGCACAGAGCGTCAGGTGCACCTACTCTTGCCGTATTGCTGGACAGACTGGATGGACCATGCAGGTCTTTATCTGCCGTCATTTACTATGTTACTATGTTACAGGATGGGTCCTTATTCTGACAGCATTTTTTACTCTTTGACCTCTGCTTTTTGTCGCGAAGATTGGTGTCTTTAAAAACTTACTGCATTAGGCGTTTAGTCTTTCACTATAGCGCTGACATGCTTTAAGGCTTACGCAGATTGAGGCAAGTCTCTCCTCTTTTGAATTTAGTTTTGCTATCTCAGCATTTATAGATATCTGTTGAGATTTTAATAGATGTGTTCTCTCTTTATATAATGCAGATTTTTGGTACTTTATTTACCAGTGTGTTTAGTGTACTACAAGGTGGATCTCTACTGCAACAGAGGATGTCGCTGTAGGATCCAATAGATTGAGGGAAGTTTTTTCATCTGCAATAAATCTTGATGTTTCCCATGTGTGTATCTCTGTGAGATTTTGAACAGCTTGATTGCACTTATATAAGTCTTTTGAATATATTGTAGGTTTTTGGCACTACATTTACCGATGTACAAGAGCACTGTTATTGCCATAAGAGTAAGTGCCTATCTAATTTGTTGCACACTTTAGGCACCGGTGGGGATATACCAGGGTTTCACCTCCCTGTGGGTTTCCTGTTACTTAAGGTGCTTGACTAAGATTTTTCTCCATAACACTAATGCTTTCATATAAATTTACATATTGCATTCGCTCTAATAGACAGCGATCTGACGTCCTCCTCATCCAGTTCTCCTTTTAGTGGGATTAGATTTACAAAATTTTGGGGAAATTAGGGGGAAGTATGTGGAGGGGAGGTGAGTAGAGAGCGGGCATGTGCAGGGGTGAGAGATATGTGTGGGCTGTTCTTTCCTCCTCCTTCTCGTCTACCCGTTTTCTCCTTTTCCCCCCCTTTGTACCTCTGCACTTTCACCCCTTTGAATTCATTCTCTCCCCCCCAGCTCCCTTCCTACATTTCCTTCCCTCTTGCACGCGCTCTCCCTATATTCTGTCCCTCAGACTCCCACTTGCGCTCTTTCCTCCTTCCCCCTAAGCTTCCTATCATCTGCTGAGCACATCTTCCAGTGGTGAGGCCCAGTCATGATACTTCTTTCACAGTGTAGGCTGCTGCTCCATGTCTTCTAATGGCAGGACCCAGGCTCCCTGTCACTGTGACGCTTCTTCCTTCACCCAGACCGAGCCCTGCACTTTTTGCAGTTCACCGCTCCTTGCTTCTTTCCTTTCTACTCTGTAAGAATTTGCTTGCAGATGCGCCAAACAAGCAGATGCGAACAGATGGACAGCCAGACAGACAGGTGGACTACCTCCACAATATTATCCATGATGACGCCTATATCTTTTTTCTGATATATCTATTATCCATGATGACGCCTTTATCTTTTTGCATCAGATAACCAAAGTTTGGGTTGTGTCTTTCCTAGGTGCATAACTCCCATTTTATCAAGGTCCTCTTGCAATTTTTCACAATCCTGTTGTATTTTAACAAGTTTGAATAATTTTGTATGATTTGTAAATTTGATCAGCTCACTTGTTATTCCTATTTCCAGGTCAATTATGAATAGGTTAAAAAGCAGTGGTCCCAGCACAGATCCCTGGGGTACTCCACTATTTACTTTTCTCCATTGAGAAAACTGGCCATTTAGCTCTACCAAGTGCTTTCTATCTTTTAACCAGTTCCTTATCCAAAATACTACACTGCCTCCAATCGTATGACTTTTCACCAAGAGGGACCTTGTCAAAGGCTTTCTGAAAATCTAGATATACTATAACAACTGGCTCACTTTTGTCTACCTGCTTATTCATACCTTCAAAAAAATATAACAGATTAGCAAGACAAGACTTTTCTTGGCTAAATCCATTTTGGCTTTCTCACATTAAACCATGACTATATACTGTACATAATCAGTAATTTTATTCCTTATAATGGTTTCTACCATTTTGCCTGGTACTGATGCCAGGCTCACTCGTCTGTAGTTTCCTAGATTATCCCTGGAACCCTTTTTAAATATTGGTGTTACATTGGCCATTCTCATCTCTTCAGGTACTACAGATGATTTTAATGATAGTTCACAGGTTACTAATATCTCATATTTCTCACAAATTCCTTAGTAACATGTAAAATCAGATAAGACAGCACTGTAATAGAGTCATTTTCATCACCTGGAGCTTTGTATACTAATATACAATTCTTGAAAAATTAGTGCCATGCCCCACCGTTACCCGTCAGCCTGCATTGAGAGAAAAAATTATAACCAGACAGTGCTATCTTAATAATAATTTCATGACCCAAGCATGCTAAGTGCTGTTTCCCCATGTTTTCTATGAAGAGCTGACATCACCAGTGACTTTGCATGCCTGCAAAAGGATAGGGCAGATTCATCCAGCAGAATATTTCATTATAATCCCATTTTTGCCTTCTCTGACCTTCTTCAGCCTCCCATGCAATATCTTTTTCAGCTTTGAAGAGTAATCACTTTTATTAGCTGACCTACCTGAATAGTTATTCACGTCAGCCTCCTTTCTCTCCTCAGAATTATAGAAAATCCATAATGGATTTCCTAAAATCAGTGGAAATGCTTTATACTTTTGGATCTTATTTGGATCTGAGGAAAATCGGAACATTTCCATCACACTCAAGCCAGGTTCCTATTTATCTGTTCAACTTCAATTTGGTATTCTTCTCACACCTCTAATGGTGAATTTTGCACTAGATGGTGTGAAGTGGCATCTAGAAGGGGCATCCAGGTGAAATCTGGGGCGTTGAAGGCAAAATGTCCAAAGAAACACTGGGGACATTTATATTTCGGCCTGATTATAGCAGCTTGGAAGTCCCCAAACTGGACAGTCACACAGACAGTCACATAGACATCCCCGCTACAAACATTTGGGGTGGGGACATTATCCTATGCTGAATGCATGTCCATACAAGCTATTTTGCATGCAGGATGTGTATCAGCATGCAGAGCCAAAAACAAGGATCCTCGTTTCCCTACAGTTTTTGTCATGGAAAGTATAAGGGACATTGGAGTACCTTCCTCTCTATGCCTTCAGGAATCTCTGGACGGCAGAATGAGAGCATTTCTGATGCCTATTCATGTCCTGGAGCATAGAAATATAGAAACATAGAAACATAGAAATATGACGACAGAAAAAGACCACATGGCCTATCTAGTTTGTCCTTCCATAACAACTACAACAGCCTCCTTTTTACCTTTAGAGATCCTCTGTGTTTGTCCCATGCTTTTTTGAATTCAGTTACTGTCCTCATCTCTATCACCTCCACTGGGAGACTATTCCACGGATCCACTACTCTTTCCGTAAAGAAATATTTCCGCATATCACTCCTGAATCTATCTCCCTTCACCCTCATCCCATGTCCCCTCGTAGCAGAACTTGCTTTCAATTGAAAGAGGCTCTCTCCCTGAACATTTATGCCACGGAGGTATTTAAACATCTCAATCATATCACCTCTATCCCACCTTTCCTCTAAGCTGTACATATTAAGATCCTTCAGTCTGTCCTCATATGCTTTAGAATGAAGACCACTAATCATTTTAGTAGCCACCCTCTGCACCGACTCCATCCTGTTCACATCCTTTTGAAGGTGCGGTCTCCAGAATTGCACATTATACTCCAAATGAGGTCGCACCAAAGACTTATACAGAGGCATTATCACCTCCTTTTTTCTGCTAGCCATTCCTCTCCGTATGCACCCAAGCATCCTTCTAGCTTTTGCAGTCGCCTTTTCTACCTGTTTAGCTACTTTAAGATCATCAGACACAACCACGCCTAGGTCCCGCTCTTCTTTAGTGGACAAAAGTACTTCACCCCCTATACTATATTGCTCCCTTGGATTGCTGCTGCCCAAATGCATGACCTTACATTTTTTAACATTAAATCCCAGCTGCCAAATTCTAGACCATTCTTCAAGCTTAGCTAGATCCCTCCTCATGTTATCTACCCCTTCCTGGGTGTCTACACTATTGCAGATTTTGGTATCATCTGCAAAGAGGCAAACCTTACCTGAAAGCCCTTCTGCTATATCACTAACAAAGATGTTAAAAAGAATCGGACCAAGGACAGATCCCTGGGGCACACCACTGATAACATCCTTCTCCTCAGAGTGAGCTCCATTTATGAGCAGGATAGATATTGACAGTCCCGCTAGTGGGTGGGGATGTGTTTGCCATTTCTGAAATCAGGCACGCACCTCGAACAACCCTCCCACCTTCCCCCTGCCTTTCTCCCTCGGCCCGCCCCCCCCCCCCCCCCGCAATATCTCTTCACCCCTCTACTCACATCATGACAGGTAGTAGTATATCTACGAAAAGCATAAATCTAGTCTATAGACCCAGTCTAAACCCAGTCACCTCATACTTCCCAGTGAAGATTCTGCTCTGTACTGTACATCCCATTATTAAACTTGCAGCTTGTGCTAAATTTTTAACACATTTGAAAAGAGGTTTTTAATGCACTCCTAGTGACCCATTTTTCAATTTCTTTCTAAATGAAAAAGGGCTCTCATATTAATAATCATGCTTTAAGACATAATTTCAGTGGTTAGCTATGACAAGGTAACATTTCACAGATACTGTACATGTTAAAGCCTGGGTGATATATAGCTAATGAATGTCAAGGTTAAATTGTATTGTGATTGGCATAGAAAATATTAAAATTTTTAGACAAATCAACAGTTTTTCATAAAAGCACCATTTTTTGCATTGTAATTTATTGAAGTTCTATGTTATGATCCCCTGAAGTTCTATTTTTATTCAAGCAATGCTGCATTCTTATGAGCCAAATGATCTGACTACCTGATATAATCCTAAAACTGAAATTTTCTGAACGTCATTTTTATGTCTCAACTTTGCTTTTATGATTATTATAAAATAATCGAAAGTTGCCAGCCAATTGACATGCTCTGTTTCTATAAATCAAACATCTTCCATTGTCTTGGAGAGATGGTGGCTGGTACATCTTTGTAAAGGGATAAATGCTACTTACGCTAATAAAAAGATGAGGAAAATATCTGAATTCAAGAAAGCATGAGACGAAACACAGAAAGTCTCTACAATTAAAAAAGGGACTATGATAGTTGATATGGAAGGGCAAACTATATAGGCCATATGGTCTTTTTCTACCATCATGTTTCTAAGTTTCTAATGAGCTAATATAAAAATTATTTAGCGATATTACACATGCTTTTGAGACCACATATAAATCGGCCATGTGGTTTGAATAAAATATAATTAGTGTGGGGAGTGTGTGAGGAGGAGGAGTCCCTGCCCGACCTGTGCTCCGCGTCCACCACTGGTTCTTCAGGCACCTGCAGGACTTCCTGGTACACCGACGTGGCGCCTGACCCCGATGTCATCTCGGGGTCCTTAAAAGGAGTAGCAGATCTTGCTAGTAGTCTGGAGCGTGTGAGGAGGAGTAGTCCCTGCCCGACCTGTGCTCCACGTCCAGCGCTGGTTCTTCAGGCACCTGCAGGACTTCCCGGAACACCAACGTGGTGCCTGGCCCCGACGTCATCTCGGGGGCCTTAAATCCTGGCTTGCTCCACGGTCATGCGGTAGCGGTCACGCTTTGAAGGGGCGCATTTTAAAGGGGCTTCTAAGTTCCTTTTATTATTATTATTATTATTAAAGACTTATAAAGCGCTGCAACATATGAAGCGCTGTACAAACATAGAAGAGAGACAGTCCCTGCTCATCAGAGCTCACAATCTAATAAGACAGAAAACAAAATAAGTTACATAATACAAATAACAAAAATTTACAGGACAAAGTAAGCAAATGTTGATAGAGAGATCAAGATAGGGTAAGACAGGAATGGAAAGCAATAGTGAAGAGGTGGGATTTTAGTCTGAACTTGAAAATGGCCAGGGAGGATGCCTGGCGCACAGAGATAGGAAGACTATTCCAAGCAAAGGGTGCTGCCAGTTGGAAGGAGTGAAGTCTGGAATTGGCAGTACGAGTAAAGGGCACAGATAAACGAAGACTGTTAGAAGAGCGAAGCAATCGAGAGGGGGTGTAAGGAGAGATGAGAGATGAAAGGTACTGGGGGGCAGAAGAGTGAATACATTTATAGGTCAGGAGGAGAAGTTTAAATTGGATACGGAGACGGATGGGAAGCCCATGAAGTGACATGAGGAGAGGAGATATGTGGGAAAAACGAGACTGGCAGAAAATGAGTCGAGCAGCGGAGTGTTGAATTGAATGAAGAGGAAAGAGGTGGCTTGCAGGGAGGCCGGCAAGGAGAACATTACAATAATCAAGACGGGAGGTGATTAAGGAGTGGACAATCAATTTAGTGGTGTCAACAGAGAGGAAGGGGTGAATTTTGGAAATATTGTATAGAAAGAAATAACAAGCTTTAGCAATGAGCTGGATATGTGAAGAGAAAGAGAGAGAGGAATTAAAGAAAACACCAAGGTTACGTGCTGAAGAAACAGGGAGGAGTACAGAGTTATCAACAGAGAGAGAGAAAGGAGAAAGAGGAGGGGAAGCATTTGGGGGAAAGATAAGAAGCTCAGTTTTGGCCATGTTCAGTTTTCAGCGGCGGTGGGACATCCAGGCAGCAATGTCAGAGAGGCAGAGTGAGATCTTAGACTGGATATCAGGAGAGATAACAGGTGCAGAAAGATAGATTTGAGAGTCGTCAGCATAGAGATGATAGTGAAAGCCATGGGAAGAGATAAGGGTGCCAAGGGATTGGGTATAGAGAGAGAAGAGGAATGGACCTAAGATGGAACCCTGAGGAACTCCTACAGGTAGTGGGGTTGAAGAGGAGGAGGAGCCATCGAAGCACACACTGAAAGAGCGATGGGATAGATAGGAAGAGAACCAAGATAGTACAGAGTCTTTGAATCCAAGTGAGGATAGGGTGATAAGAAGAAGGTTATGGTCAACAGTGTCGAAGGCAGCAGAGAGATCAAGAAGAATGAGGACAGAGTAAAAGCCGTTGGACTTTGCCAAGAACAAATCATTTGAGACCTTAGTAAGAGCAATTTCAGTGGCGTGTAGGGGACGGAAGCCAGATTGTAAAGGATCCAAGAGGGTATGAGAGGAGAGGAAATCAAGACAATGGTGATAGACTGCACGCTCAAGTAGTTTAGAGACGAAAGGAAGGAGAGAGATGGGACGATAGTTAGAAGGACAAATGGGATCAAGTGAAGGTTTTTTGAGGAGGGGTGTAACCACAGCATACTTGAAAACAGAAGGGAAGGTTGCAGTGGAGAGAGAGAGGTTAAGAATATGAGAAATAGAAGGGACGAGAGATGAAAAGATGGAGTTAAGGAGGTGGGTGGGGAAGGGGTCAGAAGAGCAGGTAGTAGGTTTGGAGGAAGAGAGAAGGAGCGACATTTCCTCATCAGAGACCATAGGGAAGGAAGAAAGGGTGACAGAAGTTTGGGGAGGGGAGAAATGGGAAATAGGGGGGGAAGGGGAACTGGAGGGTGATTGTGTGGATTTTGTCATGGAAGTAATTAGCCAAGGTTTGGGCAGAAAGGGAGGGAGGAATCAGGGGTGGAGGCACACTGAGGAGAGAATTGAGTGTGCTAAAGAGATGACAAGGATTAGAGGAAAGAGAGTTAGTCAGATTGAGGAAGTAAATTTGTTTGAAAAGCGCAATGGCTGATTGGAAGGAGGGGAGCATGAATTTAAAGTGGAGAAAGTCAGGATAAGAGCGGGATTTCAGTTATCCACGTTGTTGCTCCTGTTCTCTGTAAAACCAAACAGTTTGTGTTATGGTCATTTGTTGTATGTAAACCGCGCTGATGAGAAATAGTGCGGTATATAAGAAATTGTAATAAATAATAAATAAATAAATAAATAGATTAGTGCAGACAGGATGAGGCTTGGGTGGGGGATGATGAATAATAAGGCTTAAAAGGTGGTGGTCAGATAAGGGAAGGACAGAGTTACAGAAATTGGAAGGTGAGCAGTAAGAGAAGAAAATTAAGTCAAGTGTAACACGGAAGATCTGCCCTCTGCCTCAGAAGCACAGAAATCTGCTGTTTGCAGTTTAGATTCTGACAGGCAGGCAAGTCACAAGGTTCCCAGTTACCATAGGCAACGTAAACAAACTCAGACACGAGGTCTGCAGTCATGCCTAGCTAGTAAGCATTCCCCAGCTGCTGATGAAAACGGCTTTCACCTGTGCAAGGGAACGCCCAAGAAGCTGTATAAAAAATGCTCAGTGCAGTCAGAGTTAGACTGGCAGGACACGAGAAACTTGCAAGACTGGCAAGACCCGAGAGACTTGCAGGACTCAGAAGAAAGCTCAGAATATTCAGGAAATACAGACACAGAGTCAGAACTGCCTGAAACTTCTAGCAGGAAGTCACAAAGAAATTCACAGAAAGAAACAAGGAGAGTTTCACACAGAGAGGTCAGCTGTAAGAAGCACTTACCTCTGACGCAGCTTGAATTTCCTAAGCACCGGGCTGTGCTGAATGAATGGGAGGCAGCAAAAGGCAAACCGTATGTATCTGAAAAGCATGGCAGCTTAAAACAGTTACAAACCCTAGAGAGGGAAAGAAATGCTATTGAAGATGTGTGTATGTCTGACCCTGAAGAGCGTGTGCCAGTGAAACCTTGCAAAAGATTTCCAAGAGAGAAATCTTCACATAATAGAAGAGAACAGTGTTATGGTTTACAGCCAAATGTAAAAGGCAGGAAGTTTAAAAGTTTTAAGGATAAAGCTTACTCAGAGAAAGGTGTCTCTCCTTCCTGCTATTACCAGTTTTATGACAGCTATTTGCCCTGCTGTGAAGAAGGCTGTTCAGAGAGCACTGATAGAGATACGGGACTAAGGAAGGTGCAAACTTTCTGTTCTAATGAAAATACTGTAAATGATAAAGCAAAGTGTGAGCCTATGATTACAGAGGCTGTATTGAAAGCCCATGTGATGAAGCCATGGATTGTACGCTGTTGTTATCCGATATGGTTTCCTCCTTATGCTGAAGCCAGGATAAGAGTGCCTCGTGAGTGCTGAGAAAGCTAAGAAGAGACAGCTAGCATATCAGATAAGCTTTATACTGTGATTTATGAGTTCTGTTGAAGCAAGATGCTATGTTTAAGTTTTCTTCAGTTTACCAGAAGTATGGTTGTATCCTGAGTTTTTTTGTATTATAACCTTTTTGAAAATCCAGCCCTGGGAGGGGAATAAAAATCCTTTTGAAAAACCTGACCACTTGACTCACAACTACAACTTTCTACAGGAAAGGTCAGGCCCAGCAGTCTGGCTGTTAGCTTAGGCCACAGTCCAGCTCCTGCTGGTGACACAAGGCAGTGACCATGTCGGTGAGTGGGGGCAGTGGAACAGAGTTGAAGGTGATGTGAGGAGGTAAGGGAGAGAAGCTTTAAAGCAGGGGGATCAGAAGGGCTGTCAACATGAATGTTGAAGTCACCAAGAATAAGAGTGGTGAAGGAAGGGTGAAGAAAGGTATTTATTTATTTATTTAGAAGGATTTAGTATACCACCTTATCGTTAAATCAAGGCGGTGTGGCACATCAATCAAAATCAATAATAAAGTGTGGTTTGTAGCATGCAGTGTGAGAACTGAGAAGTGTAGTGTGTGGGGCAGTGCGTTAGATTATATCGGTGAACTATTTACATAATGGGGCTGTTTGAGAGGCGTGCTAGGATTGAGATTCTGTAATGTCTTGGGGGTAGGATCGTGATCCTGTAATGTCTTGAGGTAGAAAATTTATGTGAGGTCCTTGAAATGTACTGTAAATAGATCAGTCTTAAGAAGTTTTCTGAAGTCCTTGAGGTTCTTGGTTGATCTTATGTGGTCTGGGAGAGAGTTCCATATAGCGGGTGCTGCCAGGGAGAGTGCCATCCTTGATGTGGCCAGCCTTGTTTTAGCAAATTCTTTTGGTGTTCTGATGGTGTCTGAGGTTCCTTTTCTTCTTGGTCTCCTGTTGTCATCGTTTTTTATGAGAGGGCGTAGGCTGTCTGCTGATAGGTTGTGTATTATTTTAAATATGTGTAAAAGTACTTTGAATTGGATTCTGGAGCTGATTGGGAGCCAGTGTAGGTGGTACAGTATGGGGGCGATGTGATCGTGAATTGTGTGATCTGTCGTGAGTCGTGCGGCTGTGTTTTGTGCTAGCTGTAGTGGTTTTATTGTCTTTTTAGGTAGTCCTTGGTAGATGTGATTACAATAGTCTAGGGTTGGAGTGATGATGGCTTGACAGACTTTTCGGAAGTGTTCATGGGCGAGGATGGGTTTGAGCCTTCTGACTGTCCTCATTTTGATGTAAGCGCTCTTTGTTATTTTTGCAATGTGGGACTGGAGGTTGAGGTCCTTGTCGAGCGTTACTCCCAGGTATTTTATTTCTTGTCTTACCGGTATGATGGTGTTGTTTAGGTTGATGGTGGCCGATGGTGAAAATGTCCGGTTTCTTGTGATGAATAGAGCTTCGGTTTTGTTGTAATTTATTGATAGGTTGTTTTCTTGCAGCCAGATTGCCATTTGTTGGAAGCAGTTGGCTATGTTGGAGTAGTCTGGGTTGTCCAGTTTGATTGGTGTGTATATCATTATGTCATCTGCGTATATGGTGTATTGAATCTTGTGGTCCTTGATGATGGTGCATATGGGTTGTACGTAGATGTTAAATAGCAGGGCGGAGAGAGCTGAGCCTTGTGGGACTCCTTGAGTGGCTCTGAACGGTTGAGAGGTCTTTATTCCACTTGACTTGTAGTTGTCTGTTGGTGAGGTAAGATGTAAACCAGCTCAGAGTAGTACTGTGTAGGCCTGCCTCCTGTAGTCTGTTTAGTAGGGTTTGTGGCAGACAGTGTCGAAAGCTGAGGAGATATCTAGGAATATCATGATGACGCCCATTCTGGTGTTGTCGATTGTCCTCAAAAGGCTGTCAAATAGCTGGATCAGTATGGTTTCAACCCCATGTCTGGGTCGAAAACCGTGTTGATTGGGGTCCAGTGGATTGTAGATGTCGATGTGTTGTTGGAGCTGGTGTTGGACTGTTTTCTCGATGATCTTGGACAGGAATGGTAAGCTTGATATGGGTCTGTAGGCAGCTGGGTCAGTTTTAGCCAGGGTGGTTTTCTTGGGGATTGGACGTATTGTGGCTAGCTTCAGGGAGTTTGGCATTGTTTTATTTTATTTATTTTATTTATTACAGGCTCTTATATACCGCTCTATTCAGAATCAGCGCGGTTCACAATATAACAACATACCATAACAACAAACTGTTAGGTTTTACAGAGAACAAGGTCGGAGAACTTGGAATAAAACATGGGACGTCATTACTGCAACTATTTACAAGAGTATTTACAAGAGTATTTACAAGTATACATTACAGGATTTGTTCTTAGTTTGGGTAGTGATTAAGATTGGTTAGTTGGTCAAGTAATATTGGGGGAAGAGGTGGGATTTGAGTGCCTTCCTGAAAAGGCACTCCCATCCTTGGAGAGGGAGTTATCTACTATTTTCCGTACGACTGGTGTTAGTTCCTTTTTCGTTGCTTTGATCCAGGCTACTGGGCAGGGATCTGTAGGGGCGGTGCTGGTGTTGAGGTCAGTGATGATCTTGGAGAGTTGTTCATTCGATGGGATGTCGAATATGCCCGAGCTCCGGTCAGGTTCGGATGTCTTGTATTTCACTGACGCGCTGTTGTTCTTGGGTGTTGCAGTGAATTTGTTCTTGAGGTGGTCAGCGAAGATCTGTGGGTCTATTTGTTGTTCGTTTCTGTTGGAGGGTTCCTTGGTGAGGTTCTTTACGATTTCGTAGAGTTCACGGGGTTTGTTAGTGGACGTCATGATAAGGTTAGTATGGTATTCTTTCTTCTGCTGGTTGATGAGGTTGTTGATGAGGTAGAAAGCCAAGGAGGAGCTCGAGGAGCTCTAGAGTTGGCGTTCTTGGGATGGACAAGCGTTGAAAATGCCATCTTAATGTGAGTACAGTGAATCCCTCTAAAGTTGTTAAAATTGTCGGGCCTATGGATTGCGATGCCCTAGCTTGGGCCCGAGGGCTTACAAGCATAGAACAGCCTTATAATGTCCTTTTAAATAAAGCTTCCTTTGTTTGTCCCCAGGGATTCTGGGACTTGTAGTTGGCTTGCTTATATAAGGACAAATGTAGTTGTGAGTCCGGTGGTTTAAGGCAGCAAGAAATTTATTTTTTTGTAGGATTCCCAAGGCATTAAAGCTCAAAACACAAATGCAAAAAGGATGCTTCTCCAACATGAGTAAATCAGGATAACAGAGAAAAATGCAACAAAAAGCCTTCTTTCACTGGTCAGCAGCTTTCATCAAAATAAACTTTCACCGAGCACAGCTCCTGGTGGTCATTCAACATAACAGGTAAACGTTTCACAGCTGCTGTTTTCTTTTCCAAACCAAACTTTTTCTAATGACAGCTCCTGGGCTTCAGAAGCTCACATACTTAGTAAAACACATTCTTGGCTTTTCTCAACTCTTTGCAGTCATAAGAATTAGTTGCTAAATTGTTTCACAGTCTTTCCACCCTGTTCAACACTGCTTAATTCTCCTTGAGACAAAAAGAGCAATCCATTGGTGATATTTCTGAGTCAGAGTCTGGCATACAAGAATCCACCTGCATCTCTTCTATGGATACCAGGTACTTCACTCTTTCACCAGTTTTATAAACTTTCCCAGACTTCCTGTCTTCTAAAAACTCTTGGAACTGTTTCAACAGCAAATCACCCTGAGAAGGCACACTGGTATTGGGAGGGTAAAGCTTCCTTTCTGCAAACAGTTTTCTTAATGCTTCTAGTGGTAAAGGCTTGGTTTCTCTGCTCTTATCTGGGTTTCTGTTTTCTCCATACATCAAACTATCCACCCACCTCTTAGCAGATGAAGACATTAGGTCAGGCTCCTGGACACTAGCTGTAACAAACTGTTTTCCTGCAAGCTGTTTAGCTCTGCAAGTGCTGGCTTTACCTTGGGGCGGGTCTCTCAGGCAACTACTGATTCCTTTCCTCCTGATATCTTTCAGGCCATGGAACTCAGCCTTCTGGTGTCTTTCTCCACTCCTTCCCAGATAGTCACTCTCTTGAAAGTTTCCTTGGAACCTTTCTCCCTTTCCAGGATCTCTCAGAGTTTCTCCTTCTGGCTCTCTCTGCTGCGTCTCCTGTGTGTGTGTCTCCCCTTCTCTCGTATCCATGTGCTTCTCTCTCTCTCTGCTCTGAATGTGTTTTTAAAAGCCGTTTGCTGCCGGGCACTCCCTTGCCTTTGCACAGGTGTGACCAATCACTGAGCAAGCTTGGCTCCCTGTCTGAACTAGGGCGTGGCCTGGCCTTAGCAGAGAGCTGAGTTTTTTCCTTGCAAGCACTGTGCACAAGTGAACTGTCACTTGTTTTAAAGGGAAAAACAGGGTTTTCCTCCACTTCCATCTCTTCCTGGAAGCTCTCCTCACCACAGGATAGACACGTTGTGTCTGTGAATGGTGCAGCTGGGACTCCTGTTGCTGCCACCAAGACTTTGCCTCTCTCAGATGGCTCCTCGCTATCGGGGGATTTTAACTCTGCCCCGCTTGTTGATCTGGATTCCATCGGCCCAGTGACTTCTTCTCCTATGGTGGAGGAGTAGTCTCAATGTGGGGATGTACTATCTCCATCTGTCCTCCCTGGGAGCCCTTTAGAACCTGTGGTTATTCCTATGCCACGGGCTCTTCAGGTATTGGAGGATCTTGTGAGGGCACATCCAGATGGTACACCTGGTACACCTGTGGACACTCAGAATATTTCCTTTTCCGATGTATGGTCTGTCCTCTCATGAATTGAGGCTTCTTTAACTTCTGTTGTATCTCAGTTCTCAGAGTTTTCGAAAGGCTCAGTAGCTAAGATGGCTCAGCATGACTCACAATTAGCAGTTTTAGATATTAAATGTCAGAAATTGGAAACTCAGTGTGTTACTTTGCAGAATTCCTCTTTGTCTTTTATTAAAGATAATCTTGTCTTGCATACCCAGCAAGAATTATTGGAAAATACCCTGAGGGCAACAAATACCAGATGTTTAAATTTTCCATATACCCACTTGTTGTCCCCTCAGATACTGTTTGACAAATATTTATGTGAAGTCTTAGGGTATCAAGACAACACTAAACCAGCTATTAATAAGCTTTATTATTTGCCTGTGATAGGGGCGTCTCCAGGTGGCGCTGCCCAGGGAGCCGCTCCTATCCCTTCGTTGGATTCCCTAGATGTTTCTGAGTTTATTGAATCTTCTCAGGATGTGATTCCCACTCGGGCCTCTCTTCTTGTGTCTTTTTCCTCTGAGGTTGATAAAAATACAGTTATGCGTTTGTTTTTTCTAAACAAGAATACTGAATTCTGTGGGGGAAAATTAATATTTTTCCAGATGTCTCAAGGCAAACTCAGCTTAGGCGCAAGGCTTTTTTGCTGTTAAAGCCGTGCGTTCTAGCACTTGGTGCATCCTTTTTCCTTAAGTTTCCCTGTAAATGTTTGGTTACATTAGGGGGCACCAAGTATGTTTTCTCTGAGGCCTCATCTTTAGAATCGTTTATTGTAAATCATGTTCCACAGATATAATGTATATTATTTTGCTATATAACTCAACAAGTTGAAATAATTAGAGTTTTGTATAAATATTTAGGGCAGTGACTCCCTTCCATGCATGATTTTCTATTCGTAATGATTATTTTTTCTATATTGTATATAATTGATATTGGTAGCTCCCCTGGATGTGGACTATATAGATTTCTATATTTTCTCTTTCAATGTAAATTTGTATTATTGTTCTTGGAATTATCAATAAAAAAGATTAATCTAAAAAAAATATAATCAGTGAAAGAAAGGATAGTGAATGGCAGGTAGAAATGTTAGTGGAATGCAGAAAGGTGGTCATAGCATGTTGAAAGAGCCATATCCAGCCGAATGCCTTTTCCCTGGAAGACCAATACCCTGTCTCACCATTCATTGAATGCTAGGCTAACGAGATGGATACTTAGACCCACCCCAAATTTCTTATAGGAAGTTTCCACTCACAGAGGGATGCAGTGAATTCCACAGCTTGGGTGCTATGAAGAAAAATACTAATTGCCTAGTAGAGTCAATCCTAGTCATAGGTGTCAGAATGTGATGGGCCACATGGGCCTGGCCCCACTAAAGTTTTTCCAACCAGTCATGACCTGCATTGAGTCCACAATTGTGGCCTTCCCCTCCTCTTCTGCCCATGGGGATCCGATCTCCTACAGGCAGAAGAGAAGAGAGCAACTGCTATCACAGCAAAGACTCCTTCTGCCTGCCTGTGGGAGATAGGATCCCTGCAGCCAGAATAGGAGGAGGAAGGCTGCAATAACGGCCTCAGTGCAGGTTGTCTGCCCATGAGGATTCCATCTCCTGTGGGCAAAAGAGAAGGGAATGGCCGCGATCCTGGAAAAGACTGTCTGCCCGTGATCCCTTCTGTCTGCCTGCAGGGATCCACTGGCAAACAGTTTTTGCCATGATTGCGACTATTCTCTTCTCTTCTGCCATGGAAGATAGAATCCCAGCAGGCAAACAGGAGTGGAACACCATGGATAGCTAGGGGTAGAGTTAAGGCAGAGTTCAGGATGGCGTCAAGGTGAAGTTAAGGAGGAGCTTGAGGCAGAACTAGGGCAACCTCAGTCATATAGGCATTCTACTGCCCATGAACCTAGTTATAGAAATGGCAGGAACAGATAACAGGTGTTATTGTGATAGCTGTACATGACAAAACAAAGTGCGGGAGGTTTATAAAAAGAAAGATAGATTGGTGCCATGTTTTTAGGGCCTTAAGGGTTATAGTAAGAATCTTGAAATGGACTCAGTATAAAACTAGCAGCCAGAGATTTTCAAACAACAAAAGAATAATATGATGAAATTTCCAAGCATGTTTAAGGAGTCGAATAGTTGTGTTTGATGGAGTGGAGCTGTTTGAGTGCAGAATAGATAAAGTTGCAGTAATCTAGACAAGATGTAATAAGGGCATATATCAAAGTGTGCTGATCAGGTGAATCCACATATGCACTTAGGGGCATGTTTACTAAAACACGTGACTACTGCATATTCTGCCCCAAAAATTAGCATGGGGGTGGTGCTGAACCAGAGCTAAAAAAACGGAGGCATTCCCAGCATGTCCCCATGTAGCTAGGATGGGTTTTGTGCCACCCTTACACTCATTCTGCTTGATGCAATCAGTGCCAGTGTGCTTAATGCCACACACTGAGGTGATGGTAAGTGCACCGGTGCTAGGTGCAACATTATTAATGAACATGAGCCAAAGATGCCTGTGCTAACTGCCATGTGGACACTCTGTCCCTGGACCACCCAGTCTCTGACCCAACCTGCTCAACTCAGGTAGTGTGGGATTTTTAGTGTGGCTGCATCTTTGCTGCATGGTAAATCTTGTCATGGCGCACATGAAGTTGCATTTTAGAAGGAACACTTAGGAAAAATCTGGGATATCCAGAGCAGAATATCCAAAAACCTTGGGAATGCAGTACAGCCTTCTGAAATTGCTCTATCTTCATCCCAGTAAATGAATGTCCCTGTAACCGGTTATGGAGACAGACCCTATGCAACTTGCAAGGCTGGGTATTTACACAGGTGTGAGCAATTTCACAAATGTGGGCGTCCCTGACTTGCAAGGCCTCTGAACCGGGTACTTGAATGTGCCGGCAGGGGTATTTCAGAAGGGAGGCGATTATGCTATGAGGCTTGAATGTCCTGGCCTTCCATTTCAGATACTCAGACATAAGAATATAAGAAATGCCATATTGGGTCAGACCAAGGTCCATCAAGCCCAGTATCCTGTTTCCAACAGTGGCCAATCCAGGTCACAAGTACCTGGCAGGTATCCAAAATCTACAGCTTCCACAATGCTCATCCTGGGGCAAGCAGTGGATTTCCCGTGTCCTCTTTAACAATGGTTTATGAACCTTTCCTCCAGGAACTTGTCCAATCCTTTTGTAAACACAACTACACTAACAGTTTTTACTACATCCTCCGGTAATGAATTCTAGAGTTTGATTACGTGTTGAGTGAAAAAATATTTTCTCTTATTAATCTTAAATGGGTTACATTATAACTTCACTGCGTGCCCTCTAGTCTTTCTAGTTTTTTGATGGCATTAACCTGTTCCATTCCATTCATTAATTTATAGACTTCAATCATATCTCCCCTCAGTCTTCTCTTTTCCAAGTTGAAGTGTCCTAACCTTTTTAGCCTTTCCTCATAGGGGTGTCCTTCCATCCCCTTTACCATTTTGGTGGCTCTTCTCTCTAGCATTTCTAATTCCGTTATATCCTTTTTAAGATATGGTGACCAGAATTGCACGCAATATTCAAGGTGCGGTCGTACCATGGAATGATATAGAAGCTTTATAATATCCTTTGGTTTAGTCTCCATTCCTTTCCTTATGATACCAAGCATTCTATTTGCTTTCTTGGCAGCTGCCGCACACTGGGTGGAGGGTTTCAAAGTATTATCCACGATGACACCTAAATCTTTTTTCTGAGTGGTGATTTCTATAGTGGTACCTTGCATCGTGTAACCAAAGTTTGGGTTGTTCTTTCCTAGATGCATAACTTTGCACTTGTCCACATTAAATTTCATCTGCCATTTGGATGCTCAGTCCTCCAATTTATCAAAGTCCTCTTGCAATTTTTCACAATCCTCTTGGGTTTTAACAATTCTGTGTCATCTGCAAATTTGATCACTTTATTTGTTATTCCTATTTCCATGTCATTTATTAATATGTTAAAAAGCAGTGAGCCCAGCACAGATCCCTGGGGTACTCCACTATTTACTTTTCTCCATTGAGAAATTGGCCATTTAGCCCTACTCTCTGCCTTCTATCTTTTAACCAGTTTCTGATCCACAATACTACACTACCTCCAATCCCATGACTTTTTAATTTCGCCAAGAGGGAGGTTGTGAAAGGCTTTCTGAAAATCCAGATACACAATATCAACCGGCTCACCTTTGTCTACCTGTTTATTCACACCTTCAAAAAATATATAACAGTTTAGTAAGTCAAGACTTTCCTTGCTAAATCCATGTTGCCTTTCTCCCATTAAACCATTACATGATCAGTAATTTTATTCTTTAGAATGGTTTTTACCATTTTGCTCAGTACTGATGTCAGAATCACAGTCTGTAGTTTCCTGGATCACCCCTGGAACCCTTTTTAAATATTGGCGTTACATTGGCCATTCTCCACTCTTCAGGTACTACAGTTGATTTTAAGTATAGTTCACAGATTACTAATAGTAGGTCTGCAATCTCATATTTCAGTTCTTTCAATACCCTTGGATGCATACCATCCGGTCCAGATGATTTGGTACTCCATTTTATCAAATAGTTATAATACATCTTCCCAGTTTATCGATATTTCTTCCAATTCTTCCGATACATCACCTTTAAATATCATTTCAGGCACGGATAAATTCCCTACATCTTCTTCAGTAAAGACCGAAACAAAGAATTCATTCAGTCTCTCCTCTATGGCCTTGTCTTCACTTAGCGTCCCTTTTATTCTTCTATCATCCAATGATCCAACTGGCTGTCTCACAGGTTTTTGCTACAAATGTACTTGAAAAAGTTTTTATTGTTCATTCTTCCTTCCACAGCAAGCTTTTTTTTTCAAATTCTCTCTTTGCCTGCCTTATCAATGCCTTGCATCTAACTTGGCAATGCTTATGTTGCTGCCCGTTTTCGTCATTTGGCTCCTTTTTCCATTTCATGAAAGATGTTTTTTTGGCCGCAACAGCCTCTCTGACCAAAAAAGCATCTTTCAGGAAATGGAAAAAGGAGCCAAATGATGAAAACAGGAAATAACATAAGCATTGCCAGGACATGCAGCAGCAGCCGGTAATTTGTTTAGAGTTTGTATTTACCCTCTCATTCACTATTTTTGTGTATCTTATCATACTCTAGCCCCCAGTTTGCGATTTTTTCATCTTGATTAGATTGTAAGCTCTGATGAGCAGAGACTCTGTCTTACATCTTTATATACAGCACTGTGTATGCCTTGTAGTGCTATACAAATGATTATTAGTAGTAGTAGGTTTCTTCAGGCAGAAAACAATAACTGTGGCAATTCGGATTCTTATATTAACAGTTCTATGTGACAATTTCTCTTAATGTGGTTCATTTTTATATGTTCTATGTAAATTTCACATTCTTGTTCTCTGTAAACCACTTCGATTTATAGATAAAGTGGTATAAAAAAAAAAGTATTTAAATAAATAAATAAATGCAAGCGCATTATGCACGTTCCCCTGGAAGAGTTGCATCCATGAAATGAGCACTTTTTTCATCTTATTTGTGGTCAGGAGCAGGTATAGGGATGGATGCCTCACCAACCAGGACCAAGCATGCTTGCGCCATGCATCTCCCTTGCTCCACCCAGGCCACGCCTTCACGACACCTCCATGCTACATGCACATTCTTGCACGAGGGATGTCTATGTTTCCCACTAGCACTCCTTAAGGCCTTGGGAAAGTCACTTAAACCTCCATTGCCTCAGAAGAATCCAAGTTATCAATGTTTCTGTGTAATGTACATTACTAAGTTTAAGTTACAATGTAAACCGCTTTGACTAAAATGATAAAGTGGTATAAAAAAACCTGTTAAATAAATTAAATATAACTGGCTTCGGACATGGCTCCAGGGATGTCTCCATTCTTTGCATGTCCTAGTGCCTGTTTTTAGATGTCCAACTCATTAATTGGACTTCTAAAATCCCCTTCTTGGGTGTATATTGGATGCCACACTACCTGGTTGCACGATTTAGTAAACTTGCCCCTTAGTGAGAGGAATTGGCATAGGGCATAAATGTTTTGACAATTGGTGAGATGTGGGCTTCAAAGGATAGGCAGTGATCAATGATAATACCTAGGAATTGAATGGATTCTGCTAAGCGAAGAGGAATATCCTGTAAAGACAGAGCGAGAGAAGGATGGTGAATTCTTCCTGCTATCCTAGTCACCACAGATTTACCAGGATTCATTTTAAGTTATTTTTTTCCTAACCAGTTGACTACATTTTCTAAGCACTGAGGTTTTGAAAGTTCAAGGACTTTCCTCTTCTCTTTAAAGCTGATAATATCATTTGGCAGCTGACTATTGTTAATTACATATCCTGGACTCAGGGAATGTCTCTCCTCTTTTGGTAGCCTGATATCTCCAGCACTTAGTATGGGTAGATAGGATCATATGATATAGCCACCGTATCATGGCATTTTTATTTTTTAAATGATGTAGAATATATTCCTCATAATGATCACATTCTCTGTAGCACTGAAAATCTTTTTGAGATTCATTATTATATAGGACTAATTAAAGCATCCCTTTATAAAATTACCCTCCATGTGCCTGTTTAATATTAGTGAGTCACTGCATATGATTCAGACTTTATGTCCATATCTGTCAGAGAAGTTACAAGTGGTTGGACAGGCTACAGTGGGTTCAAAATTGGATTAATGTAATTCTACAGTAACAGAGTAAATTAAAGCAGATAACAACCAGTATGGTCCATCTAGCCTGCCCAGTAAGGTGGCTAAGGTTGCAGCTGCCGCTCCATGCAGGTTACCCTCCTCTAGGCCTTTTTTTAGTGTTGTATCTGGGATTGTCTCTAAGGGAGGTACATAGATTGCAATTAGTTCAGAATATGGCAGCAAGATGGTTAAAGGGTTTGCAGATGTGGGACCATGTAACTCTAATGCTTTGATCCCAATTGAACTGAACTAGCTCCCTATTGAACTATGATGTCAATTCAAGGTTTTGGTTTTTAAAGTATTCTTAGGGACTGCACCTGGATTTTTGCAAGAGTCAATACATATTTATTCCACAACTTGCTTCTTATGATCGAGTCAAGATCGTAGGCTTGTAATCCCAGTAAAGAAGGCCATGCATCTTCAGACTATGTGCCCGACTCTTTTGGAACACACTGCCTTGGGGAACAAGACTGATAACTTATCATGAACATATGAAATCAAGGCTGTCTTAGCAACCTATTGGGGGCTTTTAGTAGGTAGGTGGGTTCTGAGTTTATTTTAACTGTTTTTGATTGTTTTATTTTATAACTGTGCTTATTATGCTGTAGGTTGCTGTGGGCTTTATGGTAATGATATCTTCTAAATGTAATAAAGGAATGATTAAAGTTCTGGGTATCATTATACAAATAAAAGCATTTTAATAAAAGTGGATGATCTTGGTGCATTTCTCTTCAGATAATACAAATGGTGATAGAACGTGTATTAAATCGAACAAAGATAACTCATTACATTAAGGGGTATGTTTAGAAACATAGAAACATGATGACAGAAAAAGACCACATGGCCTATCTAGTCTGTCCTTCCATAACAACAACTACAACAGTCCACTTTTTACCTTTAGAGATCCTCTGTGTTGGTCCCATGCTTTTTTGAATTCAGTTACTGTCCTCATCTCTACCACCTCCACTGGGAGACTATTCCATGGATCCAGTACTCTTTCTGTAAAGAAATATTTCCGCATATCACTCCTGAATCTATCTCCCTTCACCCTCATCCCATGTCCCCTCGTAGCAGAACTTGCTTTCAATTGAAAGAGGCTCTCTCCCTGAACATTTATGCCACGGAGGTATTTAAACATCTCAATCATATCACCTCTATCCCGCCTTTCCTCTAAGGTGTACATATTAAGATCCTTAAGTCTGTCCTCATATGCTTTATAATGAAGCCCATTAATCATTTTAGTAGCAACCCTCTGCACCGACTCCATCCTGTTCACATCCTTTTGAAGGTGCGATCTCCAGAATTGCACACCATACTCCAAATGAGGTTGCACCAAAGACTTATACAGAGGCATTATCACCTCCTTTTTTCTGCTAGCCATTCCTCTCCGTATGCACCCAAGCATCCTTCTAGCTTTTGCCGTCGCCTTTTCTACCTGTTTAGCTACTTTAAGATCATCAGACACAACCACGCCTAGGTCCCGCTCTTTTTTAGTAGACAAAAGTACTTCACCTCCTATACTGTATTGCTCCCTTGGATTGCTGCAGCCCAAATGCATGACCTTACATTTTTTAACATTAAATCCCAACTGCCAAATTCTAGACCATTCTTCAAGCTTAGCTAGATCCCTCCTCATGTTATCTACACCTTCCTGGGTGTCTACTCTATTGCAGATTTTGGTATCATCTGCAAAGAGGCAAACCTTACCCGACAGCCCTTCCGCTATATCACTAACAAAGATGTTAAAAAGAATCGGACCAAGGACAGATCCCTGGGGCACACCACTGGTAACATCCTTCTCCTCAGAGTGAGCTCCATTTACTTGTACTCTATGTCGCCTCCCACCCAACCAATTTCTAACCCAAGCAGTAACTTTAGGGTCCATTCCTAGGGTGCTCAGTTTGTTTATAAGTCGCCTGTGAGGAACAGTGTCAAAGGCTTTACTGAAATCTAAATACACCACATCTAGAGCTCTCCCTCGGTCCAACTCCCTGGTCACCCAGTCAAAGAAATCAATCAGATTTGTCTGACAAGACCTGCCTCTGGTGAATCCATGCTGCCTCGGATCCTGTAATCCCTGGACTCCAGAAACCTCACTATTTTCTCTTTCAGCAGCGTTTCCAATAATTTACTCACCACCGAAGTTAAACTAACCGGCCTGTAGTTTTCAACCACATCCTTACTTCCGCTTTTGTGTAAAGGCACCACATGAGCCTCTCTCCAGTCCTTTGGCACCACTCCCGACTGCAACGAGGCATTGAAAAGGTCAGTCAGTGGAGTTACTAGAACGTCCCCAAGTTCCCTCAGTATTCTAGGGTGTATCCAATCCGGTCCCATCGCTTTGTCTACTTTAAGTTGAGCTAGTTTCTCACGAACACAGTCTTCTGAAAATTGTTCAAGATGTCTCTCGCTTCTGTTCTTATTTGTGGGTGTTTTCTGAGGTCCTGCTCCTTGTTCTTCATCTGTGAACACAGAACAAAAATATTTGTTAAGCAATTCCGCTTTATCCTTATCAGCTTCTACATATTCCTCCCCTGCACCCTTGAGTCTGACAATACCACTTTTGCCCTTCCTCTTCTCACTAATATATCTGAAAAATGTCTTATCCCCCCATTTTATTGCATTGGCTATTTCCTCCTCCTTTTGAATCTTTGCCTTCTTGACTACTTTGCTAGCTTCTCTAAGTTTTTCCAAATACAGATGCCTGTCTTCCTCTCTCTGTGATCTCTTGTATTTCATGAAGGCCTCCCTCTTTTTCTTCACTTTTTCAGCTACTTCCTTCGAAAACCATAGCGGTCTCCTGTTCCTTTTGCCTTTATTTACCATTTTAACAAAAAGGTTGGTTGCCCTTAAAATACCCCCTTTCAGTTTTGCCCACTGTTTTTCTACATCCCCCAGCTGTTCCCATCCCACTCACGACTCCCTGAGGTATTGGCCCATCTTCGCAAAGTTAGTCTTCCTAAAGTCTAAGATCCTCACCTTGGAATGGATTCTAACAGCCCTAGTCCTAATACTGAACCACACCATCTGGTGATCACTGGATGCAAAATGATCTCCCACTACAACATCAGAAACACTTTCACCATTGGTAAGCACCAAGTCCAGTATGGCCCCTTCACGTGTGGGGTCTGTTACCAATTGCCTGAATAGTTCTCCCTGTAGAGAATCCAGGATCTCCTTACTTCTAGATGATACTGCAGCAGGAATGTGCCAATCAACATCTGGCATATTGAAATCTCCTAGCAGTAGCACTTCCCCTTTCCTAGCAATGCTGCGTATGTCTTCAATTAACTCTCTGTCCACCTCTTCCTCTTGTGAGGGAGGTCTGTATATCACACCAATGCAAATAGATTTCTCTTTCCCTCTTTCTAGTTTAACCCACAATGCCTCCTCTCTCCCTTTTAAGCTCTGTAATTCCAAAGCTTTAATAGTAGTTTTTACATATAGTGCCACTCCTCCTCCCCTTCTTCCTACCCTGTCCTTTCTGAATAAAGTATAGCCAGGTATAGTTACATCCCAGTCATGGTTTTCTGTGAACCATGTTTCTGTAACTGCCACTAAATCCAAGTCAGCCACTCCCTCCAAAGCTTCAACTTCAGGGATCTTATTTCCCATGCTACGGGCATTATTACACACTGCTTTCCATATGTTACCCCTGTTACCCATTTCCATAAAGGTATTTAATGTATCACCTACCTGGGGGCTTTCACATACCTGGGGGCTTTCTTCACCCATCCCCAACGAATCTAGTTTAAAGCCCTCTTCAGTAGATTAGCCAGTCTACTACTGAAGATGCGTTGACCTTTCTTGGACAGATGGATGCCATCTCTGCTCTGCAACCCTTGGAACATGGTCCAGGAAACCAAAACGCTCTCGATGACACCATCCACGCAGCCATGCATTCATCTCCAGGATGCGAGCCTCTCTGCCTTGGCCTTTACCCTCAACAGGGAGGATTGAAGAGAACACCACCTGTGCACCTAACTGCTTCACCCTCTGTCCCAGAGCCATGAAGTCACTTTTGATACGTTCCGAGGTATACCTGGCAGTATCATTTGTTCCAACATGGATTAGAAATATTGGGTAATAGTCAGTGGGCTTGATGAGTCTCGGCAAACTCTCCATAACATCTTGGATTTTGGCACCAGGCAGACAGCACACCTCTCTGGACATCAAATCTGGTCGGCAGATGGACGCCTCAGTACCCCTCAGAAGAGAGTCTCCAACCACCACTACCCTTCGTTTCCTTCTGGTCACTGATTCTGCAACTTTGGGGTACTTGAACTCTGGTTCTTCCCTTTCCAGGGATGCTTTCACCTCCTCCACTTGCAGGGCTGCATAATGGTTCTTCAATTCAAGGACTGGAGAAGTTGGATTGGTGATTTTGCAGGCCCTAAACCATCAGGATTTTACTAAACCATTTTACTAAACCATCTTAATGTTACCAGCGCTAGCTGCAGCAATAATGTGAAGAATGCCATATAAGGAGTGGGCGTTCCGGTGGCAAGGTAGCAAGAATCTGCATCGCGCAATAGTGGCCGCCGTGGCACGTTAACACATGTTAACCCTAAGTTCATGCCAGCGCAGTGCTAAAAGCAATAAAGATGTAGCCCACTGGTTACAACAATGACTGTGGAGGCAGAGATCATGGGTTTGATCCTGCAGTGATGTTATGTAAGAAGGCTATCTGAGGCGTTTCCTTTTTTTAATTTAAATCAGTGCTGCCAGCTTAGGCTATGGCACTGTGAGGGTGCTTTTGCTGGCAGCACTGATTTAAATTAAAAGGAAACACCTCAGACAGCCATATTAAATAAACACCATTGTGGGATCAAACCCATGACCTCTGCCTCTTCAGTCATTGAAGTAACCAGGGGGCTAAATCTCTATAATGTCTAGCACACTGCTGGCTGGCTACAGAAAAACTGCAGATCCCCACACAAACTGTCTGCTGTGCTTACCAGGAAAGGGTAAACCCACCCATACCCATGATGCACTGCACATGCAGATCAGCAGCCTACATCTGATCACAAGATGGGGTATACGCCTCTGTAGCACCCGGGCCTGGTAGGGGGAACTGACCGTGTGTGTTACTGGCACAGAGTAGCTATAGACTGTGACATTGTGTAGTTCCTGTGCTTACCCTGAGGGCGAGGTGGGGCGCCCAGCACCAGGTCCACAGCACCTGGCTTAACTGAGGTAGGCTGTGCTGCAGGTCCCCACTAGTGCCAGTGTGTGATGAGTAGTCCTTGCAGATACACCTGTGTCCATCTGTATTTCCCAGTCACGTCTAGCCCTTGTGGACTATGATGCACCCAGAATAGTGCATATCCTGTGTGTGTGCGCCATGGTCACATGTTATATGTGAAGGGTGGTGTTTGGACCCCAAAGCGGATTATGTAGCACCACCCAACCCGTCCTCTGTAGGTCAGGGTGGGGGACAGGAACCCTCACCAACAGATCCACATTCTACATCGCTGCAATGGTGGCAGTAGAGGGGACCATCAACCCCAGTCCTGCTGGGGAATGGGCACCCTACAGGGCAGTCAATGCAGATCTGTAAGCCTTACAAGTAGGCCTGGAAAAGCTCAGCTGCCCCCCACCCCTATCTGATATTCACCTAAAGAGAGCACAGTCAGTCGCCACCCTGCAAAGCGTCCCAGCCATACATATGCTAACTGCAGACAGTCTGCTAGCTAGCACATAGTGCACGTTCCTAGAGGAACTGTGTTCACCCAAAAATGGGATGTGAGCACACACACACACCAAGCAGGTAGGTCAGTGACTGGGCCCCAGAAAAGGGAACCCATAAATATCACTTGAGAGAAATATTGTATAGCACTATGGGGGAACCTAGCCATGCTGTGGTCACTGCTCAGTCAGGGTGAGAGTGACCTCCCAGCATGACATGCTGTGGCCACCTTGTCCTTGCAGGTGGTGGCCAGGCAGTACAATGTCCCAGCCATTGCCCTATGCCCTGTGCACATGCATCCTGTCCAGGCCGCCCTGTCCAGGCGATACTCACAGTACCTTGCTCCTCATTATGCACATTGGTAGGCTAACACTGGAAACAGTGCAAGCAGTTTGGGCTCAGTAAGGTGTAGGCAGCCAGAAAAAACTGGATAGACATTGTCCCCCGCAGCCCCCCCTGGTGGCGGCGTAGTTTTCCCCGGAAGGGCTGGGTAGCGCACAAGACTAGGGTGATTGGGGTTGGCCAGGTGCGAGGGTCAAAGGTAGCGGTCCTTTGTGCCGACCTCGTTACCAACTTCCCAAAAGAATAACTTCACACCAAAGTGGAGGGAAAAAGAAAAAGGCTTTATTTCCCCTTTGCACAAAAATGGTTCAAAAACAAACCGCTTTGGAAAGTAACAGAATTGCACCAGTCCTTACATCAGGTTTAAAGCACAAAAACGGTCAAAGTAATAGCTGTTAACTTCACAGTAACTTAAAGTAGGAAAAACACTGCATTCACTTTATGCATTCATGGAACTCCAAATAGACTACAGCTTCACTGCTGTACAATATGTACATTCCATTGGTTCCTCAGCCTCTTCACCCGCAGATTCCACTTGCATCCATTCTATATCAGATGGCTCTGAGTCTGAGGCTTCTGCATGGCTGAGCTCTGGCTTTTTAAAAGCGTGCCATACAGTTTCCCAGTGTCTGTTGGTTAGGTTAGGGCGTCGGTTTCTGGCTACTGGGTAAAACAATGGCTCTTCATCAGCTATCGTTTTAAAAGCTCTCTCAGCATACTGTTTAATATTGGCAGTTCTCTTCTTAGGGAAATTATCTGTTCGTTTTTGCTCATAAATGTTATTGTCATGCAGATAAACTTCTTTCCCCTGCCTTTCTTTTAGGCTAGGCTTAAGCAAACAATTACAAGAAATGGAAGCTTTACCTTTGAGCTTTCTTCTTTCTTTCTCCGGAAAGGCTTGAGGCCTAGTCTGGTTGTCCTCCAACTCAGGATGGCCCAAGTACTCCCACGATATCTCTCTTGCCTTAGTGTGTGGAGGAACCCCTCTGAGCCAAGGCTGCAGCTGTTGCCATCTGCCTTTGCTTTCACTCCTGAGGCTGTTGTCTGGTGGCCTCGCCCTTTCAGCTTCTCTCTGCTCACCAGGCCTCTGTGTTCTCCACTTTTCTCCCAGGTTACTTCTATGGATATCTCTCTGGATACCTTCCTCTCCTTGGATATCTTTCCCTTCCGGATATCTTTCTCCTGGATATCTTTTCACTGGATATCTTTCCTCCACAACATTCCTCGGATGTCTTTCTCCCAGGACATGTCCTAGTACTTCTCCCTGGACATGTCTCTCTCTCAGGCTGTGTGTTGGAACATCTCTCTCAACCTGGCTTGGTACTTCTCTTAGCACTTCTCTTTTGGCTTGTCTCTGGAGTTGTCTCTGGAGTTGTCCCTTGACTGGTCTTTGGACCGGTCTCTTGACTGGTCTCTGGAGTTGTCCCTGGAGTTGTCTGCTTGATTCAGACCTGCCTCTGCTTAAATCGGAACTGACTGGACCTAAGTCCTGCCCATAGAGGCGTGGTTCTTCTGACTCTATGCTGACTCTCCTGCTCCCTCTATGTGGACCTTCAGGATATTGCAGCTCATACCTGTTTTTTTCTGAATTTAAAACTTTTCTTCCTTCTGCAAGAGGGTCCGCTGCATCACAACATACACATACTCCCACACCTATGCTGGCATTGTGCAAATATAGAGGTTTTTGGCAGCCCTGGCTGCCACACCAGTCCTGGGCACAGTGCAGGCATTGCTATGGCACACAATACTGTTGGGGTCACTCCCCGGGGTGGTAAACACAGTCAGAAACAAAAACTGAAACACACTCCACAGATATCAGAAAGGTTGCTATGATGAGTCTCTGTCAACAAATTGTGTGACATTAATCATAGCAACCTTTTGATATATGTGTACCCAAGTTTAGGACGGCATTGCTAAGGTATGCAGGTGCTAGTATTGAGAGATACTGCTCCACGCAGGGCCCAACAGCCTGACTCTCCATGAGGCTTTGGATAGTGGAGCCTGTGGGTGTGGTGTTTGTGCCCCTGTTGGCCGCTGCTCTAAGGCAGAGGTTCCCAACTCCGGTCCTGGTGTGCCAAACACGGTTCTGGTTTTCATGCTGTCCCTAATGAATGCTCTTGATCAGTTGCTGTCTTGCTGGTTTTCTGCTTCTACATTCCTATGTGTCACCTAGCCATGTTGCCATGACACCACGGCTCTATTTAAAAGCCGCAATGCCGGCCGCCATGGAAAAAGGTTTATTCCTTGCAGCCCAACCCGCAATCTGGCCTTCACTGACTGGCGGCCTCCTTCTCCTGGTGGCAGTCCCAGCATCACCTCATGGCAGGGATGCCCTTCCAGGCATCGACTCCTCAGAGGGTTCTGACAACAGTCGCCTCTCTCGTGGGCTGGGGAGCACACTGTGAGGGCTAGTGCACCCAGGGCACCTGGTCCCCTGAAGAATCCCTCCTGCAAATCAATCTTCTCAAGCTCAGGGCCATCTTCCTGGCCCTTCAGGCATTCTGCCACCTCCTGAGCAATTTTCCAATCCTCATACAGACAATCACGTTGCCACGTTCTATGTGAACAAGCAAGGAGGTATGGTCTCATACTCCCTCTGTCAGGAAGCAATGGTCCCCACTCCTGTGCAGTGTGCAACCATATTCTCCTAAGGGCAGTGTACTTACCAGGCCAGTTCAACTGCCTGGCAGACAAGCTCAACAGGGTCCTTCAGCCACACGGGTGGCGTCTAAACCCCAGGGTGACCCGCAGGCTTTTCCACCTCTGGGGTAGACCCTGACTGCACCTGTTTGCTTCCCCAGACAACTCACAGCTGCCATAATTTTGCTCTCCTCAGGAGGGTGGCAGCAGATGAGTTCCTAATCTCCTGGTCACAGGGCCTGCTTTATGCATTCCTGCCGACCCCTCTGATAGCCAAGTGTCTGTTCAAGATCCAGAGCGAGCACACTTCAGTAATCCTGATTGCTCCCAGGTGGCCCAGGCAGCCCTGGTTCCCCCTGCTCCTCTCCCTGTCAGTGCCAATCCTAGTACCACTGGGCCAGGACCCGGACCTCCTGTCTCAGGAGGGGGGTTCCTTGCTGCACCCCAAAATGGGGTCCCTAATGTTGACAGTATGGCTGCTGAAAGGGTAGCACTGGCCCCTTTCAACCTCCCAGGTGAGGTCGAGGAGATCCTCCTGGCCTCCTGGAAGCTGTCCACCAGAAAGGCTTACTCCTTCAAGTGGAGGATATTTTCAGTCTGTGCACAGAAATTAATGTGAATCCATTCTCCTGTCAGGTAAAGCTCATGCTGCAGTACCTACTGCACCTCTCACACTCAGACTTGAAGTCTAATTCAGTGAGGGTGCATCTCAGCGTCATAGCAGCTAACCATTACCCTATAGAGGGGAAACCCCTCTTGGGCCAGCCTTTGGTCTCCAGGTTCCTCAGGGGCCTCCTGCTATCCAAGCCCTTTCTCCACTCTCTGGCAGTGGAATGGGACCTCAATATGGTGCTCTCTTAGGTCACTAGGCCGCTGTTCGAGCCCTTGGCCTCCTGCCCCCTGAGATACCTTTCATGGAAGGTGGCTTTCTTGATGGCTTTGATGTCCGCTTGCAGAGTAAGCGAGCTGCAGGCCCTGGTGGTGGACCTGCCCTATACCAGGTTCTATACAAACAAAGTGGTGCTTCGTACGCACCCCAAATTCCTCCCAAAGATGGTGTCTGCTTTTCACTTCAATCAGGAGGTGGTTCTCCCCACCTTCTTCCCACGACCACACACCTGCAGGGAGGAGGTCATCTTGCATACCCTGGATTGCAAGAGGGCCCTGTCCTTTTATTTAGAGAGGACTGTGGGCCATCAAAAAGCTCCTCAGCTTTTTATCTCTTATGACCCCAGCAGACTGGGGCTACCTGTCATCAAGCGAACCATGTCCACTTGGGTGGCAGACTGCATTGCCCTGGCTTATGAGCGGGCTGGTCTCTCTCTGGAGCACTGGATCACTGCTCATCGCGTGAGGGCTATGGCCACATCAGTGGCCAACCTACGTGCAGTGCTGGTGCGGGAAATCTGTAAGGCTGTCACGTGGCCTTCAGTTCACACGTTCACAGCTCACTACTGCCTAGAAAGTGAGTCCAGCAGAGAAAGTGCCTTTGGCCAAGCAGTAATCAGAAGCATTCTTGGTGTATACGCAACTCCTGCCCTCTGACCTTTCTATGTTCAGGCTACCGGAGTTATGGTGCTGCTGGATGCTGGGGTCCCATCTTGGCAAAGTTAGTTTTCTAAACATCTAAGACCCTCGCTTTTGAATGTATTTTATCAGCCCTAGTCCTAATATTGAACCATACCATCTGGTGATCACTGGATGCAAGATGATCTCCTTCTATATCATCAGTAATACTTTCCCTATTGGTAACAACCAAGTCCAATATATCCCCTGAATAGTACTCCCTGTAGAGAATCCAGGATCTCCTTACTTCTAGATGACACTGTAGCAGGGATGTGCCAATCAACATCTGGCATATTGAAATCACCTATTAGTTTCACTTCTCCTTTCATGGCAATACTGCATATGTCTTCTATTAAATCTCCATCCACTACTTCTCCCTGTGAGGGGGATCTGTATATCACTCCATTACAAATGGATTTCCCTTTTCCTCTTTCTAGTTTAACCAACAGTGCCTCCTCTCTTCCTTTTAAGACCCGTAATTCTATAGCTTTAATGCTATATTTTACATATAGTGCCATTCGTTCTCCCTTTCTTCCTACCCTGTTCTTTCTGAATAACATATAGCCTGGTATAATTACATCCCAGTCATGGTTGTCCATAAACCATGTCTCCATAACCATCACTTTCTCCAAGTCAGCCTTTGCCATTAAAGTCTCAACATCTCGGATCTTATTTTCCATGCTATGGACATTTATACACACCACTTTCCAGATGTTTCCCCTTTTACCCATTTCTACAGAGACATTTAATGTTTCACTTACCAGGGGGCTTTCACTTACCTGAAGGCTTTCACTTACCTGGGGGCTTTCTTCACTCATCCCTAATGAATCTAGTTTAAAGCCCTCTTCAGTAGGTTAGCCAGTCTGCTGCTGAAGACACTTCAACCCTTCTTGGACAGATAGATGACATCTCTGCTCTGCAGGCCTTGGAACATTATCCCATAGTCCAGAAACCAAAATGCTCTTAATGACACCATGCATGCAGCCATGCATTCATCTCCAGGATGCAAGTTTCTCTTCCTCGGCCTTTACCCTCAACAGGGAAGATTGAAGAGAACACCACCTGTGCACCTATCTGCTTCACCCTCTGTTCCAGAGCCATGTAGTCACTTTTGATATGCTCAGAGGGATATCTAGTATCATTTGTGCCGACATGGATGAGCAACATCGGATAATAGTTAGTAGGTTTGATGAGTCTCGGCAAACTCTCCATAACATCGCGGATTTTGGCACCTGGCAGACAGCACTCCTCTCTGGACATTGAGTTTGGTTGGCAGATAGATGCCTCAGTACCCCTCAGAAGAGAGTCACCAACCACCACTACCCTTCGCTTCCTTGTGGTCACTGATTCTGCAACTTTGGGATGCTTGAGCTCTGGTTCTTAACTGTCCTGGTATGCTTTCACCTCCTCTTCTTCCAGGGTTGCATACTGGTTCTTCAATTCAAGGGCTGGAGGAATTGGAATGTTGATTCTGCCTGCTCTGGTGACTCATGTCTAACTTTCTTTATTCTGTAGCCTCCCATCTTCACCTCTGTCGGAGAGCTTGGATGTTTCAAGAAGCATCTCATCAATGAACTTCTCACTGTCTTGAATGCTTTTCATCCTCGACAACTCTTCTCTGAGCTCCTCCACTTGCTTCCTGAGAGCTTCAGCATGCAGGCATCCTGCACATGGAACAAGTCTTTGAACTGGCATTGGGATCTCTGTCTGGTCAGAGGCAGAAGCTATAATGGGGCAACAGCTTTGGCAATATGATTTTTCCCAGCCATTCTTTAGTCGATGAAGCTTTCGTACCTGTTGAAGTAAAAGAGAGAGACCTACCTTGAGCAGCCTATGATGGCTTTGAGTCTTCAGCCAGGCTGGGCGCCACAGGCATTGGGGCACGACGACAAGCATGACTGTAGTCGCTTGACCTAGAACAATGGTTACAGGACAAACTGATTGATGTTCCCTGCATAGGAGGGAACCTATTTGGGAAACCCATGGCAGACAGCCATTGGGCGGGGAAGCTAGTCTCTGCAGTCTTTTCTCCCATTAAACCATGACTATCTATATGTTCAGTAAGTGGTTTATTGTGAGTATGGATGTCCATCCCCACTATTCATGTCTCAGAATAAACCCCTTACTGAACATATAGATAATCATGGTTTAATGGGAAAAAGTCAAGATGGATTTAGCCAAGAAAGGTCTTGTCTTACTAATCTGTTTTTTAGAAAGTGTGAATAAACAGACAAAGGTGAGCTAGTTGATATAGTATCTGGATTTTCAGAAAGCCTTTGAAAGGGTCCCTCATGAGAGGCTCATGGTGAAATTAAAAAGTCATGTGATGGGAGGCAGTGTGCTAATGAGGATCAGGAACTGGTTAAAAGATAGAAAGTAGAGAGAAGGGCTCTCAATGGAGAAAGGTGAATAGTGAAATACCCCAGGGATCTGTGCTGGGCCTGCTGCTTTTTAACATATTCATAAATGACCTGGCAATGGGAATAACAAGTGAGGTGATCAAATTTGCAGATGACACAAAATTATTCAAAGCTGTTAAAACACAAGAGGACTATGAAAAATTGCAAGAAAACCTTGATAAATTAAAAGACCAGACGTCCAAATGGCAGATGAAATTTAATGTGGACGACTGCAAAGTTATGTATTTAGGGAAGAACAACTCAAACTATGGTTATACAATGAAAGGTACCACATTAGGAACCACCATACAAGAAAAGGATCTAGGCATCATCATGAACAATGCTTTGAAACCCTCTGCTTAGTGTGCAGCAGTGGCCAAGAAAGCAAATAGAATGCTAGGAATCATAAGGAAAGGAATGGACAATAAAACTAAGGATATTACAGTGGCTCTGTATCATTTCATGGTGAAACTACTCCCTGAATTTTGTGTGTAAATCTGGTCGCCAGAGTTTTAAAAGGATATAGCAGAATTAGAAAAGGTACAGAAAAGAGCCATCAAAATGGTTAAGGGGATGTCTGGATACCCCTATAAGGAAAGGCTTAAAAGGTTAGGGCTCTTTAACTTAGAAAAAAGATGGCTGAGGGGAGATATGATAGAGGAAGACTAGGGGGGCACACAATGAAGCTACAGTGTAACCCATTTAAGACTGATGAAAGAAAGTATTTTTTCACGTAACGTGTAATGCAGTAAAAGCTGTTAGTGTAGCTAGGTTTTAAAAACTTTGGACAATTTCTGGAGGAAAAGTTCATAAACCATTATTAAGAAGGATCAGGAAAATCCATTGCTTACCCCAGAATAAGCATTATGGAATCTGTGTACCTTTTTGGGAACCTGAAAAGTACTTGTGATCTGGATTGGCCACTGTTGGAAATGGGATATTGGGCTTGATGGACCTTGGTTTGACCCAGTATGGCATTTCTTATGTTCTTATAAGAGACAGACCTTGCAGCCACTGTTCCCTCTAAGCTGTGCGCGTGTGCGCGCGCACACACCTCGCCGAGCGAGCGCACATACTTTACAACAGAGCGCACAAAAATTATGGTTCTGATTCTGATAGAAAACAACACAGACGTCTTAAAATTTAAAAGTTGTTGTGTATTTACGGTTTTCACAAGTTCTACAATATTTTCTAGTGCAATCAATGTGGTGTACATACTGTATTCTGACGTGTAGTCAAATTTTAAAGTATATAACTCCGAGTGTCGTTATGTGGCACACAAAAATTTAACCTTCCTTCAAAAGTTGCACAGCTGATATTTTATGCGCACACAGCCTACAGAAAATTAGAGGGAACATTGCTTGCAGCTGTCACCCTCAAACAGAAGCACATTTGCCATCTTGGCCACCAACAGTCCCATTATATGGGTTTTCTGAAAGAGACTGATCTTTAGACACAAAGAATTGATTTACATCAGTGTAGATTAACTTACAGTTAAATACACATGATCATATGTTGTGGCATAATGGAACAGAAGTAGTCCAAGTTACTCTGCTTTGCACGTCCAGATCAGGGATTTACAGTTTACTGATACTTGCACTCACACAGAGCTTGACCAGAAAATTCTTAAATAATTCAGAATTTTTGCACACAACACAAAACCACAAAAAATAAACTGCAGAGCTTTTTTCTAATTAAAATAATCAGAGCCTTTAAAAAAGATGTAGGAGGGCAAAACTTTGGGATCCAATAAGGGCTTTTTCCAAGGAAATCTTTGGATTGTTCCTTGCCCCAGTGATGGATGACCCTGTCTACTCACCGGTCCATGTGGCCCTAGTCTCTCACTGTAGACATCAGGGAGCCGAGATTTAGTTAAACCTTTATGTGGGGTCGGATCACCCCAAGAGGCCGCAAACCTAAGGAAAATGAGCTCCATTAGTTCTGCGTGGAATTGCTTCTTAATGGCATCAAGGGCGCATGTATCAGTAGTAATAATAAACCCTTACTTTCCATCTTGAACATGTCCATTGTGCAACCAGTCAGGTTTAGTTTGGATTCCATGTAATGAACCTTCCTCCCCCACCCCTTCCCCACTGCTTACTCTGAAGATTTTGTTGGTTCATGTCAATAATTAAACTTGTGTAAATGTGTTATTGATTCAGTTTGCTTTGGAAGATGTAATTATGTAATGAGTGCTCACAGGATTGGATTGCATTGCCCAGAGACTGTTAACGTGTCTGAGCTGTCAGAGCTGAATTTATAGGAGGGTTACTTACCTTTAGTTTATTTAGATGGTAATTTATAAAAGATTAAAAGGGCTTGTGGTCTAAACTGTGCACCCTATAACATGGCCAAGCCCACATATGAGGGGCAGTGGCCAGTTTTTAAAAAGGATGGGAGGGGGGTCAATGATTGGATGCTTAGGGAGTCTAGCCTTGGGGAGGTGAAGATGGGAGAGGGAAATTTGGTGGGCTGGAGGCAGTTTGTCGGGGGGGGGGCAGTCTGGTGGAATGGGGGAAGAGGGGAAAGTTGTGTTTGGCCTCCTTCCTGCTTCCTCTATTTATGGGGTTCTGAGGTAGCACTGGGGGATCCAAATAGGAGGGTGACATGGGGGAGAGCTGCAGTCACAGCTGAAGACTTGGTGGGGGTTACCTTCCCAGAATCAGCCAGAGATGAAGGGAAACTGGACTGAAGTTTTTCAAAGCTTCACTGGCTTGCAGGTGCACTTCCGCAATCTGTCGGGGCACGGCCTGCCATCACCACAGGCTGTGGGAGGTGGTAGCCTTCCACAAGGTTCTTTATGGACCTCATTAAAGTTAGGTCGGTATCGACTAGCCAAGTGCAGTTGTGGAAGTGGGAGGATTGGGGCTATGTCTGAGACAGTGGAGAACAATGTCCAGGTGGTAGTGGGATGAAAGCCAGCCTCAGAGATGATGGGGTCAGATATTGGTTGTATCTGTGAGGCAATGGCTACTGTGATTGGAATAAAGCTGCAACCAAGGGGTATGTTTACTAAACCGTCTTAATGTTACCGGTATTAGTTGCAGTCTTACTGTGACGAATGCCATATAAGGTAGTCGGCATTCCGGTCTTAAGGTAGCATTTCGGGTTATCGCGCGATAATGTCTGCAATAGAGGGAGCCATGGCACGTTAACGCGCGTTAGCCTTAATTAGGCACGCTAAACTGCCAACACAGCAACAGAGGTGTAGCACAATGGTTAAAACATTGACTGATGAAACAGGGGTCATGAGTTTGATCCCCCAGTGGGCTCAATGAGTAAGGCTGTCTGAGGCATTACCCTTTACTTTAAATCAGAGCTGTCTGAGGCATTTTCTTTTTTAATTTAAATTAGTGCTGCCAGCAAACACACCCTCACAGTGCCGTAACCTAAGGTGCTGCATAAGGCGCCCTATAAGGCAGTCCAGAGGGCACATTATAAAGTGCACTGTCCGCCAAGGCACCTTATAATGTTCTCTATAGGGCGCCTTATAAGGCACCTTATAGGGCGCTTTATAGAGCGCCTTATGAGGCACCTTAAGGTTACAGCACTATGAGGGTGTTTTTGCTGGCAGCACTAATTTAAATTAAAAAAGGAAATGCCTCAGACAGCCCTATCAAATAACACCACTGTGGGATCAAACCCATGACCTCTGCCTCCACAGTCAGTAAAGTAACCAGTGGGCTACATCTCTATAGCTACTAACAAGCCCCTGGCTGGCTACAGAAGGACTGCACCACACAAACTGTCTGCTGTGGTTACCAGGATAGGGTTATCCCACCTGTACCCATGATGCGCTGCACATGCAGATCAGCAGTCTACAGATGATCACAAGATGGGGTATGCACCCCCAAAGCACCTCGGCCTTGTAGGGGGAACAGACAGTGTGTGTTACTGGCACAGAGTAGCTACAGACCGACACATTGTGGGGGTAGTGTGCTCACCCTGAGGGCGAGGTGGGGTGCCCAGCACCAGGTCCGCAGCACCTGGCTTAGCTGAGACAGGCTATGCTGCAGATCACCATCAGTGCTAGTGTGTGACAGGTAGTCCTTGCAGACACACCTAGAATACATCTGTGTCCATCCGTATTTCCCAGTCATCTCTAGCCCTTGTGGATTATGATGTGCCCAGAATAGTGCCTATGCTGGGTGGGTGCCATGGTCACATGATTTAAGTGAAGGGGGGGTGTTTGGACCCATAGGCATATTATGTAGCACCACCCGACCTGCCCTCTGGGGCTCAGGGTGGGGGACAGGATCTCTCACCACATTCTACATCCCTGCAATGGTGGCAGTAGAGGGGACCATCAACTACAGTCCTGCTGGGGAACAGGCACCCTACAGGGCAGTCAACGCAGATCTGTACACATCCTTAAGGCAATGGCAGGCAGACAGATGGCAGGCCGCAAATTTCTCAGCTGCCCCCCACCACTATCTGACATTCTCCAGCAGCAAGCACAGTGAGTCACTAGCCACTGCAACGTGTTCTAACCATACACATACTAACTGCAGACAGTCTGCTAGCTAGTCCATAGTGCATGTTCCTGGAGCAGATGTGTGCACCCAAAACTGGGATGTGAGCACACACACCAAGCAGATAAGTCAGTGATTAGGCCCCAGAAAAGAAAACCCACAAATAGCACTTGAGAGAAATAGTGTATAGCACTATGGGGGAACCTAGCCATGCCGTGGTCACTGCTCAGTCAGGGTGAGAGTGACCTCCCAGCAGGACATGCTGTGGCCACCCTGTCTGTCCAGGTGGTGGCCGGGCACTACAATGTCCCAGCCATTGCCCTATGCCCTGTGCACATGCATCCTGCCCAGGCCGCCCTGTCCGGGCCATACCCACAGTACCTTGCTCCTCATTATGCACATTGGCAGGCTAACACTGTATACAGTGCAAGCAGTGTGGGCTCAGTAAGGTGTAGGCAGCCACAGCACACTGGATAGACAGACACACACTCCCACACCTATGCCAGCATTGTGCAAATATAGAGGCTTTTGGCAGCCCTGGCTACAACACTAGTCCTGGGCACAGTGCAGGCATGGCTATGGTACACAATACTGTTGGGGTCACTCCCTGTGGTGGTAAACACAGTCAGAAACCAAAACTGAAACACACTCCACAGATATCAGAAAGGTTGCTATGATGCAGCTCTATCAGCAAATTGTGCTTAACTTAGGAATTGTTATCTGCCATTAATCATAGCAGCCTTTTGATATATGTGTAATGTATTCCCAAGTTTAGGGCTGCATTGCTAAGGTATGCAAGTGCTAGTATTCGGAGAAGCTGCTGCACGCAGGGCCCAACAGCCTGATTCTCCATATTCTCCTGTTTTCTGTAAACACAAAGTACTGTTGAATTGTGTATCTCACTGTTTTTTGTGAACCGCGCTGATGCTTAATAGTGCGGTATATAAGAGTCTATAAATAAATAAATAAAATAAATAAATGAGGCTTTGGATAATGGAGCCTGTAGGTATGGGTGTTTATGCCCTTGTTGACCACTGCTCCAGGGCAGAGGTTCCCAACTCCAGTCCTGGTGGGCCAAACACTGTTCGGATTTTCATGCTGACCCTAATGGATATGCATGAGAAACATTTGCATACCATGGGGGTGGCGCATAAAATGCAGCACAGGCATATGTATTAGAGAAAGCATGACACCTGAATGGTGTTTGGCCCTCCAGGACTGCAGTTGGGAAACTCTGCTCTAGGGATTGCATATGTTTATGGTGCCTGTGCTCTGTAGGGTGAAATATAGGCGTTTCAGGCATGTTTATGTTATCTGCAATAAAGGTTCCGTCTTTATTACCATGGTTTAGTACTGGGTAAAATATGGGGAAAGGGTTGGCAGGAGCCACAGCTGGGACTTGAACTTGTGACCTTCTGCTCTTAAACACATTGGCTGCATGTACTACACCACACTGTTGCCACAGGGACAGTTTGTTCCCTGGGGATACCATGATTGTTCGTCAGACAGACCCTGTCTGTTGCAGTGCACGGCACCCACCTACACAGGGCTAGGCCATGGTCTGCTGTGGGCAGATGCCACTGCCCCCTCTGCCACCAGCACCCCTCCGCCAACATGCTGCCATGCCATTATGCCGGTGGTACTGGTGGTGCGCAGTCCCAGGCCATCCAGTATGCCGGTGTGGGTTCTCGGTTATGGGTGCCTACATCGACATGCACACTTCCTCCCCCCCCCCCCCACACACACACTGCCTGCCAATGTTATGTGCCCTTGGGGGTACCTGCTGCATAATCTCCCCTGTGACACTGTGGGACACACACTCGTGCCCATGTTGGACCCTCGTCAGTTGCTGTCTTGCTGCTTTACAGTTTCGGCATCCCTATGTGCCCCCTAGCATCTGCCTAACACGCACTGTGCCCCAGCTGGACCACAGCATGTGCCACCTGCAGCCCTCTATATCCCATTTACAGCATCAGTGCAGTTGCCCTTTCCTACGTGCCCACTCTGCTGTTACTGCACATGTGCACGCCATAACAAATCTGCCCAATACAGACGTGAATAAACCCTGATCAGCACTATTTCAATGTGGGATCCTTCACTTTGTAGGGGGACAGAGAATAGACCCTTCCAAACGTGATATATTATTTTTTTAGCTTTGTCAGTGGTGTTGCTTTATGTTTATCATTAATATCACTTTTGGCCAGCTTGGTTATTGGGATTTTAAATGTGGTTCAGGTCATTTTCTATGTTTATTTGCCTTTTTGTTCCGTGCACAAAACTGCACATGTATCACTACTATCACGTTTTTGGGTTTCCCTGGCTTTGCTGTACATTGCTGACTGAAATGGTTTCTCTTTCCTGCAAATGTGCCTTAACGCGAGGGTTTCACTGGCGTTAGAGTTCAGACCCAGATTTCACAGCGTTAGTGTGCCTGGAGCCTCTCCCCTCCCACTCTCTGCCCATTGCCCCCTTCTCTCTGCCCTCTGGGAAGCCTTACTCCACCCTTCAGAGCCGAATTTCACAGCGTTAGTGTGCCTTAACGCCGCATAATACCACCGCTGCAACGTTAAGACGGTTTAGTAAACATACCCCCAAGTTTTTGCTTTCATGATAGTGTTCGTAGTTTTATCTATGTGAGTGATGTGAGGAAGGTGTGTGACTGCCTGTCTTAGGGCTAGATTTACTAAATCGGCATTGCCATGTTAGTGTTGTTGGAGGCGTGATGATTGGAAGGGGTGATAAGCCGGGATTGTTATTTATTTATTTATTTATTTATTACAGGCTCTTATATACCGCTCTATTCAGAATCAGCGCGGTTCACAATATAACAACATACCATAACAACAAACTGTTAGGTTTTACAGAGAACAAGGTCAGAGAACTTGGATAAAACATGGGACGTCATTACTGCAACTATTTACAAGAGTATTTACAAGAGTATTTACAAGTATACATAACAGGATTTAGTAAACATGTGCCCGGGGTGGAGAGGTTTGGGTTGTGCCACTGTGGGAATGGACTTCTTTTCTATTTTGCACCAAAGCTCACGTTACATGCCTCAGCAGATAGCGTCAGGGCAGCCCAAGGGTGATGTAGGACCATCTGTGGAGACTCATTGCGGGGCTTCATTTGCATATCCACTGGACCTCATTTGCATAAATTTAATTTATTTTATTTTCAAATATATATGTTGCCCATCTAAAATTTTAGAACCACCAAATAACAAACTAACTGCCACTCTACACTATATACCCCAAACCAAAAATAGAGTGAAAATGATTTTTTTGTAAGCTAGCGTGTATGCATTTATGTCGGAAGAGCAGCCATGAGGTTAAATCCACCTCTCGAAGCTATACTTCCATTTTGCTCAAATTTTAATGAGCTCACATCGGAGCTGTATAAACACAAGTAAAAACACCATAAATAAGTGCCACCTACGTAAAACCAAACTATTCTGTGGTCTTGTAAAAACCTGTGCAGAAGTCCAAACAGAAAGATCAGAACTACTACTTATCTTAGTTGTTCTCTCACTGTTTTCTCAACGGTGCTCTCACAGATCTTCTCAGGCTTCGCACAATATACACTGCAGTTACAGAAGAGTACACGGCACTGCGTTTCAGGCAAATACCAAATTCGTGCCCTGTCTCAACACTTACTTCAACTGCAACATTAAAACAGTCTCTCGGCTGATCAAAAACGCCAGCGCATGCTCAATAGCGGTCTGAACTACGTAGCAGGATTCATGGTTTAAATAGCACAAAACAACCAATCAGTATATGACCAAGAGTACTGTGTAGGATCTGGAAACAACAATCCCAATATAGTAAAAAATCCCAAATCAGTTGTTAAATGGTCAAAAATTAAAGAATGCTTGTCCAATCCAACTCTTTATTGAGACCAGATGGTTCAACCATGGACCATCTGAATATCCAGCTTTGTTCCAATATTTGAAGAAGTTGTTCTCGATCACCACCCCAAGGGTTTTCAGGGACATAGGGGTATGTTTACTAAACTGTCTTAACGTGCGCCCTGCGATGTTATCAAGCGATAAGGTACCTTATCGCGCGATGATGGCACTTTTTAAGGCGCACAGGTACCATATCGCGCAATAACGCGTGCTGTGGCGCAAACGAGCGCTGAAGGCGGGGAAAGGCTCCCGGAGGGCGGAGGAAGGCTCCCCAGGGGCGGAGAGAAGGGGTCAATGGGTGGAGAGTGGGAGGGGAGAGGCTCCCTGCACACCAACGCTGTGAAATCCGAGGCTCAAAACTAACGTCAGTGAAACCCTGGCGTTAGAGCTGATTTAAAGGGAAAAGAAACCATTTCCGTCAGCAATGTACAGCAAAACCAGGGAAACCTACAAAAAAGTGATAAGTGTGATACATGTGCACGGAACAAAAGGGCAAATAAGCATTTTAAATGAACAGAAGTAAATGTAAGAAAAACATAACCAAGCTGGGAAATAGTGATAGTAATGGGAAACATCAAAAAACACTCCCAAGAAAGCCCCCCAAAAAAGATATGCATTTTGGAAGGGTCTACGCTCCGTCCCCATACAAGGTGAATGATCCCAAAGTGAAATAGCACTGATCAGGGTTTCCCTCTCCATTGGACAGGTTTCCTATGGCATGCACATGTTCCACAACAGCAGGGCGGGCATGTCGGAATGGGCAACTGGACAGATGCTGGGAAAGGGGATAGAGAGGGCTGCAGGCGGCACATGCTGTGGTGCAGCTGGGGCACAGTGCGGACTAGGCAGATGCCTAGGTGGCACTTAGGAATGCTGAAACTGTACAGCAGCCAGACAGCAACTGATGAGGGCCCAACATGGGCACGAGAGTGTTTATTACAGTGTCACAGGGGATAGTACCCAGCAGGTACCTCCAAGGGCACAGAACATTGGCAGGCGGTGTTGGGGGGAAGCGTGGACATCTATGCAGGCACCCCTACCCCAGAACACGCACCATAGGCAGCCGCCTACCTGCACACTGGATGGCTTGAGACTGCGCACCACCAGCACCATCAGCAGAAGGGCATGTCAGCATGGTGGCAGAGGGGTACTGGTGGTGGAGGGGGGCAGTGGCAGCTGCCCAGAGCAGACCATGGCCTAGCCTGTGTAGGTGGGTGCCATGCACTGCAACAGACAGGCCCTGCTGGACAAACAGTCATGTTATCACCAGGGAATGCACTGTCTCTGTGGCAACACAGTGGTGCAGTGCACACAACCAGTGTGTCAGGAGGCAGAAGGTTACAAGTTCAAGTCCCAGCTATGGTGCTTGCCAACCCAGTCCCCACATTTTACCCACTACTACAACGCGCTAATACAGACAGAACCTTTATTGCAGATGGCGTAAACATGCCCAAAATACCTACATTTTACCCTACAGAGCAAAGACAGCATAAACAGGTGCATTACCTAGAGCAGAGTCTCCCAAATGCAGTCCTGGAGGGCCAAACACCATTCAGGTTCCATGCTGTCTCTAATAAAGATGCCTGTGCTGCATATCTATGCACCACCCCCATGGTATGCAGATGTATCTCATGTATATTCATGAGGGACAGCATGAAAACCCGAACAGTGTTTGGCACACCAGGACTGGAGTTGGGAACCTCTCCCGTAAAGCAGCAGCCAACAGGGGCAGACACACCCACACCCACAGGCTCCATTAGCAAATGCCTCCTGGAGAGGCAGGACATTGGGCCCTGCGTGCATCTCCCAATACTAGCACTTGCATACCTTAGCAATGCCACCCTACACCTGGGAATACGGTACACAGCTATCAAACGTTTGCTATGATTACTGACAGATAGCAATTCCTATGTTAAGCACAGTTTGCTGATTGAGCTCCATCATAGCAACCTTTCTGATGTCTGTGGAGTGTGCTTCAGGTCTGGTCTCTGACAGTGTTTACCACCCTGGGGAGTGACCCCAACAGTATTGCGTACCATATCCATGCCTGCACTGTGCGGAGGACTGGTGTGGTGGCCAGGGCTGCTAAACACCTCTGTAGTAGCACAATGCTGGTATAGGTATGGGAGTGTGTGTCTGTCTATCCAGTGTGTGGTGGCTGCAAACACCCTCCACAGCCCACACTGCCAGCACTGTTGCCAGTATTGGCCTGCCAATGTGCATAATGAGGAGCAAGGTACCATGGGTATAGCCCGGACAGGGTGGCCTGGCCAGGATGCATCTGCACAGGGCATAGGGCACTGGCTGGGACATTACAGTGCCTGGCCACCACCTGCACAGACAGGGTGGCCACAGCATGTTCCGCTGGGAGATCACTCTCACCCTGACTGAGCAGTGACCACGGCATGGCTAGGCTCCCCCATAGTGCTATATAGTATTTTTTTCATGTGATATGTATGGGTTTTCTTTTGGGGCCCAGTCACTGACTTATCTGCTTGTTGTGTATGCTGACATCCCAGTTCTGGGTGCACGCATTTCCACCAGGAACAGGCACTATGGACTAGCTAGGAGACTGTCTGCAGCTGGTATGTGTCTTGATGGAATGCCTTGCAGGGTGCAGCGGCTGAAGGTGGTGGGGGGCAGCTTAGCATATCCAGGTCTTATGTCTGTCTGCTATTGCGTTATGGATGTGTCCAGAGCTGCATTGACTGCCCTGTAGCGTGTCTGTTCCCCAGCAGGACTGGGGTTGATGGTCCCCTCTACTGCCACCATTGCAGGGAGGTAGAATGTGGATCTGTTGGTGGAATACCTGTTTATCCCCTGCAGCCCTGGGGGAGGAGGAGGAGGAGGAGGAGGAGGAGGATGGTGGTACATAAGCCTCATAGGGGTCCATAGGGGCTAAACCTGACTGAGACATACAAATATATCCAAGGTGTGTCTGCAGAAACTACTTATCTCACACATTAGCACTGCTGGGGACCTGCAGCATGGCCTATCTCTGCTGTGGACCTGATGCTGGGTGCCCCACCTCACCCTCAGGGTGAGTGCAGTACCTGCACAATGTGACGGTCTGTGGTTACTCTGTGCCAGTACCACACACGGTCAGTTCCCCCTACCCGGCCGAAGTGCTGTGGGGGTGCATACCCCATCTTGTGATCATCTGTAGACTGCTGATTTGCATGTACAGTGCATCATGGGTATGGGTGGGTTAGCCCTATCCTGGTGACCACAGCAGACTGTGTGGTGACGTGCAGTCCTTCTGTAGCCAACCAGGGGTTTGCTAGGAGCTGTAGCCCACTGGTTATTTCACTACTTGTGGAGCCAGAGGTCATGGGTTCAAACCCACAGTCAGGGTTCTTTGATAGGGCTGTCCAAGGCATTGCCTTTTTTTAATGTACATTAGTGCTGCCAGCAAATCACACCTCAGGGTACTGTAACCATAAGGTGCCTCAGAAGGCGCCCTATAAGGCGCCTTATAGGGCACCCTATAAAGCGCCTTCTGAAGCACCATATGGTTACAGTACCCTGAGGGTGTTTTGCTGGCAGCACTAATGTACATTAAAAAAAGACAGTCCGTATAAGGTGCCTTATAAGGTGTCCTATGGAGCGCCTTATAGGGTGCCCTATACGGGACATTATAGGGTGCCGTGGCGGACAGTGCACTTTATAATGCGCCCTATGGGGTGCCTTATGCGGCACCTTAGGTTACGGCACGTGAGGGTGTGTTTGCTGGCAGCAATAAATAAAATGCCTCACAAAACAATACTTACATGTCACAGCTGATGCCTCAGCCAGCCTTATGCATTAGGCACACTGGAGGATCAAACTCATGACCCCTGTATCATCAGTCAGTGTATTAACCATTGTGCTACACTTCTGTTTCTATGTTTGGTTGTCTGTGCGCCTACTTAAGATTACCGCGCGGTGCTTCGCACAATCATGTGCGCAGCAGCGCGCGATACTCCCGTTTTGCTGCTTTAAGACTGAAACGCCCACTCCTTTTATGGCAGCCTGCACACTATCACCAGGCGCACATTAAGACGGTTTAATAAACATACCCCATAATCTAGGACACGCCAACTGAAGTCCTCACATGTATGATGAAAATCCAGACAATGCTGGACTATAGGAGCTGATGTCGTGGCATTCCTAATTCTAGATGCATGTTCATTCAAACAAATTTTTACAGAACGAATGGTCCTGCCAATATATAAAAGCTCGTGAATTCACGTAAAGAATGGGTCTTCTTATGAACGTGCTACCTCTCGGTAAAACTACAAAATCACGCTCAATATAACAAATTAAGGGAATATTCCTTAAAAATAAGACTTTCTCTTCTTCTTGTTCAATACTTCACTAAAAACTTCTGCCTGGAGGTCTCAGATTAGCACCTATTCCCTAGACTGAACGTCTGCAGAGGAATATATGTGCTATATCACATCAACGACCTTCACAATGGCATACTGAACAGCTATAGGGTATGGCAAAAATTGTCAAATTCCCTGGGGTCCCTTCAAAATTGTGTTACTTCCAGTTATAACCTATGCATCAAATAGTATCAGGTATACCCCTCTATGACTATCGAAATGCTGTCCACAAAGCTGTATATCACTTCTATATTACTCAATGATCCCTGTTACTCAATGATCCCGACGCCTCCCTTCAGCGCCTTTGAGCGTTTCTCCAATTCGGGTTCTTTGACGCCTCCCTTCAGCGCCTTTGAGCGTTTCTCCAATTCGGGTTCTTCAGGGGATCCAGTAAGAATCCTATGAACAAAACGAATAAAACAAGAGATCATTCCCTATGCAACTCCTCAATAATGAATTTAAAACTCCACACACCAAGCAAAAACCGGAAAAAGCAACAGTACTTACAAAAATGCTGCCCGCATCTGATATAAAGCTTCTCCTCTTTTCTCAAGTGCATCATGCCTCACAATGACAAAAAAGACGCCGCGCATGCGGTCTAAAGCTATCAAGTTGCATTTAAAGGTATAGCATCAATTTGACGTAAGCTAACTCCTCCTACTGCGGTGTTGCACCAAATCCCCTTTCTGACTCCCATATTTATAAACAGGCCGACCATTCTAACATGGCATTTAATCCATTCGGTACCACAGTATCCAAGTTATAAATCCATCGTTGTTCCCTTTACAATCCCGCATTAAAGAATTGACAACATTGGCTTTATCTAATAAGTTGATTTCTAGAAAGGAATTTAACTATCTTAATGTTGTCTCCCCTTCAGTGGCTCGATTCTATCTTGTGCCAAAAATACATAAGGATTTAGCTAATCCCCCTGGGAGACCTATAGTATCAACAAGGGGCAGCTTGCTTGAGCCATTGTCGACCTTTGTAGATTCCTTTTTGCGGCCCTTGTTAGTTAAAATACCAGCATATTTGAGAGATACTACAAATTTTTTGTGTGCTTTACGGGAATTGGATAGCTGGGCAGATAACTCTGAAGTTTTTTTGGTCACAATGGACATTACTTCACTCTACACCAATATTCCCCAACAGGCGGCTTTGGAGGTAGTTAGGACCTCATTATTAACAAGAGGAGATCTCTCTGATTGTATGCTTGAATTTATGATGGATTTGGCACATTTAGCCATTTATAATAATTACTTTTCTTTTGAGGGTGATCTGTTTAAACAAATAGCTGGAGTAGCCATGGCTGCTTCATGTGCCCCTTCAGTAGCGAACCTGTATATGGCGACTTTTGAGGGGTGCTGGTTAACCAACTCCCCCTTTGCATCCAATATTATTATCTGGAAGAGGTACATTGATGATGTTTTTTTACTCTGGCGAGGGCCAGAAACCACATTGCTTGCTTTTTTTCAATGGGTTAACCAATTGGATGTCAATATTAAATTCATGTCTGATTATCATCGCAATACTATCGCTTATTTAGATGTTACTATCACCAGAGGGCGGGGAGGTTGGGACACGTCCCTTTTTCGGAAACCTACTGATCGAAACACACTTCTCCATTACTCTAGTGCCCATCCCCGGTCATTAAAAGAGGGTCTCCCCTTTTCCCAATTTCTCCGGGTCCGTAGGAATTGTTCCACCGATGGAGAATTTAAAACACAAGCACGACTACTTAAGAGGAATTTTTTAGATCGGGGATATCCCCCTCAGGTAGTTAAAAATGCATATAAGAGAGCTCTTTACAATAATAGAGAATTACTGCTTATTCCGTCGAATCGTGGGACTCATGAGGATGTTGAGAGTGTGAATTTGATCACAAAGTTTTCTCCGTTGAGTCGCGGGATCCAGCAGAGCCTGCGGAAACATCAGAATGTTTTGAGTACTATACCGGGAGTGACAGGGAAGAAATTGCGGTGCGTTTGGCAACGACACCGCAATTTGAAGGAGCATCTGAGTCCGGCTGCCCTCCCTACGTTAGACAGAGACATGATAACGAAGGGCCATAGATGTTGTGGAACATGTGATATTTGTACAATCACTTTAGATACAACAACATTTCGTTACCATCTCCGAGATTACAGTATATCGTCTTGTACGACGTGCGACTCCACGGGGGTAATTTATATAATACAATGTCCATGTAACCTTTTTTATGTAGGAAAGACACTCCGCACCTTTCGGGTGCGAATGCGGGAACATAGGAGCCGATTACGGTGCAGAATAGTAGCAGCCCCCATAGTCCAACATTGCCTAGATAAGAAGCACTGTTTTGAACAGTTGCTATGTTTCTGTATTGATCAGGTGGAACGCGGCAGTGGGGGTAAAACTCATGATCAGGTTTTAATCCAGAGGGAATAACGATGGATTTATAACTTGGATACTGTGGTACCGAATGGATTAAATGCCATGTTAGAATGGTCGGCCTGTTTATAAATATGGGAGTCAGAAAGGGGATTTGGTGCAACACCGCAGTAGGAGGAGTTAGCTTATGTCAAATTGATGCTATACCTTTAAATGCAACTTGATAGCTTTAGACCGCATGCGCGGCGTCTTTTTTGTCATTGTGAGGCATGATGCACTTTAGAAAAGAGGAGAAGCTTTATATCAGATGCGGGCAGCATTTTTGTAAGTACTGTTGCTTTTTCCGGTTTTTGCTTGGTGTGTGGAGTTTTAAATTCATTATTGAGGAGTTGCATAGGGAATGATCTCTTGTTTTATTCGTTTTGTTCATAGGATTCTTACTGGATCCCCTGAAGAACCCGAATTGGAGAAACGCTCAAAGGCACTGAAGGGAGGCGTCGAAGAACCCGAATTGGAGAAACGCTCAAAGGCGCTGAAGGGAGGCGTCGGGATCATTGAGTAACAGGGATCATTGAGTAATATAGAAGTGATATACAGCTTTGTGGACGGCATTTCGATAGTCATAGAGGGGTATACCTGATACTATTTGATGCATAGGTTATAACTGGAAGTAACACAATTTTGAAGGGACCCCAGGGAATTTGACAATTTTTGCCATACCCTATAGCTGTTCAGTATGCCATTGTGGAGGTCGTTGATGTGATATAGCACATATATTCCTCTGCAGACGTTCAGTCTAGGGAATAGGTGCTAATCTGAGACCTCCAGGCAGAAGTTTTTAGTGAAGTATTGAACAAGAAGAAGAGAAAGTCTTATTTTTAAGGAATATTCCCTTAATTTGTTATATTGAGCGTGATTTTGTAGTTTTACCGAGAATATATAAAAGATGGCACGGACAAATCTAAACATACACAACAAATGACGTTAAACAAGTAGTATGCCATCTAGCCTTATGGATTAAATCCGAATGAGGAACCCGCCATTCACTGCCCAAAATAGACTGCGAACAGTGGGAGCAAGAGGCACAGGTAAAATGACCCACCTCAAGAGGCTTATTAAAGCCAATTCTATCCAGAGGAAAAGAAACAGCACCCACAAGATCACGAAGGTTAGGACCCCTAGAATGCGCTATCTGTAATCTTCTCTGGAAACATGGGTATAGTTGTAAAATATGCCAATGCTTAGCGAGAATTTTCCTTATATGATCTGTGTAGGACATATATGGCAATACACCCACAAAGGTATCAGAATTCACAGCAGAATCTTGAGACGCTGGAAAAAACAACCATTCACGATGGGTATATTTAGCCCTCAAAAATGCTTGTTTAATAACACGTTTTGGATAGCCTCTCTGGGCAAGGCGGGTGGATAACTCATTTGCATGCTTAAGAAAATCCTCAAAATTGGAGCAAATCCGTTGGAGTCTAAGAAATTGCCCGAACGGAAGACCCTTCTTCAAAGATAGTGGAAGGGCACTGAAGCTAATTTACATTTGTTTATTCAATGGTTAAATTCATTACGATCGAATTTGTCTTTTACTATGCATCATCATTTTTTTCAGTTGGAGTTTCTGGACGTTTTGGTTTTTGAAATGTCATAATTCTCTTCACACCACGTTATTCAGAAAATCTGTGCAGAGAAATACTCTGTTAACTTTTACTAGTTTTCATCCACTATCTTTGAAGAAGGGTCTTCTGTGATTTTCCTCAGCCAGTCCCGATCACACACTCTCTTCTCCTTTCCAGGCCAGTGCCCATCCCTCACTCCCCCTTCCAGTGCCATCACACACTCTTCTCCTTTCCTAACCAGCCCTCATCACTCACTCTTCCACCCAGTCCCCGTCTCATATTCTGTCTCTTCCCAACCATTTTTGTGCACAAAATCAGGATACTACATTCCTTGCTCTCTGCCTCCCTGCCAATCCATCCCACTCCAATCACATCCTGGCCTCCATTCACACAGCGATCACTGAAGTTCTGACCTCATTCACTGCAGAGCTGGGTCCGACAGGCTCAGGATGGTCTAAAGCAAAAAGGGATTGCAGAAGTGCTGGACACAGAAGAGATTCTATAGCTTCAGAGCAGCAGGGCCAGCTTAGACCTGGTCGACTGGAAAATAGAAACGGCAGATTACTGCTTGGCCACAGAGTCTGTAGGCTGGTCAAAGGGGGTGGACTTGGCGTCGGGTTGCATAGATTTTCAGTTGGCAGCACCAGTCACACTAGCAATCTCAGGGCCAGGTGGGGCAGGCAGAGCAGGATGAATAGGAGCAGCTGCAGCCATCAAGGGCTGGTGTGGAAGGAGGAAAGTGGGGTAACTTTCTCACTGTCACTGCTCATGCACCCACCAGCATTCTGGGATCCAGCCAGCCAGGGCCAGAACAGCTGGCTAGGGGCCTCTGGGAGACCAGCAAGTAGGCAAATAGACAGGCAGCAACAGAGAGGTAGGGTGAGTGCCCAGTTGAGAGAATGATCTGCCAAGCCAGTGGCAAGTTAGAGCAAAAGTTGCAACCGACAGTGGTAAGTACAGGGGAAACGCAGCTTCAGTTGGTCAGCTAACTGCTCCTGCTGACAGCCCCTGATAGGTACTTCATGGCAGGCTTTCTATTACAGTTGATAGTGCATGTGTTACGCCCCTGAGGAGGGAATTCTCTGCATGGAAAACATCTAATGAGAGCCTCTTTAAAACAAACCAAATAATAGTGTATTTTAAGAATTTGGGAAATATGCACTCATATATAGAAGCACCCATCTAGAACTAAAAGCTTAGTGAGAAATTTATCTTGTTATGAGTCCTGTTTATTAAAGTGCGTTAGGCTTTTGCAGCTACTGTGACATAACGTGGTATTAGCTGCAAAAGCCGTGCATCAGTTGAGGGCGTGCAGAGAGCAAAGTTGGACAGCAGCCTGGATACATTTAATGCCAGCCAGTGAGGTAGGTTAGTATCACCCACACTGTCTGCAAATCCGACAGTTAGTGCGTGTTGACATGCAGATAACATGCGCTCTGGAGATAGCACAGAAAATCACTGTGTTATCTATATTTTGCATGCATTATATTAATACGGCCAGATAGCATGTGCTCTGCTGCGTTATTACATTCATATTAGTTAAATCAAAGACGTTATTATGACTCTGGGTCACTAAGACCTACATGTACTAAGTTGTATTATTTTTTATTTAATAGGTTTTTTATACCGCTTTATCATTTTAGTCACTGCTACAACAACTCTCCGCTCCCCTTGTACTCTTCTCCAGGCTCACCAGGTATCAGTTTACGTTTATCCTCTTTCTACTGCTGCCTCTCCTACTTTTTCTACTATGTCATGCATACCAGTTCACTGGGGGCGCCGCCCAGCTGCTAGTTTTCGCCGGCGCTCTCGCTCCCCTTCTAATCTTCTCCTCTGCGCCCCATCTCGTTCTGCTCTCCCTTCATCTGCAGTTCCTGCCTTCTCCCCCTCTCGGCCCTCTGTATCCCCTGCCTCCTCTCAGTTCTCCTTTAAGGTTGGTCTTATTAACTGTCGCTCCCTCAGGGCCAAAACTCTCCTGGTTCAGGATCTTATCTCCCAGGCTTCCTTCAACTTGACTCTCCTCACCGAGACCTGGCTAAAGGAAGGGGAGGATGCCCTTCTTGCCCACTGCTTCCCAGCCGGCTTTTCAGCAGTATCTGTCCCTCGCACAGGCCGCTCTGGCGGCGGTGTGGCCGCCGTCCTTGCCTCCTCCCTCTCTTTTACCCAGATTCTCTCTCCTTCCCTCTCCTATCCTGAGGCCCTTCTCCTCCACCTCCACACTACCCCTCCTACTCATGTTCTCCTCATCTATGCGCTCCCTGCCCTTCGTTCTGATCTCTGGGACTCACTCCTCCGCTCCCTTTCCGACCTCTCCCTGCTCTTTCCTCACCTCTTTATTGCTGGCGATTTTAACCTTCACCTCAACTCCCCTTCATCACCCAGAGATCATGCATTCCTCTCCCTTTTACATGACCTGTCTCTCCTGCAACACGTCTCCTTCCCCACTCACTCCGCTGGCCATACTCTTGATATCTTCCTGACCCCCTCCTTCTCCACATTCTTACTCTCCAATCTGTCCTCTCTCTCCCTTCCTTGGTCAGACCACCTCTGCCTCTCAGTCTCCTGCTCCCATTCCACGGCAACACCCCCTTCCCCTGAGCCTCCCTCCACTCCGCACCTCTCCCGTTCCCTTAACCAGTCTACAGTTCAGCGCTTTCCTCCAGCCACAGATTTGCTCCCCTCTGACTTCGCTTCCTTATCTCCTAACTCCCAGGCCTCCGCCTGGTTCTCTTCCCTTTCAACCGCCCTTGACCATATCGCCCCCCTCCGTCCACGCCCAGCTCCACGTCGACCCTCACATCCTTGGTATCACCCTGGTCTCCTCCTTCTTCGTTCCCAACTCCGTAGAGCCGAAAGGCTATGGCGTAAGTCCCCATCACCGGCCACCCTGTCTCTTTTCAAAGCCCAGCACTCTTACTACCGCTCTCAGGTTCACCTTGCCAAGTCTTCCTTCTTCTCCACTGCCATTGCCAACGCTCCTAACCAAACACGTCACCTCTACTCCACCCTCAAATTTCTTACCTCCCTTCATCCCTCTGTCCCCTCCGTACCCACCCATCCTACCCCCACCCCTTCTCTTCTTGCCTCTGCTTTCAGCAACAAAATCTCCTCCTTGAGAGCATCTCTTCCCTCTCACCCTTCACCTATTCCTTCTCCTCCACCAGCTGCCTCTCCACCCCCAGTCTCTCATCTTTCTCATACCTGGTCCTCCTTCTCCTTGACTACCACCGCCGAACTTCACCATCTCATCTCCTCCTCCAACAAAACCTTCTGCCCTCTCAACCCTATCCCTTCCGCCTGGTTACTGTCTCCCTCGCAGTCCTTCCTTCCTTATATTCAAATCCTCATTAACACTAGTCTTTCCACTGGAACCTTCCCCTCACCCTGGAAGCACGCCTTAATCCGCCCTCTACTTAAGAAACCTTCCCTTGACCCCCTCGATCCTAATAACTATCGCCCGGTCTCACAGCTCCCCTTCCTTTCTAAACTTCTCGAGAAAGTTGTTTTCGCCCAACTTTCCCACCACCTTGACTCCACTAATTTTCTTCACCCCCGTCAATCTGGTTTCCGTCCTGGGCACAGCGTTGAGACCATTCTTCTTGCTTTCACCAACGCCCTGCATGTAGCCCACGACCGTGGTGAAATCTCGGTGGCGGTTGCTCTTGACCTTTCTGCTGCATTCGCCCGTCTTGTCACTGGTTCCCCAGCTCGCTCTCACGTGTCTCCCTGCCTTCTCACCTTACACTGGCTTCCGGTCAAGTTCCGTTTTGTCTTCAAAGTGCTCATCCTCACTCACAAAGCTATCCACTCCAGCATCCCCCAATACTTGTCGGACATTATCCACTCCAGCCCTCCCCACGTCTTCTCCGATCGGCCCACGGTAACCACCTCTTTCTCCCTTCCCCTGCCCAGGCCCGCCTTGAACTGACACGTCACTCCGCTTTTTTCTTTTTGGGTCCCGCTTTCTGGAACTCACTCCCTTTGCCCCTTCGTCTAGAACCATCCTATCTCCACTTTAAGACTCTCCTCAAGACTCACCTCTTTTGCCAGGCTTTCGATCTCCCCCCCCCCCCCCCCGACGATGGTGTCCCATCACAGAGCCTCGCCCTCCACCCTCCATAACCCTCCCCCCGCTGGTCCGCTCCCCTTTTCCCTTTCTTTCCCCCCTGCCCTTTTGTCCTCCTGCCCCCCTGGGCCTTTCCTTTTTTCTGCCTTTAATCTGTCTCTCCTGTCCTGTCGATTTTTGGCGTTCCCTTTCTGACTTTGTTTCCTGCAGACATATTTTTTTTTTGTATTGTGCACCGCCCTGATGCTCCGGCCCGGGCGGTCAATCAAATCATGTAAATAAAGATAAATAAAGATAAAGACTCCCTCCTCTTATCCCGACTACGTGACGCTGGCCTCTGTAGCACTGTTTTCTGGTGGTTCCACTCCTTTCTTTCCTCCCGTTCTGGTGCTGTTCTCCCCTCTTCCCCACTTTGCCCTCCCTCTGATTCCTTCCCCCTATCTTGCGGTGTTCCACAGGGTTCCGTGCTAGCCCCTCTCCTTTTTAACCTCTTCTTGACACCCCTTACACTACTTATTCAGCAATTTGGCATTTCAGCTTTCTACTACACCGATGACATTCTCCTCCTCCACCACACATCCCCTGCCTGCCCCGACCTTGCCCCGCTTAACTCCTGCCTGGCTGCTGTCTCTACTTGGATGTCTCAAAATTGCCTGCATCTCAACCTTTCTAAAACCACAGCAATCTGGTTTCCACACGGTCACCCCCCTCCTTCGGTAGCTCCCTCTTTCCCCGGTCTTCCTATCTCATTGGTCTCCACTTTTCGGTATCTCGGCGTGCTCTTTGATTCAGATCTTTCCTTCTCCGCCCATGTCTCCTATGTCTCCAAAACCTCTTTTTTCTACCTCAGACAAATTCGCGCCATTCGCCCCTTCCTCTCTCCCTCCGCTCTTACCACCCTTCTGCTCGCCCTCGTCATCTCCCGTATCGACTTCGCCAATTCTGTCTTCTCTGGTATTTCTAAGCTCCAACTATCACGATTTCAGCACATCCAGAATACTGCCGCCCGTCTCATATCTTACTCCTCTCCTAGAGACCATGTCACTCCTCTTCTTTTCCATCTCCACTGGCTTCCCATCTCCTGTCGCATCCACTTCAAACTTCTCACGCTCATCCATAAAGTTCTCCATACCTCCACACCACAATACCTGGCCGACCTCATCCACTTCCATACCCCCAGACACACCCCCCGCTCTTTCCATCTCAACCGTCTCGCACTTCCCTCCCCCTCACTTGCTCATCTCCAATCCACCCACTCCTCTGCTTTCTTCTTCATAGGCCCGGCTCTCTGGAATTCCCTACCCCCCTCTCTCCGCCTGGAGCCGCACCACACTGCCTTTAAACATGCCCTGAAGACCCACCTTTTCTCCCTCGCCTTCAACTCCCCTCCCCCCTAGCCCATCCTCTCCCTATGCTGTCTACCCCCCCCCCCCCCCCCGTGTTTCTGTCCCTTTACTCTTTCTCTTCTTTTCTCTTAAGAAAAATTGTAACTTCCTTTCCTGCCTCCGGCCCTGTGCCTTGCTGTAACCGACGAATTTATTTTCATTTGTAAACCGCTCTGCTTACCACTGAAGGGCGGTCAAGCAAATCAATAAACATAAACATAAACATAAACTTAAACTTGGTTTTGTACATTAAACAGAGGCATTGATAGCTTGGCTTTTTCTGAGGCAATGGAGGGTTATGTGATTTACCCAAAGCCACAGGGAGTGCTAGTGGGAATCGAACCCTGGACTCTTGGTTCCCAAGCCAGTGCTCTATTTATTTATTTTATTTATTTTAACAATCATTTTTATACTGCGCTTTCCACAAGATCAAACACGGTTTACAAGGAACACATTCTGAATACTACAACAAACATGTTGTTATTCAGTTACATGGAACTGTTCTAACTATTTACAGAGAACTGTTTTAACTTTATCTCCAGGAACAAGCAGGAATGAGTCTTCACATATGGGTATGTCGGTACAGATGGAGCCTGTGCGGGAACGCTCCCCAGCGTCCAATCAGAAAGCTTTTGGGAGCATCCCTCAGCGCCTGCATGCTGCCTTCCCGCCTTTCCAACTGTCTCTCCTCAGTTTTCGTTTTTCCGCAGAGCCGGCAGGACGTCTTCCTGTCACCGCAGAAACTTTTTCTTTAATTCTTTAATTCTTGTTTTCTTGTGGTCGCGGCTGTTTTCCCGCCGCCACCGGTACCGCCGGTGGAGGGTTTTTTTGCTTTTCTTTTTCTCAAACTGAGGGACAATTCCCTCAGTTTTTGTCTTAAAATTTTTGGGCTTATAAGGCCTCTCCATCATGGAGCCTTCTTCTCCTAAGAAGTGCCTTCACTGTGGAAATACAGTTTTCTTTTTAGACTCCAATAATTGGTGTCTAACCTGTTTGGGTCCTGACCCTTTTTCCCCTGAACCGTCAGGCTTCAATGCTGTGAGAAGAGATTCTTTATTTCGAGTTTCCCTCGATACCGTTTACCCTCCCTGTGTCAGGGCACCGGCCATTTCTTCTCTACAGGATCAGGTAACCCACAAACAGTCTGTTCAGACTAGCCAATCCTTGAGTGGTATGTCTCATGCTAAGCATGCTGACGGCCCCGGCCTTGCCCTCAAGAACCAATTGGCATTAAAACCCCGGCGGGAGTCTTCAGGCTCCAAAGCATTTCAGGGGTTTCAGGTTGTTCCTGGGGCTCACCCCTCACAGAACATACCTGAGCCATGCACGGGGGTGGCATCCGCTTCGAGCGGTACCGATAACCCAGCATCGGCACTAGTGTGGAGCGATCCACTCCTCACTAGAGATCGTCATCTGGTGTACTCGGTACCTTCGGGACCGATCGATACCCAGATTGGTTTTCCAGTATCGACAGCACCGTCGATACGATCCCTGACGCCGGTACCATCTAGATATGCATTGATGGATTCGCTTCCTTCGATGCCAAGTCTAGAATCGATATCTAGTCTGGAAGACTGGGTACCGACGCGTCTCGGAACCGACACTCACCGATTCCGGATGCACGGTACCGAGGATATCCACCGACACTTGCGAGTTTCCTCGGTACCGTTTGAGCAGCCTCGGCTGACTGCTTCGGCGATTCCGGCACAGCTACCGGTATCGGTATCAATGTCGGTACCAGCAGTTTCATCGGGACCAGCTCCTTCCATGCTTGGTTCACTCGGATCGCTCCTTTCTATACCTAGTCTGGAGTCGATACCTGGCATGGATGATACACTACTGACTGTCTCAACTCATAATTGCCAGTTCCAGTATCCATCCATTACAAATCCTGTGCTGCACCGGACAGGTACATCCTCCAGTGCCCAGGCTTCCTTTTCATGTTTAACCTGTCCAGGGATGGTTCCCATCGGAGATCCTTCCTTTCAGAAATTTCTCCTTGACATGGCAACCTTCCTTAATATTCCTATCCCTGGCTATGAATCTTCTCAGGATTTTTCTGCAGAAAAGGAAGTTATAATGCTTCCTTTACATCATTCTTTGCAGAATCTTCTTCTGAGGGTATGGGAAAAACCTTTAAGGGTTTCTTCACCTCCTACAGCAACTGATCTTCTGTATCAGGTGCCCCCCTCTCCACGATTTCAAAAGCCTCAACTTCCCCATCATTCCATTGTAGTGGAATCAGCAATGAGGAAGGTAAAAAGCAAGAAAAAACATTCTTCTTTCCCGCCAGGGCGTGTATCTAGAACACTGGATGCCTTTGGACGTCAAACCTTCCAAACATCTATGCTGGCAACAAGGATTCTCTCCTATATTTTCTATATGAGTCTATCCCTTCAGGAGATCACAAAGAAATTATCTCTTTTGTCTCCTTTTCTATCAGAACCCAAGGCTGCAGACTATTCCTTAATTCTTAGTCATAGCCAAAATATCTCTTGGTTTCTTTCTTGTGCTTCCCTAGACTCTTTTGAGTCTGTTAGTAGAACTTCTGCTATAGCCATAGGAGCACGTCGTAAAGCCTGGCTCCAAGCTTCAGACTTGAGTAGATGGGCACAACAAAGACTAAGGGGCATGTTTACTAAACATTCCTAACGTGCGGGGCCGCGCTAGTGTGCCTGTGCCATATAAGGAGTGGGCGGTTCAGGCAGAAAATAGAAAAAAAACGGTAGTAAGCCACCGGATGTGTGTGCGTCGCGCTAATGTGCGGGGGTCGACATTAGCGCGTGGAAAGGCAAAGTGGCGCGCTGCTGAGTATACAAAACAACAGAGCCGTGGTACAACGGTGAAGACACTGACCAATGGTGCAGGGGCCATGGGTTCAATCCCCCAGTGTGCGCAACGACAAAGGTCAGCTGAGGCAGTAACTGTAATGATTAACATTGTTTTAGGAGGCAAATTAATTTGGAACGGCATAAGGCGGCGCACAGTTATGTTTGGGCAGCAGAAGGCGGCGCACTGGTCCCCTTGGGCGGCAGAAGGCGGCGCGCTGATGCACAAGCACAGGAACAGAGCCACAGCACAATGGTTAAAACACTGACCAATGGTGCAGGGATCAGGGGTTCAACTCCTCACAATGCCCAGTGAAAAATGCCTGCTGAGGCAGTATGTATTATGTTGTGGAGTGCTGTAGGAGGCTGTATAATTTTATTTTGTCATCACTACTAGCAAACGCACTCTCCCAGCATGTTAACATACGGCGGCCCATAAGGCACATGTTACAGTGCACTGTTCGCCAAGGCACCCTTGAATGACCCCTATAGGGCAGCATGTATGTTGCGACACAGGATAATGTATAGTGCACCCTATAGGGATGGCAACCATAAGGTGGCCTACAGGGCGCCCTATGAAGCACCCTCAGAGGCACCTAATGGGTATAGTAAGCTGAGGGTGGTCTTGCCGGCATAGACATATGTACAGTAAATAAAAATAAAGCTGTGGACAGCCCTACCAAAGGGCCCCACTGTGGGTTTGAACCCATGACCTCTGGCTGCACAGGCAGTGATGTAACCATTGCGCTACAGCTCCATAGCTGTAAGCAGGCCCCTGGCTGGCTGCAGATAGCCTACACGTCACCTCACAGACAGTCTGCTGGTGTCAACAGGATAGGGTTTAGGCCACCCGTACCCATGATGCACTGCACATGCAAATTAGCTGTCCGCAGATGGACACACGATGGGGAATGCACCCCCACAGCACCTCGGCCCTGTTGGGGGAAGTGACCGGGTGCACCCACACAGCACCTTGGCCTAGTAGGGGGCACTGACCGGGTGTTTTACTGGCACAGAGTAGCCACACACCGTTACATCGTGCGGGTACTGTGCTCACCCTGAGTGTGCAATGAGGTGGCCAGGACCAGGTCAACAACACCTGCCATGGCTGATGGAGGCCAAGCGGGCGTTCCATACCAGTGTTAATGTGTAAGATAGCTAGTTTCTGCACAAACACCATGGATATCCCTGTCTGCTGCCATCAGGCACAGGCACCCCCCCCCCGCCGTGGCAAACATGGTCCCCATCAAGGGATCCACACTCTACCTCCCTGCAAAGGTGGCAGTAGAGGGCAACATCAACCCCAGTCCTGCTGAGGAACACCACCACCACCCCCCCCCCCAGGCAGGCAGGCAGCTCCATACACAGCCATAACACAATAGCAGACAGATATAAGCCCAGGGCATGGTAAGCTGCACTCCACCACCAGATATTCCCCTGCAGCAAGCCAACAGCCACTGCACCCTGCAAGCCATTATAGCAAGACATTTACCAGCTACAAACAGTCTGCTGGTTAGTCCATAGTGCATGTTCCCAATGGAGATGCATGCACCCAGAACTGGGCTGTCTGCATACACAGCAAGCAAATAGATCAGTGACTGGGCCCCAAAGAGAAACCCATATCTATCACATGAGAGAACTACTATACAACACTATGGGGGGGCCTAGCCATGCTGTGGTCACTGCACAGTCAGGGTGAGCGTGATCCCCCAGAAGGACATGCTTTGGCCACCCTGTCTGTGTAGGTGGTGGCCGGACACTACAATATCCCAGCCAATGTCCCTGCCAGGGCCCTATGCCCAGTGCAGATGCATCCTGGCCACGCCACCCTGCCCTGGCTATACCCATGGTACCTTGCACCTCATTATGCACATTGACTGGCCAATACTGGCAACAGTGCTGGCAGTGCGGGCTGTTGAAGGGGCTTGCAGCCAACACCCACTGTATAGACAGACACACACTTCCACACCTCTGCCATCATGGTGCTACGATTGAGGGGGTAAGTAGCCTTGCCCACCAAACCGGTCCTGAGCACGGCAAGGCATGGATATGGTATGCATTACAGCTGGTGGTCACTCCCCAGGGTGGTAAGCACCGTCAGAGGCCAGGCCTGGAGCATGCCCCGCAAACACCTAACAGATTGTTTGGATGGGGTCAACTAGCAGTATGTACGTAACGTATGGATAACTGCCTGCCTGTGCTCCTAGCAAACGTCTCCGAGCTGTGTACCGTATACCTCAGGTGTAGGGTGACATTGGTAAGTTATGCAAGTGCTCGTTTTGGGTGCTGCATGCACGGTCCAATGTTCTGCCTTTCCAGGAGACATTGGCCAATGGGGCCTGTGGGTGTGGGTGTGTCTGCCCTTGATGGCTGCTGCTTTACGGCACAGATTCCCAACTCCAGTCCAGGTTTGCATCACACTGTTCGGGTTTTCCTGCTATCCCTCATGAATATGCATGGGCTACATCTACATGCCATGGGGGTGGTGCATAGATATACAGCACAGGCATTTGTATGAGTGTCAGCATGGAACCTCACTGGTGTGTGGCCCACCAGGACTGCATTTGGGTGATTCTGCTCTAGGTACTGCCCCTGTTCATGGTGTCTGTGCTCAGTGGGGTAAAAGATAGATGTCTTACCACTGCATATGTCCCCGCCATGAAAGGTGTGTCCTTACTATCACTGTTTAGTTGTGGGAAAAATATGTGGGCAGGATTGGCAGTAGCCCCAGCTGGGCTTTGAACCTGTGACCTTCTCTTCTTGTATGCACTGTCTGTGTGCACTGCACCACTGTGTAGCCACAGATTGGTTGGATTCCCTGGACTGTCCATGACTGTGGATCCGGCAGGACCTGTCTGTTGCAGTGGACTGTGCCAGCCTGCACATGGCTAGGCCTCTGTCTTCTGTGGTTAGCAGCCACTGCCCCCTGCACCACATGTACTTGTCCGCCAACATGCTGGCATGAACGTCTCTCAGAAAAAGCAGTTGACCTGATTGCAATGTGGCAGTATGGGACTGCATTTGGGGGACTTGGCTGTAGGTAATGCCCATTGTTGTGGTGTGTGTGCGGTGTTGGGTAAAATATGGGTGTTTTCCCCATGCATACAGGGGTGTCTGCGCTATCTTTATTTAGTGGTGGGTAAAATATAGGGACTGGGCTGGCAGGTGCCCCAGCTGGGTTTTGAACCTCTGCCCTCTGGTCCTAGAGGTAATGACTCTGTCCGCTGTACCACACTTTGGCCACAGAGACAGTGCAGCCCCTGGAGGCAGTAAGCCTGGCAGGATGGAGTCACAAACCCTGCTCTACGCAATTCTACTGTGGGCATATGCACCCTGTCTGGTGACAGACGTGCACATAAACCCCGGAAATGACCACGGGAAATGTGGGACGAAATATCACCACGCTGGGCAACAGTGATATTAATGGGCAACCATAGCAAACACTCCCAGGAAAGCTCCAAAACGTGGAAATGTTTTTTGGAAGAGTCTCCTCTCAGTAGACCCTTCCAAAATGCATTTCTTTTTTCTGGAGCTTTGCTGGGTGTGATTTCTGTATTTGCCCATCACTATAACTGTTCCCCAGCTGAATTACTCTTTTTAATGGTTCTGTTGTGGTCATTTTCTATTTTTATTTTCACTTTTGTGCTGTGCACATATATCACACTGCTCACGTTTTGCTGGTTTCCCCGGTTTTCCTGTACATTGCTGACGGAAATGGTTTCTCTTCCCTTTAAATGCTTTCTACCGCGAGTGTTTCACTCGCGGTAGTTTTTACATGCAAATTCGGGCCCGGTACTGTGCGGGGAGCCTCTCCCCTCCCACTCTCCACCCATTGACCCCGTCCCTCCGCCCCTCCGGAGCCTTCCTCCGCCCTCCTTTCGCCGTTCCACGCCTCTATCGGACATTTGCGGGCCCGCACTTGTACGGGGCACGTTAGTGAGCCGCGTACCTGTGCGGGGGTGACACGCACGTGTGCGGGGCGTTTAAACGCGTTTCTGCGCGTTTCAGTGCCGCGTTGCCGTGCGCTATTTTGCGGCGCGCTATTTTGCGGATTTTAGTAAACATGCCCCTAAGTAATACTCCTTGTACTGGAGAAAATCTCTTCAATAAGGAGTCCTTACGTCAGGTTGCTCATTGCTCCACTGACTTTCCTGTTTCTGAGGGCCATCCTAAGCCCTCTCCTTCCTCAGCAGGTAGGAAATGCCCTACCAAACCTTCTTTCCCTAAAAGAAAAAGGTTTTCCTCTTCTCCTGCCCATCATTCGGATGTTCCCAAGCAGGGGAAGTCTCGCCCTGGTCTGAAGAATCCAAACTCTAGCCAGGCTGAATAACCACAGTAACCATAGGTTTCTGATTAATCTTTTTATAACTACAGTTAATTCTTTTCAGCAGAAGGTTTTCACTGTTTTTCCATTCAAAACTCTGCTCAGGGATTCCTATTCTCAGAAAATCCAGTTACTCTTCACTATGCTGAACTGTCAGGCTATTCATGTCTATAAGTTACAGAGTTTTCCACCTCTTCCTGACTAGAAGAGAGGTTAGCAACTATCACATGATAGTTTCTCTGTACCAGCATGAATTTTTTCCTTCCAGGGACTTACCATGTGGTAAGTCCTTCTTCAGCTTCTCTCTCTACCCTCTTCGCCAGGGTTTCCCCTGTACGAGTGGTACCATACCATTGAAAGACTTTTCTGTCTTTCTTTTCACTGTAGAGTTTCTTCTCCTGAGTAAACTCCCTTCTTTATCTAGGCAGCTCTGCAGACAGAGACAGCTTGCTCTCTTTGTTCAGTCTGTTCTCTCTGTTGACACAGACTGACTCTCTCTGTTGTCCTATTCAGTAGCTGCCCATGCAGGAGTCCAGTGCTTGACTACTGGTACTTTTCCACAAGTCCCAGTCTTGTCTTCCACCACTCCTGTCTGGCCTTAGTAGTGATTCCAAGGAAGTTTTCTACATCTTTCTTGGATAATCTTTTCACTACAGGCTTCTTACACTATCTTCTACTCTTGCCATCTCCAATCTCTGGATTTGGCAACGTAGTAGACGTGGCTGTCAGTTTCCTCCATCAGCCAGTTCTACATCCCAGTTCTCCTGCATAATGCTCTCTGCAATCCTACTGAGAAGCTTTCCACTATGGGCCCTTGCTAGAGAGCATAGAGTTTTTCTCTAATGGCTATCCATCATGGTTGAAAAATGCTTCCTCAGTCATCCCCTATGAGTGTGAGGGTTCTTCATACCCTGCTATCTTCTTTTTAAAAAAAAAAAAAAAGAGGGAAAAGGACATACGCCTTCTCCACGTGAAAATCGAAGAGTTCTCCCATTCCTTAGGGAATATACTCTTTTTTCTTGCAGCTTGTCCTCATGGTATCCTATCACTTCAAGGACAGCACATATTAATCTGAAAAACGCACGATATCTCCTTTGTCCCTCACGTAGGTCACCCTGGTATCTTATCCTATACGTTTCTGTCCTTTTACCATGCTGGAGTTCCACAGGACTCCGGACTTGCTGTTTACAGACTGATATTATCCTCTGTTTTTTCACGTAACCATCCTGGTAATTCACTGGATAGCATTCCTTTACCATCATCTCTGGGGGAATAGATTCTCTATATATCTTCTCAAGTAGGTTTCACCTCCTTGTTCTTAGATGAATCTTTTCCCTTCACATCTCCATGTGAATGTCCTGATATACATAGCTCTGTCTGCTTAGTTGCAGGCATCTATCTTTAGACCCATATATTCAGGTATATATATCTATATCTATATACCTATATACATCTCTGTAGATGTATCTGTCTGTCAGCTAAGTGTGCATATGCTATGCCCTCTAGATCTTATTATAGATATATATATATCTATATACCCGTATATATCTATATCTATATCTATATATATATATATACATATCTCTTCATATATGTATGTATCTGTCCAGATACTTATTATAAGTAGATATGTATTTCCATACTTCTCTCCTGACTGTCTGTACTCATAAAGGTTTTTACCTTCCTGTATGGTTCTGACAGTGGGCTTGCACAGCTTCATACTGCTCCACAGTATGTTTCGAATATTTTGCACACAACCACTGCTGTGGAACTGACAGCCCTACCGTATCCTAGGTTTACGTATCCCTGAAGCTCCATGCCCCAATGTCTTCCTACCTCTCACCAGTTAGGAAAGACATGGTGGATCTTCAGTGGATTTCAGATTCAATTCCTCAAACATCTGTCCTTTCTTGGGAGTATGGGGTTCTTCTCATACCCTTTCCTCCCTCAAGGACTAGGTCTGTTTGCCCAGATCGGTCAGTCTTCCTCTTTTGCTCCTACCTCTGAATACTTCTGTAGCCAAAAGAGTTTTCAGCTTTCCACGAAGCTTCCCACTGAAGACCTGCCGTGTTTGTGTTACCCTAATTGAATCCTGGGGTCACCTCTCACTTCCAGATGTTGACTTCCACCTTCACTCCAGTGAGGTCACCTTGGACATTATTCTGCTGGATCCCCAGTAGACTCCATCAGCCTCTCTACTTCCTGCAATCCAGTAGGTGAGCGTTATATAGTGATTATTCATTTCATTATTATGGTGATTGTTCATTTCAATATATCTTTTGATAATGATCATACATACATGGACTCCTTGAGGGTAGTCCTTTCTTAGGTTAGCTGGTTTTTCTGCAGCTCCTCTCTATGCAACTCCTACCCTCCATCCTCAGGATGCCTGGCCATATGAGATGTAGCATGTTTCCAATCTTCAACATGTTATGGCCCAGGCATCTTAGCTTGGGAGTCCCCATATGTGAAGACTCATTCCTGCTTGTTCCTGGAGATAGCACAGTTACTTACCTGTAACAGGTGATCTCTGGGAACAGCAGGAATAAGTCTTCACAACCCACCCACCTCACCTAGGAGTTGTATTTTTATATCTATCTTTCCTTTCCTCTTTCTCTCTCTCTCTTTGTCTCAGCTATGAAACTCAACTGAGGAGAGACAGTTGGAAAGGCGGGAAGGCAGCACGCAGGTGCTGAGGGATGCTCCCAAAAGCTTTCTGATTAGACGCTGGGGAGCGTTCCCGCGCAGGCTCCATCGGTACCGACGTACCCATATGTGAAGACTTATTTCTGCTGTTCCCAGAGATCACCTGTTACAGGTAAGTAACTGTGCTTTACATACAGTTACATGGAACTGATTTAACTATTTACATAGGAATTTAAATAGCCGTGTATATATTCAACAGTAGACTCGTTCAAACTTTAACTTTATGCAGTTTCTGTGGTTTATCATGATTGGTGGGGTTTCCATCCGTGTATTGTGGAGGAATAAGTTTTATTTGTTTGAGTCACCATTGGCTATATTATGTGCGTGGACTTCTTTGAGGATGGATTGTGTAACATTGTTTGGTTGAGCACCATAGTGAGACGTGAATAGATATGTTTTAAGATTTTTTTGAAATAGTTTAATGTCGTTTTGTGCTCGAATATCAGCAGGGAGCTCATTCCAGAGTACTGGAGCTATATGTGAAAACGCTTTTTTATTAGTTAGTTTTGTGGCATTTCTGAAGTTTTTTGGATATGCCAGTTTGTGTTTACTCTGGCTTCCTTGACTTCTGTTTGAGGTTTCTGTGGAGATTAGAGTGTTGAGGTAGGTTGGGGCTATGTTACGGATTATTTTGAATGTGGTGACTAGTATTTTATGTGTAACACGGCTATTAATTGAAAGCCAGTGGAGATCAAACAGTTACCATTAGGCTACTCATAACCATGCCCTTTATGCTTGGTGGGTGTCTGTTTACTAATTGTGCATTTAACTCAGACTAACGTGTTAATATGCATTAACAAAACATTAACTCAATAATGCACATTAGGAAATGAGGCTTTAAGGGGCATGTTTACTAAAGGGTAGTGTGGGGTTTATCATATGGTTTTGTAGCAGCAAAGCGCAGACAAACCAATGATACCAGGAGTCTGTTCAGAAGGTCCAAATCATTTATTTGTGCACAAGTCTCAAGCAAGGCAATTTCAAAATGGCTGAGCAAAGTTTTCAAGCATTACAACAACTTTTATAGACTTCTGTTCCATTCTAGGTATAGAAAAACATTTCATTGGTCCCGGTACTCTCCCGTACCTCCCGTAGCCCTTCTATTGGTCCCGGTACTGATAAGTTTCTCCAATTATGTTCCTTCTGTGGGCTTCTGTGGTCATGACACCTGCCTGCCCCCCTTCTAGTCCCAATTACAATGGTCAGTTCATCAACTTGTTACTTTCACACTTTCAAGGCTATGGGACCATTTGTGCGTGCAGATGAGCAAGGTTCTGTAACTCATCTGTCAGCACTCCTCAATATTTCTCTGCAAATGTACTTTTTTCTTATCAGTAACTTTAAAACACATCTTTTCTGTATTTTTCCATTTCTTAATTCTGCAATTCTGCTTATCTAAGCTAATTCAATATTTCTACTGAGTTCTTTCTTACAATAGCAGCATGTTGGGGGATGTGCAATCCTATATGCCTCTCCACAGGCCTCATTTACAGGTCAAGCTAGCCATGCTGGCCTGCCTATGTCAGACACCGTGGGTCACAGGCCTGCACCTGCCACATTCCCCCCTTTGATTAATCTCACCCTATTACTTAATAAGGTGTGAGACTTAAATCACTTTCCAGAAAATTCACATCCTGATTAAAGGATTCTTACTAGTTCCACTAGGGCTAGCTTTGTATAAAGCCATTATTCTAGTTGTGGTCTTCCGCTCTACGGTACTATCAATAGCACTATGAAGGGAACGCATACAACATGGGATTAAACATGGTAAGCAGAGGACAACAGCAACAAGGATTAGCACTAAGATAACGAAAGTCTTAAATCCTCCCAGCCAAGAGAAAAGGTTAGCAAACCAATTAGGAAATTTCAATGCGTGCCAAGTCTGTACTGGCACATAAGCATGTCTTTGCATATCTTTAGCAATTTCTTCAACTACTTGACCTTTATCATCTATTTTCAAACAGCAATTAGTTAAATTCAGTTTACCACATACTCCTCCTTCAGCTGCTAGCAAATAATCAAGTGCTAAGCGATTCTGGTATATGGCAGTGCGCATCTGTGTACTTTGTCTAGCTAAGAGCGTGAGAGCATGACTAGTTTCATTGGTTATTATTTCAACTACTGCTTGTAAGCGAATAATACGATTGATCATATAAATTGGGGTACGATAACCATACATACCATCATCATTCCAAGTGGCAGGTCCATAATACTCAATAATTCTTTCTGGTGGCCAATCATCACCTCGCCACTTCTCCCACTTGCCTATCTGTAAGGCCTCTCTTTTCTGTCTTGACGCTCCTTTGTGTTTGTGGGTAGTATATACAGGGTATCCTAATTGTTCTCCATGTTCAGTGTTTAACAGGAAGAAAGAAGGTCTGATGGTTCCTAAGACACATGCTCCTCCCCATTGTGGTGGGAGTTGCGCATATGCTCGGTTTCCACAGATCCAATATAGGCCAGGTGGGGCTTGCCAGGCTTGGACTTTGGCAAGGTTAGTCCATAGACCTGCAAGTTCAGGAAATCTAGCTAATGGGTTAGGAGGTTCAGGATGTCTGATTCCTGACCACCATGCTGTCTTTTTGGTCGTGGCATTATAGTACTTCTGGCTAAGACAGACCAGCTGTCCTACCTTTTGGGTGAACTGGGGTCCAGTTCTGGCAAAGCAAAGACGTCCAACGATTGAGTGCGCTAACACCCATTCACTGGTTGTCTTGTGTAATTCAGTCTGATTGTAAATCATGGAATAATTCAATTCTTGGGCTTCCCAGGGCCATTGATCTCCCATTTGGGTTCCGCCACAGAAATAACAATCTGAGATCTTAAGACTAGATACTACTGCTCCGGCTAATTCTAGAAACAAATTCTGTGAAGGGTGAGGGATCTCAAACTTATTTACATGCATAGCTTCATAAAAGGTATTATGAATATGATATTTAGATGACTTGTGGGCTTGGGTATTCAATCTAATATACACAATGGTCCCTGGATCTGTTCCTCCTCCAGCAATTCGTAAACCAAACTTATATCCTTGTTTCCATGCATGAGGGTTATGTACACGCAAATGTAAGGGGTTACAAGCATCTTTCTGACATTTATCATTCGTGGTTGGCTTGGTTAGAGTAGCCATCCGTTTATCTATTTTCTCATCAGTTATACCAGTGTTCCAGGTAGCATAGAAAACACATTCCCAATACGGGCAATAGTAATCTGCCGCTGTAGCAGTACTATACCCTGATCCTGTTTTACCTGTACACTTCCACCAATTTGTGGCACCTTCTGGACACATATACTTATGGTCATTTCGATACGCTTTCTCCCATGTACCACAGGTGGACTGACTATCTCTATTAATAGCATTACATGCATCAAAATTCAAAACAGCAGGTTTAGTAATGTCCTTAAGTGGTGGTGTAGCAGCTAATATAGGTCCATCTGCATCCTTCCATCTTATTTCCAACGTGTAATAGGATGGATTCTGATGCGGATTATAGCATGCTTTGATTTTGCCATGAGTGCAAACATTTAGTTCAGTGGTGTTATAGATACACCGAGTTATTGTTCCCTTGCAGGTATAGTAAGAATGGTAAAGCAAAGTCTGAGTTACTTTCAGTCCAGTTCTAGTAGAAGTAATGCAAGCGGTGCATGGAGGTAGAGCATAAGTCTGTTCAAAACCTCCAAAGAGGGCAACCAAGGCAAAGCAGAAACAAAGATACATGTTGATGTTGATTGGAGTTCTTCTGAATCCTCAGCTTGCTGATCTTGATCACGACGGTCTATTATTCTTCGTCCCGTCTGCTAATGAAGCAATTTAACGGGTGCTGAGTGTTGATTGAAGATCCTCAAGATGTCCAGCACACATTAACCAACTTAGCAATTCAGTTGGCTTGTGAAGTCTGGCTTAGTCAATGTAGTCTCACAGTAGTGTGTCAAATCACACACACAAATTGGGTTCGTTGAAACAAAACTGTTGCTGCATGGAAAACAGCAATCCTCTTCGAAAGACTTGGCTACTGCAAAGCACTTGTGATGAAGTGTCTATGCTGCTGGTTGCCGTCTCAAAGTAACTCGCAAGGGTACATCAGGATGCTGCTCTGCTGTCCACCGCTCTGGTTCAGGATCGGCGGCGGGCTTGACTCTGCTATGGTGGATCCAGGCGTCGATCTCGGCTACCTTTACTGCAGTTGGGGTAGACAGGATGACGGTGTACGGTCCCTTCCAATGGGGTTCCAACGGTATCTTCTTCCAATCTTTGATCCACACCGAAGTTCCAGGCTGGTAGGGATGCAAGGGTTCCGTCAAGTTGATAGGCAACTGGTCTTGGATCCACGTATGGAGAGTCTGCAGAACAAAACTAAGAGCTAGGAGTTCTTGTCTGGTTACTTCAGAACCAATCTGGGCTAAACTTCCTTTGATTCCCTGCACTATTGGTGGGGGTTTACCATACAAAACTTCAAAAGGGGAAAATCCTGTTGACTTTACAGGGGCTGAGCGTATTCTGAGTAAAGCTATGGGGAGCACTTGGGGCCATTTCAAGTGTGTCTCCTGGCAAAGCTTAGACATTTGGGCTTTCAAAGTACGATTCATTCGCTCAACTTTCCCTGAACTCTGGGGTCTGTATGCAGTGTGGAGCTTCCACTGTATCTGCAAAGCTTTTGCTAACTGCTGAGTAACTTGGGAGACAAATGAGGGTCCATTGTCTGACCCTATTACTGCTGGGATTCCAAATCTGGGGACAATCTCTCTCATTAAGGCTTTGGTAACTTCTCGGGCTTTCTCAGTTCTGGTTGGGAATGCTTCTACCCACCCAGAGAAAGTACAAACTAATACTAGTAGGTAATGGTATCCATTGGCTTTTGGCATTTCGGTGAAATCAACTTGGAGGTTGTGCATGGGGGTCACACCTCTTGACTGAACTCGGGGTGCGGTAATAAGGCCTTGCTTAGCATTATTCTTGGCACAAGTTTGACATTGTCGTGCTACTGAGGCTGATATGGTTGTCATCAGAGGGATGTAGAAATGTGGTCTGAGTGCTTTCTCCATAGCACTCTTCCCATAGTGGGTGGCTTCGTGGAAAGCTTTGACAAAGGATGGTCCTAACAGTTCAGGAATTACTATTCTTCCCGGAGGTTGACTGCCCTCTTCTGGTGGCAGCTCAATCCATCCGTCTTTCAATACTCCATTTTCTTTGTCACAATAGTAATCCAATTCTTTGGTGGTATATCGTGGGGTCCATAGATTCAAAGGTACTGGAAACAATGCTGCTTGCATTGGCATAACTTGTGGGGCAATCTGTCCTGTCATAGCTGCCTGTCGTGCTGAGGCATCTGCGAATCTATTTCCTCGAGCAACTTCTCCTTTTCCTGCTTGATGTCCTCTACAATGCATGACAGCTACACGTGTTGGGGCCCAGACTGCATCAAGTAACATCAATATCTCGGGACCATACTTGACTGATTTTCCTCCGGATGTGATGAGTCCTCTTTCTTTGTAGAGAGCTCCATGGGCATGCAAGGTAGTGAAAGCATATTTGGAATCTGTATATACATTTAGCACAAGTTTTTCTCCTAATAACAAAGCTCTGGTGAGTGCTATCAATTCGGCTTTCTGGGCTGATGTGCCTGAGGCTAGGGCTGATGATTCAACTACTTCGTGTTGAGTGACGACTGCATATCCGGCACAGCGTCGTCCATCAAGGATGAGACTGCTCCCATCAACATAATAGATCTGGTCGGGATTGTCTATGGGCACATCTGTTAGGTCAGGTCGACTTGAGAACACAGTTTCCATGACTTCGATGCAGTCATGTTCTGGGAGTTCTTCACTGATGGGTATCAAGGTAGCTGGATTCAAGGCATGGCTCACTTCGAGTTGTATCTGTGGGTTTTCACATAACATGCTCTGGTACTTCAACATTCGGGAATTGGTGAGCCAGTAATTTGCTTTTTGTTCCATAAGGGCAAGGACTGCATGTGGCACAGTGACTCGTATGTTCTGTCCTAGTGTGAGTTTGTCTGCTTCACTCACTAATAGTGCTGTAGCTGCAACTGCTCTCAAGCAGGGTGGCCATCCTTTGGCCACAGGGTCCAATTGTTTCGATAGGTAGGCTACAGGTCGTTCCCAATTTCCTAATTTCTGAGTCAACATGCCTAGGGCATTTCCCTGTGTTTCATGTACAAACAAGCGGAAAGGTTTGTGGACATCTGGTAGTCCAAGTGCTGGTGACGACATCAATTCTTCTTTTAACTTCTGGAAGGCTGTATCCTGCTCAAGTCCCCACTCCAGTGGTGACTTCTCTTCTCCTTTTGTGGCTTCATACAGTGGTTTGGCAATTTGGGCAAAGTTGGGTATCCAGATTCGGCAATATCCTGCTGCTCCCAGAAAGGCTCTAACTTGCTTTCTGGTTGTTGGAGTTGGAATTCTACATACTGCTTCTTTTCTTTCTCTGCCTAATCTTCTGCTTCCTTGGGTAATACGAAAACCCAAGTATTTCACTTCTGTTTGGCATAGTTGTGCTTTGGCTCTGGACACTTTATATCCAGCTTCATTTAGTAACTGCAAGAGATCTTGGGTGGCTAATATACATTCTTTTTCTGATACGGCAGCTATCAACAGATCATCCACATACTGGAGAAGTACTCTCTTCCCCGGGGCTACTGGATAGCTTGAAAGGTCTTGATTTAGTGCAGCACTAAAGATGGTAGGTGAATTCTTGAATCCTTGGGGTAATCTTGTCCAGGTAAGTTGGCCCCCTCTTCCAGAGATGGGGTCCTGCCATTCGAATGCAAACAATATTTGGCTTACAGGGGCTAATCTTATGCAAAAGAATGCATCTTTTAAATCCAGTACAGTGAAATGGGTAGCTTCAGCGGGTATCAATCCTAGTAGAGTGTAGGGATTGGGTACAACTGGGTGTATAGTTTCAACTGCATCATTTACTCTTCTCAAATCTTGCACTGGGCGATAATCATCTGTCTCAGGTTTCTTTACTGGCAGAAGTGGGGTGTTCCATGGGGATTGACATACTTTTAGTAGGCCATATTCAAGTAATCTCTGTAGGTGGCGATGGATGCCTTCAATTGCGGCTCTTGGGAGAGGGTACTGTTTGACGTGCACTGGGGTAGCACTAGGCTTGAGGGTTACAATCACTGGAGCTATATGTTTGGCTAGGCCTGGGGGACTGCCTTCTGCCCACACTTCAAGTGGTGCATGAATGTTCTTTAAAGTTTGTTCAAAATAGGTATCTTGAATCGAATCATCAATGTAGTATCTCCACTCTTCTTCTCGGGGTACTGTCAGCAACATTACTCCTGCTGGTTTGGCTTGGGAATTCACTGTCATTTGCATTTCTCCTTGTTCAGAGAAAGATATTTGTGCTTGAAGTTTGGCTAGCATATCTCGTCCCAGTAGTGGTACTGGACATTCGGGCATGTAAAGGAATTGATGAGTTACTTGCTGTCCTCCTAGACTGCATATTCGGTTTTGTAGAAAAGACTTTGTGGCTTTGGCACCAGTTGCTCCTATAATGGTGACTGCTTTCTTGGTGAATGGGGCTATCTTTTTGTCTATTACTGAATGTTCTGCTCCAGTATCAACCATAAAGTTCATAAATTGGTCTCCTATTTGTATTTCGACCATAGGCTCCTGGAGACCTAAAGCAAACTTGGAGCCCGGTCTGTCCTAATCCACGTCATCCTCATCATGGGCCTGTGTGGCCAATGCTTGGATGGCTCCTCCTCCCCTCTCTCTCTGGAATTGTTCTCGATTGGCTCCTCCTCGGCCTCGGGGACGGCCTCGTCTTTCTTCTCGCCACTGATGATCGTTATCGTCATCTTGCTGGGCGTCTTCGAGTTGCGGGCAAGTATCTCTCCAATGTCCTTCTTCTTTGCAATAGGCGCATTGGTTCACGCCTAGTCTCTGGGTCCGGCCTCCGCCTTGACCCCGCCCTCTTCCTCTGCTCCTTCGATTAAGGACACCTCCCCTTTTCTTTTCAACTATGGCCGCAGCCAAAAAATCAGCTTTCTTCTTCATCTTTCTATCACATTCTCTCTGTCTTTCAGTATCACGATTCACATACACTTTATGAGCGACTTCCAATAACTGTGTTGCATTCATGCCCGCAAACCCTTCTAATTTCTGTAATTTACGTCTAATGTCTGGTTGAGACTGGTTTACAAAAGCAGAATTCACCATGCATAAACTTCCTGGTGCCTCGGGATCATAGGGAGTATACATTCTGTAAGCTTCAGTTAATCTTTCATAATAATCTGCTGGGCTCTCATCTATTCCTTGGATAACTCCTGCGACTTTGGAAAGGTTCATAGCTTTTTGGCCCCCCTTTTCAGGCCTTGTAAAAAACCTTGGCGAAAACGGGCTAGGGCTGTGGATCCTTCATCTGTATTTGGATCCCATTGGGGGTCTTCATTCGGGAATTCTCTCTGAGCTGCTTCTCTACGGTCTATTATATTCTGCCCCTGCGCCGGAGCGGCAGGGTTTTCTGCCATCCATTCAATAGCTGCTTTTCTAATTCTCGCTCGTTCTTCTGTAGTGAATAGGGTGGTCAGGAGCTGACGGCAATCTGGCCAAGTAGGTTGGTGAGTTTCCATAATACTAGTTACTAATTCTGTCAGCTCCTGGGGCTTGCTAGTATAGGAGGCATAATGCGACCTCCAATTTAATAAATCAGTTGTAGAGAAGGGAATATACACATAAGTTAAGGGTCCCGCTACCACTTCATCATTATCATTCTTTACAGGCACCCCCGGGACTTGCCTTAAGGGAAACAGTTTGGCTGTCCCAGGCGTCATTTGGGTCTGGGATCTAAGGGCTATTGTCGTTGTCTTTGCAGGAGTCGTTTTCTTTTTCTCAACTGGTTTTGCTTTGGGTTTTTCTTTCACTGGCTTGCTAGTGCTAGCGCTGGCTTTCTCACTTATTTGTACACTGTCCTCTTCTTCTTCTTCTGGGGAATTCCCTCCTTCTTCTTCTAGCTCCGCTTCTAACTCACTTTTTACGTCCTCCTCTTCTCTTCCCGCTAATTCTTTCTCTTCCTCTCCTCCAGGAGGAGGGGGGTCAGGGGTTGGGTCTCGCCTCGGCTCCGGCGGTCTCTGGGGATCTGGTGCAGGACGCCGCCGGGCTATTCTTACTGGACCTGGGGTTCGAGGCTGCCTGAGGACTACTTCTGGGGAATCGGGATCTGCCAAGATGGGTTTCTTCTTGGCTTTCTTATCCTGCTCTTTCATTCTAGGCTGTTCCTTTTTCTGTCTAGAATCTGTTTTAGCTAACATTATTCTGCACTGTTCCTCATAACAGCGCTGCGCCCAGGAGGGCGGATCTTCACAAATACTTAACCAGGAATCTATATAGGGGTACTGATCGGGGTGCGCTACCCGCACTCTACGGTGTATTGACTGAATAATCTCTACGGTGAACGTTCCCTCTCGGGGCCAGATGGGGTCTAGATCGGGCCACTCCCTAGTACACAAAATCTGCAAACGGGCTGCTGTCATTTTAATACCATAATCTCCTGAATATCCCTCTTTAAAATGTGCGATCATACATTCTAATGGAGTGTTTCTAGTAGACTCCGCCCCTCCCATTTCGATGTGTGCGCGCAACAACAGACAGAAGGGAAAAGGAGTGCGGACCGTGGGTAAGGGGTCCTCACGGCCCTGGAAACGTATAGGGAATACAAATAACAAGACAAGACGACAATCGCTTCCCCCTTTTCACGACCTGAACGCGGTCGCCCGGTCAGGAAATGCGCTAATCAGGGGTCCGCCTTCACTTGGTCCGTGCTGCCAGACCTCTCATTCACACTTCGTTCACACAATCATGCTAGCAACGTATTCCCAGAATGCATTCGTTTCTATCTATTCTGACTAGTCTTTTCCCAATTACAAAAAGGATGAGGGTTTCACCTAGCGAATTCCCATGCCAGGCTACTCGGCTCTTCCTTGAGAGTTGATCAAGCTCTCTTACCAATTCCCAATATCTCGAGATTACAAATTCCAAATTCCAAGTTCCAATGGCAGTACTGCTCTTTCTATTTCTGTCTAGACCCAAAATCAAAACTATACTCACCGGATCCGGTCCTCAAAACTTCCCAAGCAGGCGCATGAGTTGGACCTCGGACTCCCCTCACTCGGGTTCGAGGCGTTGGCTCCGACCGGGCCCGGCACCCGCCGAGGTCCGACCAGCTCCCTCCGATACAAGGGACCGGTGGCGCCAGGGAGCGGCCCTCGTCGGAAGGGCGCGATCCCGGCAGGACCAAGCCTATAGAGGCGGAAAGTCGTGGTATATTGCCCTATATACACTTTGATTCCACAACTTCCCGGCCAACGCACCAAGGAATATGTAGCAGCAAAGCGCAGACAAACCAATGATACCAGGAGTCTGTTCAGAAGGTCCAAATCATTTATTTGTGCACAAGTCTCAAGCAAGGCAATTTCAAAATGGCTGAGCAAAGTTTTCAAGCATTACAACAACTTTTATAGACTTCTGTTCCATTCTAGGTATAGAAAAACATTTCATTGGTCCCGGTACTCTCCCGTACCTCCCGTAGCCCTTCTATTGGTCCCGGTACTGATAAGTTTCTCCAATTATGTTCCTTCTGTGGGCTTCTGTGGTCATGACACCTGCCTGCCCCCCTTCTAGTCCCAATTACAATGGTCAGTTCATCAACTTGTTACTTTCACACTTTCAAGGCTATGGGACCATTTGTGCGTGCAGATGAGCAAGGTTCTGTAACTCATCTGTCAGCACTCCTCAATATTTCTCTGCAAATGTACTTTTTTCTTATCAGTAACTTTAAAACACATCTTTTCTGTATTTTTCCATTTCTTAATTCTGCAATTCTGCTTATCTAAGCTAATTCAATATTTCTACTGAGTTCTTTCTTACAATAGCAGCATGTTGGGGGATGTGCAATCCTATATGCCTCTCCACAGGCCTCATTTACAGGTCAAGCTAGCCATGCTGGCCTGCCTATGTCAGACACCGTGGGTCACAGGCCTGCACCTGCCACAGTTTCAGCATGGCAATCCACGCCAAAATGCCACACATTGGGATGGTGACTCGATGGGATGGGACGTTCCTGGTGCAGTGCAACTAGTACGGGCACCACCTTGGTGGATAGCATTAGTTGCACCCGTGGCTGGTATGGCATGTTGAAGCGTGTTATACCCACCTTCCTGCAGTTAGCCTGAACCCCCACACTAGTAACGCAGCCCACACACACGTTACCGACGCAGGGCTTAGTAAACATGCCCCTAAGTGATGACATACTGTTTTTTCATTTTTCTTTGAATTCAATGTTTGTGGTTTTTTTCTTTAATATTGTAATTGTCTCATTGTTTCTATTGATTTATGTAAAATTTGATGTTTTATTCTTAACAAATATTGTAATTTGCTTTGAGCACTAACATGAGGAATCAAGCAAGAAATCTAAATGGATAGATATGTGATTCCAGATTGAATGAATTGTCTAGACATTTATTCGAGGTAAATCCTCACTATAATATGTAGAAATCTAAGCCATTATCACACAGTAGCATTCATTATCAGTCACAGTAATGCACATTACCATGGCAACAATAATGTACCTCACAATGCCTCACGACAATGCTTAAATGTAATACGGTAGCACCTTGCTACAATAATATGAAACAAAGGGAAAAGACAAACATATATAAAATAGATACATAAATCACAGGAGAAAAAGAGCTGATGGAAATAAATGTGGGTTTAAAAGCAATTTAAGCCACTGGTTCACTAACAGAAACATGTCAAAAGCAGGATATTCAAAAATCTAAAAATAAGGAATAATTGTGCTTTCCCTTGTCGATGAGCATAAAGGATGCATGGACTTTGCCCTTGGTTTCTGCGTGGGTGAAATTTCAATGGGAAAGTGCATGTGTAGATTTCAAAATACATGCATTCCACGTGAATTTTCTTCCTCCAGCCTAAACTCCCCCAGGAATGGCTCCTCCGATCCAGCTAAAAGTGCATACGCTATGGAACCCCGCACATACTTTTAGCAGGACTGAGGGAGAGCAATTTTCAGAAAGTCACTGGGAAACGTCCTTTTTAAAGTTTTTACTACTACTACTACTGAGCATTTGTAAAGCGCTACCAGTCGTACGCAGCGCTGCACAGACATGTAAGAGACAGTCCCTGCCCATCAGAGCTTACAATCTAGTCAAGACAAAACACAGAAGGTGTAGGCAGGGGTACATAAGAACATAAGATATGCCATACTGGGTCAGACCAAGGTCCATCAAGCCCAGTATCCTGTTTCCAACAGTGGCCAATCTAGGTCATACGTACCTAGCAGTTTCACCAAAAGACACAGGTTCCACAATGCTTGAACTGGGTCAAGCATTGATATCCTGGGTCCCTTCTTAATAATGGTTTATGGACCTTTCCTCCAGGAAATTGTCCAAACCTTTTTTAAACCCAACTACACTATCAGCCTTTACTACATCTCCAGTAACAAATTCCAGAGTTTGATTACACGTTGAGTGAAAAAATATTTTCTTTTATTAGTCTTAAATAGTTTACCCTGTAGCTTCATTGCATGTCCCCTAGTCTTTCTATATTCTGATAACGTAAACAATCGATCTACATTTACCCGTTCCACTCCGTTCATTAATTTATAGACTTCTATCATATCTCCCCTCAGCCGTCTCTTTTCCAGGTTAAAGAGCCCTAACCTTTTTAGCCTTTCTTCATAGGAGTATCCTTCCATCCCCTTTACCATTTTGGTGGTTCTTCTCTGAACCTTTTCTAATAACACTATAATCCTTTTTAAGATACGGCGACCAGAATTGCACACAATATTCAAGGTATGGTCTCACCATGGAACGATATAGAACTAGGGGAAAGAAAAGGGGAAATAAAGAAGGTCAGGTGAGTCAAGATCCAAAAGCAGCAGTAAAGAGGTGAGTTTTCAGCCTGGATTTGAAGAGGGTCAGAGAAGGTGCCTGGAGAACAGACACAGGTAGTTTGTTCCAGGCATAGGGTGCAGCAAGGTGAAAGGAGCGAAGTCTGGAGTTAGCAGTAGGAGAGAAGGGCACAGATAAAAGTAGTTTGCTAGAAGAAGAGAGTTCCCGAAGGGGGTAGTAAGGAGAGATAAGAGAAGAAAGGTACTGAACAGCTGCAGAGTGAATGCATTTATAGATCAGCAGAAGAAGCTTGAACTGGATGTGGAAACGGATAGGAAACCAATGAAGTGACTTGAGAAGAGGAGTAATATGGGCATGATGAGGCTGGTGGAAGATTAGTCACACAGCAGAGTGTTGAACAGATTGAAGGGGAGAGAGATGATTCAAAGGGAGACCAGCAAGGAGTAGGTTACAGTAGTCAAGCTGGGAGGTGATTAAGGAGTGGACAAGTGTTTTAGTAGTGTGTTCAGAAAGGAAAAGGCGGATCTTGCTAATATTATAGAGGAAGAAACGGCAGGTCTTAGCTACAAGCTGGATATGTGTGGAGAAAGAGAGAGAGGAATCAAAGACAACCCCTAGATTGCAGGCCAAGGAAACAGGAAGGAGTACAGAGTTATCCACAGAGACTGAGAAAGGAGGAGGAAGAGGGGAGTTTTTAGGGGGAAAGATGAGAAGTTCAGTCTTGGCCATGTTCAATTTCAAGCGGCGGTGAGACATCCAGGCAGCAATGTCAGAAAGGCAGGCAGAGATCTGGGTCTGGATTGTTGGAGAGATTTCAGGTGTAGAGAGGTAGATCTGGGAGTCATCGGCATACAGATGGTACTGAAAGCCATGGGAAGAGATAAGTGCACCAAGGGACTGGGTATAGAGGGAGAAAAGGAGCGGACCCAAGACAGATCCTTGGGGTACACCAACTGGGAGCGGGGTAGCAGAAGAGGAGGAGCCACCAGAACACACATTGAAGGAGCGATGGGAGAGATAGGAGGAGACACAGGATATTACAGAGCCACTAAAACCAAGCGAGGACAGGGTATCAAGGAGAAGATTGTGATCAACAGTGTCAAAAGCAGCAGAGAGGACAAGAAGGATGAGGACAGAGTAAAGGCCCTTGGATTTTGCCAGGAACAAGTCACTGGAGACTTTGGCAAGAGTCGTTTCAGTAGAGTGTAGAGGACAAAAGCCAGACTGTAAGGGATCCAGGAGGGCATGAGAGGAGAGGAAGTTGAGGCAGCAGCGGTGAACCGCATGTTTGAATAGTTTAGAATGAAGGGAAGGAGAGAGATGCGTTGATAGTTAGAAGGACAGGTGGGATCAAGTGAGGGGTTTTTGAGGAGAGGTGTGACCACAGCATGCTTGAAGTCTGCAGGGACTTTTGCGATGGAGAGCGATAGGTTGAGAATATGAGAGATGGAAGGGACAACGGTGGAGGAAATGGGGCTTAGGAGATGGGTGGGGATAGGATCAGAGGAGCAGGTGGTGAGTTTGGAGGAAAAAAGAAGGTGTGCAGTTTCCTCTTCAGAGATCACAGGAAAGGAAGAGAGGGTAGCAGAGGTAGTGTGGGGGGGGGGAGTTGGGAGTGGAGAGGGGGAGGAGGGGAAGTAGCTGAGTTTGTGGGGAATTGGAAGGTGATCTGGTGGATTTTGTCATGGAAATAGTCAGCTAGGGTTTGGGCAGACAGGGAGGGAGGGATCAGAGGCAGCGGCACTTTGAGGAGAAAGCTGAGAGTAGTAAAGAGACGGCGAGGATCAGAGGCAAGAGTTAGTCAGATGGACATAGTAGTCTTGTTTGGCAAGAGCTATGGCTGACTTGAAAGAGACAAGCATGAATTTGAAGGTAAACAGGTAAAAAAGCTCTTTGAAAATTGTCTACCCTAAATGTGGGTAAAAGCAGGTATGCTGCTTGCAGTGTCAGGGTGGGATTAAAACATAGACAAACTAGGCATGTGCCTAGAGCCGAAATATTTAGGGGAGTTCTGTCAACTCTGCCAATTTAGTGGTTCCCAGGGCAGATTTTGCTAGTAAAAATTAGATTGGGGGTAGGCCAGAGCCACTGGCATCTATAAAAGTCTTCCCTCGCCCCTCCTCCCCCACATTGTCTTCCAATTGGCAGGAGGAGACAACCAATACAGGCTTTGATTTCCATTTGGAAGAATCTTGGGCCCTGTAGTCTCCGACCTGCAGAGGAGGCAGCAACAGCTTGTAAGAAGCACTGATCGCTGACTCCTGTCAGCTGAAAGGGTTCAGCAGGGAGGAAAGGAGGAATGATGAAAGTGATTATGTCAGGGGACTGAGGAATGAAGAGGGTGACGTATGGACACCAGAAAGTGGGGTAAAGGCTAACATATTGGTGGTATTCATGTGTTCATGGGGATTTAAATAAGTATCTAGTATATTTTCAAAGAAGCCGATTGAGGAGCATAACTCCAATGTCAGCCACAGAGTTGCTTCAAGGTGTTTGAGCCCTAGGCAAACCTGTGCATACGTGCGGTGCTTGAGAGCCAACCACCAGGTCCAGGACTGCCAACATTGCTCCCAGATATCTCCCCAGGCTCGCAAATCCAGAAGCCGCGTGCTCAAAGACTTCCTCGCAGCCACCCCGCTTATCTCCCTGGAAGACCACCACATGCAGCAGGGACCATCTACAGCCTGGTATGTGCCTACAGGGGCCTCCATCCCCGGTCATGCTGCTAGAGAGGATGCTTCTGCCACAAAGACTAGGAGCGCGGCTCTCCCGACTACCCAGCAGACTCCTCTTGGGCTCCCCCTCGAAGCTGCAGCCATCCCTGAACAACCAGATGCCTTCCATGGGAGCCGCCATCTTCTTCAGGAAGCAGCATCACACCAGGAAGCTGCATTGGTGCCAAGCTCTGTCCTGCACCATCCAATTGGCCAGAGCAACAGCAACAAGAGAAGGCAAGATTGATGTAATCATGCCGACGGGGGGCTACCCGGCTGCCCCACAGCACTAGAAAAGACCAACCCAGGCATAGGAGGTCACCGCGAACACCACACCATGCCTCCCTGGAATGAAGAAGCCACAAAGAGAGAGAGAAGAGTGCACTCTGGCCACAGCAAGGGAAGACAGGCACGCTCCAGCAGCAGCAGAGACTGCAGTCGGGACACTGATCAGAGGCAGCACAAGAGGAGATAGAGGCAGCATGGATCATCCTCTAGCCTATCACCTCCCCCCTCCCGCAGAAGCACCAGTCACGTTAGTGCAGAAGGGACCCTCAGCACTTCGGGGATTCTGCAGCTCCTCTCTCGCCTTCTCTAGCACAGCCTCCAAGCAGCTTCCACACCCCCTGCCACTATGGGGAACATGGATGTGCCTGCACAAGTGACCATGCCTGAATAAGTCACCATGCCCACAGCTTCTGGCCTCAGCATGCCTGCAAGTAGCCCTGCCAACCAATGTGGATGTTCCAGGTCCACCTTGAGGGGCTCCTCCCCAGCTTCCTCACCTCCATTCCCGTGGCACAGATGAGGACGAAGAGGCGGCGGTGTTGGGCTCTACCACCTCCAGAGTCTCCGCTGAGGGTTCTCTCCCTGCATCGGCCACAAATTCTGAAAGGCCCTCACTTCCCCAGACACTACAGATCAAAAAGGACCCTGAGGTACTCAAATACCTGGATGCTCCTAAGCCGACAGAGACCCTGCCAATCCACTAATGTTTGATAGATGCCCAGAACAAGCTCTGGAAAACACCCACTTCAGGCCGCACATGTACTTTGGCTGAACCATGTACTTTGCCCACAAGTTAGAGGCAAAGTACATGGTTCAGCCAGCACCGGGCTTCACCAAAACACAACTTTCCCACCAATCTATTGTGGTGGCATCCGCTTTGAAGCACGCAATCTCTTCCTGCAACCATGCCAATAACCAGTCCGGAAGGGATCCGAAACGCCTGGACAACATGCGAAAGAAAATGTTCCATGGTGCCATGCTCAGCGCCAGGATTCCAGCATACCAATTTCAGCACATGCTCTTCCAAGACGCCCCGCTGGGGACCTTAAAGAATACCATCTTGGACTTGCCCCAGGAGTCACAGGCATCTGCTGCGACCACCCTTGCAGACCTTACAGAAGGCAGCAAGCATCTGATGAGCACAGCATTTGAAGCCTTCGACACCGCCATATGCACAGCTGGTACATCCATCTTTATGAAATGCCTAGTATGCCTGCAGGTCTTGGGGCTGCATGATGACACACATGATGACACACATGACTGCAAAGTGGATGTGCCCTGCACCAGCGACACACTGTTTGGAGACAAGGTCAGTGAAACAGTAAATAACATGAAAGATCATTGCACCACCCTGCAGACCTTGGCTGAGGATGATTTTGAGTGCAGCACCAGCACCCAAAAAGGGGGCTATCACCGTAAGCCATACTCCACCTCCAGGAAATTCAGCTTGAATCACAAATGGCAGGGTTTCCAGTACAAACAGCATGCATACCAGGCCCCTACCAGCAGAAGCATCACCAGAGGGAGTGAAGACAGAAGCTGGCTCCTCCCTCCTCAGCAAAGAAAGCACCCTCCTTTTGAAAGTGGCTATAGGCTGATGCCTGGTAGGAGCAGTCTGTTGGCCTTCTTGGACACCTGGAAACGCATCACCACTGACAAGTGGGTCCTCCAGATCACTGGGGAGAGATACCGCATCCGGTTTGTGTCTCCCCTCCCCCATCAACGCTCGCAGCCTGTCAGCGAGATGCAACTACACCTAGTTCTGCCAATGACAACAGAACTGCTGCACCTCCTGGCGACTCAGGCGATAGAACCGGTCCCGCCAGACAAAATCAACACTGGGTTTTACTCCAGGTATTTCCTGATTCCCAAGAAATCCGTTGGAGTCCGCCACATCCTCAGCCTCTGGAAACTAAACAGATTCATCCTCGAGGAGAAATTCCAGATGTACTCCGTGGGCTCCATCCTTCTGCTTATCCAAGCAGGGGTCTGGCTAGCCTCCCTGGAACTGCAGGATGTCCACACTCACATCAAGATACATGCTACGCACAAGGACTACCTGTAATTCCAGGCCCTGGGCAGTCACTTCCAATACAGAGTACTGCCTTTTGGCCTGTCCCTGGCCCCACAGGTATTTACCAAGTATATTGACATTGCAGCAGCACACCTGCACAAGCAAGGCACCCACATCTTCCCATACCTTGATGACTGGCTCTTATCATCTCTGTCACAGCACGGGACGTGCAAGGCAGTCCACAAAAACATCGGGCTGTTATACTCCCTCGGATTCCTCGTGAACCACCAGAAATCACATTTCAGCCCCTCCTGATGTCTGGAATTCATTGGAGCAGACATAGACACCAGGGCGGCTGCACCCCTGTGCAGTGGGTGACACGGATCACCACATTGACTCAAGAAGTCTCCTCGGCAGGGCTTGCAATGGCTCAGACCCTCTTACATCTCCGACCTAGACCACATGGCAGTGACAACTCAAGTCCTTCTGCTCGCATGGCTGCACATGCGAAACCTGCAGTGCCACCTGCGCTCACACAGGAACCAACACTTGCAACCAATGTACATGCGCATCCCACTGGATGTGCGGACAAGAAGGGTCTAGGCTGGTGGGCTACTCTGGAGAACTTCACAGAAGGCAGGGATCTCCAACAGATCACCATCATGACCGATCCCTCCACTGCGGGATGGGGAGCCTACCTGCTACACTTCCACACCCAGGGAGTCTGGACAACAGGGGAGAGGGCACACCACATCAATATGTTGGAGCTCCGAGTGATCCGATATGCGCTTCAGACCTTCCAGTCATACATCACTGGCAAGATGCTCCTGGTGCAGACAGACAACCAAGTGGCCATATTTTATGCCAACAAACAATGGGGCATGGGCTCACGAACATTGTGCAAGGAAGCACTGGCGATCTGGTTCCTCAGCCTCACAAACCGATGCTAGCTCCAGGTCTCCTACCTCCCTGGCGAGCAAAACAACCTAGTGGACAATTGAGTGGCCAACTGAACCCCCATGAGTGGACACTCGATCACGAGGTGATGGAAACCCTCTTCCAACACTGTGGCCACCCGCAGATTGACCTCTTTGCCACCGAGCAGAACAAGAAGTGCCACCTCTTCTGCACGAAGCACCCATCAGCCACAAACATAGTCATGGATGCCTTTGACGTGTTCTGGGGGGGCGTAGTCACTAGTTTATGCCTTCCTGCCCACTCCGCTACTCTCCATGACCCTCCAGAGGATCATCCAGAACAAGGTGCAGAACATATTCGTGGCCCCTTAGTGGGAACCACCACTTGACTTCCCCAGAAGCCAGGTCTCTTCAACTAGGACAATGGGACCACGCTTGACCCCAACCTGCAGGCCCTAGCACTAACAGCTTGGAGATGAGCAGTTGACCCTCACCTCCCTCAGCCTACCTTCAGAAGCCCAATAGGTCATCCTCACAGCAAGACGGCCATCCACAAGAAAATCGTATGGCCTAAAGCGGAAATGCTTCAGCATCTGGTGCTACCCAGTCCCCAGGGTCCTCCAGTACCTTGCCGGTCTTTTCGAACATGGACTCAAGACGCAATCCGTTCAGTTGCACCTTTTGACCTTAGCTGCCTATCATGACAGGACAGGCGACAATTCCATTGCCACCCTGCCTCTGGTCACCCACTTCATAAAAAGACTGGCCAACCTGAGGCCCAGTGTGACCTCCAGTTCCACCTTGGGACCTCCATGTTGTCCTCCACCAACTGACACTGGAGCCCTTCAAACCCCTACAATAAGAACATAAGAACATAAGATATGCCATACTGGGTCAGACCAAGGTCCAACAAGCCCAGTATCTTGTTTTCAACAGTGGCCAATCTAGGTCATAAGTACCTAGCAGTCTCCCCAAAAGACACAGGTTCCTCAGTGCTTGTATTGGGTCAAGCAGTGATATCCCGGGTCCCTTTTAATAATGGTTTATGAACCTTTCCTCCAGGAACTTGTCCAAACCTTTTTTAAACCCAGCTACACTAACAGCTTTTACTACATCCTCCGGTAACAAATTCCAGAGTTTTAATACACGTTGAGTGAAAAATATTTCTCTTATTAGTCTTAAATAGGTTACCCTGTAGCTTCATTGCATTTCCCCTAGTCTTTTTATATTCTGATGATGTAAACAATCGATCTATGTTTACCCGTTCCATTCTATTCATTAATGTATAGACCTCTACAATATCTCCCCTCAGCCATCTATTTTCCAGGTTGAAGAGTCCTAACCTTTTTAGCCTCTCTTAATAGGAGTATCCTTCCATCCCCTTTACCATTTTGGTGGCTCTTCTCTGTACCTTTTCTAATAACGCTATATCCTTTCTAAGATATGGTGACCAGAATTGCATACAATATTCAAGGTGCGGTTGCACCATGGAACGATACAGAGGCATTATAATATCCTTTGTTTTGTTTTCCATTCCTTTCCTTATGATACCTAGCATTCTATTTGCTTTTTTGGCTGCCACTGCACACTGGGCGAAGGTTTTTAACATGTTATCCACGATGATGCCTAAATCTTTTTACTGGGTGGTGGTTCCCAACGTAGAACGTTGCATCGTGTAACCATATATAGTTTGGGTTGTTCTTTCCTTGGTGCATAACTTTGCACTTGTCCACATTAAATTTCATCTGATATTTGGATGCCCAGTCTTCCAATTTATCAAGATCATCCTTGCAATTTTCCACAATCCTCTTGGGTTTTAACAACTTTAAATAGTTTTGTGTCACCTGCAAATTTGATAACATCACTCGTTGTTCCCTTTTCCAGGTCATTTATGAATATGTCAAAAAGCAGTAGACCCAGCACAGATCCCTGGGGTACACCACTATTCACCTTTTTCCATTGGGAAAATTTGCCATTTAGCCCTACACTCTGCTTTCTATCTTTTAACCAGTTCCTGATCCACAATAGTACACTGCCTCCTATCCCATGACTTTTTAGTTTTACCAAAGGTCTCTGATGAGGGACCTTGTCAAAGGCTTCCTGAAAGTCCAGATACACTATGGGGTATGTTTACTAAACTGCGTTAGTGCAATTCGCGTTAGGAGCCGCGGTAGAGACAGAAACCCCAAATAAGGACATGGGCGGTACATCGTCACCACTAACGCGCGTTCAAAAAATTAACGAGCGTTACCTGGCGCCGTGGCGCGTTACTGCGCGTTAATCGTAAGAAGACGTACAGACACAAAGCACTGAAACAGAGCTGTAGCACAATGGTTACGGTACTGACTGCTGTTACAGGCAGCATGGGTTCGAGTCCCCAGTGTGCCTAACGCAGAAGGCTGTCCCAGGCATCACCCTGTACATTACAGAGGGAATGAGGAGGCATGTTTTTCGTTACGTTGAGTATTGGTGTCAGAAACACACCCTCGGAGTGTGCCTAGCCACGTACTTTGGTGCATGCGAGACTGCGTGCGTAGCCCCGTGCGTAGCTGCGCACGTACAATCGTGCGTGGGTACGTGTGTTTTTACGTGCGTGGGTACGTGTGTTTTTACCAGTGTGGGCATCTTATATTACAGACTCTGTAGGGTGTCTTGCACCTATGCATTATGCTAGCAGATGTACGTGTGATGGCCTATGATTTATCAGAGCCTGTGAGCAGGTGCTGGAGTTTCACAGGGTTGGATTGTGCCAGTCACACCCATGATGCACTGCACATGCAAATCAGATGTCCACCGATACACACCATGGGGAATGCACCCCCACAGCACCTCGGCCTGGTAGGGGGAACTGACCATGTGCACCCCCACAGCACCTCGGCCTGATAGGGGGTACTGACCGTGTGTTGTACTGGCACAGAGTAGCTACACGCCGTCACATTGTGCGGGTACTGTGCTCACCCTGAGGGTGCAGTGAGGCGCCCAGCACTAGGTTCACAGCACCGTCCATGGCACAGGTCCAAAGCAGTGTTACTGTGTGAGATAGGTAGTTTCTGCAGGACCACCTTGGACATCTCTGTCTGTTTCAGTCAGGTGTAGCCCCCATGCACCACCCCCCCCCCCCAGGGCAGTAAACAGGGCCTCCCATCAAAAGATCCACAGTCTACCTCCCTGCAAAGGTGGCAGTAGAGGGGAACATTAACCCTAGTCCTGCTGAGGAACAGACACCCCACAGGGCAGTCAATGCAGCTCTGTACACAGCCATAACACAATAGCAAACAGACATTAGGCCTGGATATGGTATGCTGCACCCCACCACTATCTGATATTCCCCTGGTGCAAGCCATCAGCCACTGCACCCTGCAAGCCACTCCATCACAACACCTACGAGCTGCAAACAGTCTGCTAGTGCCCAGTGGAGATGCCTGCACCCAGAACTGGGATGTCAGCATACACAGCAAGCAGATACATCAGTGACTGGGCCCCAAAAGGAAACCCATATTTATCACATGAGAGAAATACTAGATAGCACCATGGGAGTGCCTAGCCATGCTGTGGTCACTGCACAGTCAGGGTGAGAGTGATCTCTCAGCAGGATATACTGAGGTCACCCTGTCTGTGTAGGTGGTGGCCGGGCACTACAATGTGCCTGTCACTGCCCTATGCCCTGTGCAGATGCACCCTGGCCAGGCCACCCTGTCCGGCCTATACCCATGGTACCTTGCTCCTCATTATGCACATTGGCAGCCCAATACTGGCAACATTGCTGGCAGTGTGGACTGTGGAAGGTGTTTGCAGCCACCACACACTGGATAGACAGACAGCCACCCCCACACCTATGCCAGCATTGTGCTACTATAGAGGTGGTCAGCAGCCATACCCACCACACCAGTCATGGGCATAGTACAGGCATGGATATGGTACACAAGGCTGTTCGGGGGTCACCCCCCAGGGTGGCGAACACTGTCAGAGACCAGACCTGCAGCAAACACCGCAGACATCAGAATGATTGTTATGGTGGAGCTCAATGAGCAAAATGTGCTTAACGTAGGAATTGATATCTGCCAGTTATCATAGGGAACGTTTGATAGCTCTGTACCATATACCCAGGTGTAGGGTGGCATTGCTAAGGTATGCAACTGCTAGTATTGGGAGATACAGGCAGGGCCCAATGTCTTGCCTCTCCAGGAGGCATTGGCCAATGGGGCCTGTGCGTGGGTGTGTGGCCCTGTTGGCTGCTGCTTTACGGCAGAGTTCCCCAACTCCAGTCCTGGTGTTCCAAACACTGTTCGGGTTTTCATGCTGTCCCTCATAAATATGCATGAGCTACATCTGCATACCATGGGGGTGGTGCATAGCTATGCAGCACAGGCATCTTTATTAGAGGCAGCATGAAGCCGGAATGGTGTGGGGCCCTCCAGGACTGCATTTGCGGGACTCTGCTTTAGGTAATGTGCCTGTTTCTGGTGTCTGTGTTTGGTGTGGTAAAATATAGGCCATGCGTATGTTCTCGCCAATAAAGGAGTGTCTTTACTATCACTGTTTAGTGGTGGGTAAAACTATGGGGACTGGGTTGGCAGGAGCCCCAGCTGGGATTTGAACCTGTGACCCTCTGGTCTTACAGGCACTGGCTGTGTCTGTTGCACCATACTGTGGCCACAGAGACAGTGCAGTCCCTGGAGTTAGTTAAACCAGCCTGACGAGTCAGAAACCCTGCTCTGCAACAGGTTTACTGTGGCCTCATTTACCTTGTATGCAGACAAAGGTGCACATAAATCTCAGAAGAGAACTCAGAAAAGGGGCACACACCCATAACCAAGCTGGGCAACAATGATATCATTGGGCAACATTACACAACACTCCCAGGACAGCTCCATTACAATGACATGATCTTTGAAAGGGTCTGCGGAGCGTAGACCCTTCCACACATCATTTCTTTTTTATTTGGTGCTTTCCAGGGAGTGTTGTTCCTTGTTTCCCATTGCTATCACTGTTGCCCAGCTGAATTATGCTTTTTAAAATGTTTCTTGTGGTCATTTTTAACGTTTTATGTGAAATTTTGTTCTGTGCACATGTATCACACTGCTCACGTTTTGTGGGTTTCCCCGGTTTTTCTGTACATTGCTGACGTAAATGGTTTCTCTTCCCTTTAAATGCCTTTAACGACAGGTTTTCATTCGCGTTGGAATTGAGCTCAGAAATTCAGCGCGTTAGTATGAGGGGAGCCTCTCCCCGCCCACTCTCCGCCCATTGACCCCCTTCTCTCCGCCCACTCTCCACCTTCTGCGCTGTTTTAACGCGCCGCGGAGGTTTACGATCGTTAACTGCAGTTAACGCGCGTAAAGTACATTTAACGATCGTTAGCACGTCAGAACGCGCGTTCAGACGTGCTAACGATCGTTAAACGTACTTTACGTGCGTTAATCACGATTACCGTACTTTAGTAAACATCCCCCTATATCAACCGATTCACCTTTGTTTACCTGTTTATTCACACCTTCAAAAAAAAAAAGAACAGATTAGTAACACAAGATTTTCCTTGTCTCCCATTAAGCATGACTATCTACATGTTGAGTAATTTTGTTCTTTATGATGGTTTCTACCATTTTTCCCGGTACTGACGTCAGGCTCACCGGTCTGTATTTTTCTGGATCACTCCTGGAACCCTTTTAAAAATTGGTGTTACATTGGCGATCCTCCAATCTTCAGGTATTACAGATGATTTTATTGATAGTTCACAGATTACTAATAGCAGATCTGCAATCTCATATTTCAGTTCTTTCAACACCTTTGGATGTATACCATCTAGTTCAGGTGATTTGCTACTCTCCAGTTTATCAAATAGTTGTAATACCTCTTCCCGGTGTATCGATATTTCTTTCAATTCTATAAATAGAGGTCATAAGGTTTATCAACATGAATATTAAAGTTATCAAGAATGAGAGAGGGGGAAGAAGAATCTAGAAATAAGGAAAGCCATGAATCAAAGTCAGTGAGAAAGGTAGAGGTGGACTTGTCAGGGGGTCTATAAATAGCAGTTATCTGGAGCAGTAAGGGATTATAAAGGCAGATGTAATGGACTTTAAAAGGAGGAAAAGGAGTGAGAGAGAGGTAGAAGGAGGGATTAAACTTGGCAGGAATGAGAAAGCAGAAATCCAACACCACCACCACCACAGCCAGTGACACGAGAAGTGTGGGAGAATTGGTAGCCACCATGACAGAGGGAGGAGTCAGGTCTCAGTAAGGACTAGAAGATGGAAAGTGTAAGAGATGAAGGGATCATGGGTAAAGGGGAGTTTATTAGCTATGAAATGAGCATTGCATTGGGCACATGAGAAAGGCAGAGAGGAGGGGGAAAGGAGAGGAATGTGAATGAGATTAGAGTGGTTAAGTGAAGAACTGTCATGGGAGTGAGAAAGTCTAGGGGGATCGGGGTTGGGATTAATGTCTCCTGATTACAGTAGATTGGGCAGAATTGCAAGTCGAAAAGGTCAATGACAATTACAAAAGAATTACTACTAAACTACAACTACTAACATTGATCACCCAAACAGCACCAAAAGACATACACAGCACTGCACAAACATATGCAAAAGACAGGCAAAGATCGTAATAATCTGAGCAGCTAAGGAAGGGAAACCCAAAAGAGTGATAGTTATGATACATGTGCAGGGAACAAAGAGGGAAATAAACATATAAAAGGACCAGAACCACATCTAAAATCCCAATAACCAAGCTGGCCAATAGTGATATTAATGATAAACATAAAGCAACACTACTGACAAAGCGTATAAATGAAGATATCATGTTTGGAAGGGTCTATGCTCTGTCCCCTACAAAGTGAATAATCCCACATTGAAATAGCGCTGATCAGGGTTTCTGTCATTTAGATTGGGCAGGTTTGTTATGGTGTGCACATGTGCAGCAACAGCAGAGTGGGCACGTAGGCAAGGGCAACTGTACTGATGCTGTAAATGGGATACAGGGGGCTGCAGGCGGCACATGCTGTGGTCCAGCTGGGGCACAGTGCGGACTAGGCAGATGCCTAGGTGGCACATAGGAATGCCGAAACAGTAAAGCAGCAAGACACCAACTGATGAGGGTTCAACATGGGCACGAGTGTGTGTCCCACAGTGTCACAGGGGAGATTACCCAGCAGGTACCCCCAAGGGCACATAACATTGGCAGGCGGTGCGGGGGGGGGGGGAGCGTGCATGTCCATGTAGGCACCCCTACCCGAGAATCCACACCATATGCAGCTGCCTACCGGCATACTGGAAAGCCTGGGACTGCGCACCACCAGCACCACCGGCATAATGGCATGGCAGCATGGTGGCAGAGGGGTGCTGGTGGCAGAGGAGACAGTGGCATCTGCCCATAGAAGACCATGGCCTAGCCCCATTTAGGTGGGTGCAGTGCAATGCAACAAACAGGGTCTGTCTGAGGAACAGTCATGGTATCCCCAGGGAAAGAACTGCCCCTGTGGCAACAGTGTGGTACAGTACACACAGCCAGTGTGTTCAGGAGCAGAAGGTCACAAGATCAAGTCCCAGCTGTGGCTCCTGCCAACCCTTTCCCCATATTTTACCCAGTACTAAACCATGGTAATAAAGACGGAACCTTTATTGCAGATAAAATAAACATGCCTGAATGCCTATATTTTACCCTACAGAGCACAGACACCATAAACATGTGCAATCCCTAGAGCAGAGTTTCCCAACTGCAGTCCTGGAGGGCCAAACACCATTCAGGTTTCATGCTGTCCCTAATAAATATGCCTGTGCTGTATTAGTATGCGCTGCCCCCATTGTATGCAAATGTATCTCATGCATATTCATTAGGGACAGCATGAAAACCTGAACCGTGTTTGGCCCACCTGGACCGGAGTTGGGAACCTCTGCCCTAGAGCAGCAGCCAACAGGGGCATAAACATCTACACCCACAGGCTCCACTATCCAAAGCCTCATGGAGAGTCAGGCTGTTGGGCTCTGCGCGCAGCAGCATATCCCAATACTAGCATTTGCATACCTTAGCAATGCCGCCCTAAACTTGGGAATATGTTACACATATATCAAAAGGTTGCTATGATTAATGGCAGATATCAATTCCTAAGTTACGCACAATTTGCTGATAGAGCTGCATCATAGCAACCTTTCTGATATCTGTGGAGTGTGTTTCAGTTTTGGTTTCTGACAGTGTTTACCACCCCAGGGAGTGACCCCAACAGTATTGCGTACCATAGCCATGCCTGCACTGTGCCCAGGACTGGTATGGTGGCCAGGGTTGCCAAAAGCCTCTATAATTGCACAATGCTGGCATAGATGTGGGAGTGTGTGTCTGTCTATCCAGTGTGTTGTGGCTGTCTACACCTTACTGAGCCCACACTGCTTGTACTGTTTCCAGTGTTAGCCTGCCAATGTACATAATGAGGAGCAAGGTACTGTGGGTATGGCCCGGACAGGGTGGCCTGGGCAGGATGCATCTGCATAGGGCAATGGCTGGGACATTGTAGTGCCCGGCCACCACCTGCATGGACAGGGTGGCCACAGCATGTCCTGCTGGGAGGTCACTCTCACCCTGACTGAGCAGTGATCACGGCATGGCTAGGTTCCCCCATAGTGTTCTGTGGTATTCCTCTCAAGTGATATTTATGGGTTCTTCTTTTTGGGGCCCAGTCACTGACTTATTTGCTTGGTGTGTATGCACACATTTTCTTCAGGAACATGCACTATGGGCTAGCTAGCAGACTGTCTACAGTTAGTATGTGTATGGCTGGAGCACCTTGTAGGGTGCAGTGGCTGGAAACTCACTGTTCTTGCTGCTGGAGAATGTCAGATAGTGGTGGGGGCAGCGGAGCATTTCCGGGCCTACTGTCTGTCTGCCATTACCTTATGGGTGTGTACAGCTCTGCATTGACTGCCCTGTAGGGTGCGTGTTCCTCAGCAGGACTGGGGTTGATGGTCCCCTCTATTGCCAGCATTGCAGGGATGTAGAAAGTGGATGTGTTGGTGGGAGAACCTGTCCCCCACCCTGAGCCCCAGAGAGCGGGTTGGGTGGTGCTACATAATCCGCCTATGGGTCCAACCACCCCCCCTTCACTTAAATCATGTGACCATGGTACCCACACAGGATATGCACTATTCTGGGTGCATCATAGTCTACAAGGGCAAGACATGACTGGGAAATACGGATGGACACAGGTGTATCCTAGGCATGTCTGCAAGGACTACCTATCACACACTGGCACTGATGGCAACCTGCAGCATAGTTTATCTCAGCTAAGCCAGATGTTGCGGACCTGGTGCTGGGCGCCCCAAATCACCCTCAGGGTGAGCACAGTACCCTCACAATGTGTCGGTCTGTAGCTACTCTGTGCCAGTAACACACACGGTCAGTTCCCCCTACCAGGCCAAAGTGCTGTGGGGGTGCATACCCCATCTTGTGATCATCTGTAGACTGCTGATCTGCATGTGCAGTGCATCATGGGTATGGGTGGGTTAACCCTATCCTGGTAACTACAGCAGCCAGACAGGGGTGTGTTAGTAGCTATAGAGATGTGGCCCACTGGTTATTTCACTGACTGTGGAGGCACAGGTCATGGGTTTGATCCCACAGTGGTGTTATTTGATAGGGCTGTCTGAGGCATTTAATTTAAATGAGTGCTTCCAGCAAAAACACCATCACAGTGCTGTAACCTTAGGGTGACTCATAAGGCGCCCTATAGGGAACATTAAAAGATGCCTTGGTGGGCAGTGCACTTTATAATGTGCCCTCTGGAGTGCCTTATGCGGCACCTTAGGTAAAGGCACTGTGAGGGTATGTTTGCTGGCAGCACTAATTTAAATTAAAAAAGAAAATGCCTCAGACAGCACTGATTTAAAGTAAAGGGGAATGCCTCACTCATTAAGCCCACTGGGGGATCAAGCTCATAACCCCTGTTTCATTAGTCATTGTATTAACCAGTGTGCTACACCTCTGTTGCTGTGTTTGTGGTAAGCCCACCTAATTAAGGCTAACGCGCGTTAATGTGCCACGGCTCCCTCTATCGCACGATAACGGACTTTATTGCATGATAACCCGAAATGCTACCTTAAGACCGGAACACCCACTACCTTATATGGCATTCGTCACAGTAAGACTGCAACTAACACCGGTAATATTAAGACGGTTTAGTAAACATACCCTTTGGTATCATGGTATCGTAGTATCATCTTAGTCTGCAATAGAGAAACTTTATAATGGCGAGAAGCCCTTAAAGCCCTCCACTGAGAATGTTTGTATCTCTACATATGAATAGAGAAGCCTTGCTGCATTCTGATTAAGCCCTCTTAAGAACACAAGGGAAGAATTGTTACTGCAGAACGAATTTAAATTATAATATATAGCCTATTTGTTCTTTTTCATCACCTTAGGCCCAGTTTTGAATAACCTACCCCCACTTACGCAAAATAAAATAGGAATATTAAAAGATAATGCATCAACAAATGAAATATGCAGTAATTAATGATTAATCTATAAAAACATAAAAAATTAATAGTCATGCTGTGCAAATTACAAGAAAGCTATAAAAATAAAGCTGCTAGTTAAACATTTGTTAACTAGAATTAATTTGCTGAAGCAAAGACCTTGTTTATCATAGAAAACCATATATAGATTTCTACTCCATTGTACTCAGCCCCATATTTAGGCCTAGGCAAAACAGGCAACTGCTTAGGGCACCAAATTGTGAAGGCGCCAAAGAGGAACCTTGGTGAAAGCTGTTAGTGTAGCTGTGTTTATAAAAGGTTTGAATGCGTTCCTGGGGGAAAAGTCCATAAACCATTTCTAAGGTGCTTGGGGAAACGCATTGCTTTTCCCTGGGATAAGCAGCATGGAATCTGTCTTCTTTTGGGGAGCCTGCCAGGCAGCGCCGGTGCAAGGACTGGAGGCACCCTAGGTGGGCTCTCCATTCTGCCATCCCCACTGCCCCTCCCTGTGCCCATTGCCACCACTGCCGCCCCTCTCTAGGGCTAGCAGTGGTGGCAATGACCCTGAAACTGTGATGCAGCACTTACCCACCATTTCCAGGGCTGCATCGTCATTTTGCTCTATCCCAGACTCCACTTCCGCCCCTCTGACGTGGACTTCCAGTTGTGCTATTATTTTTATATTGTTTTGTGATGGTTGTAAATTGACATGTGTAAGGAAATTTTATAAAGCGCTACTTAGTTAACGTGCTTTTTCACATATGTACGCATGGAATGGACTTGATAAAATAAGGAGTAAGTGCGAAAGGAAGCACATTAATTTAAGCCGTGATCACTTATGCCAGACCTACAGCTGATGTAAATGACCGAACTTACTTTTTTGCAAGAATGCATGTACACTAGGTAATTTTATAATTTCTGTGCATACTTGCACCGCCCACGCTCCGCCCAAACTCTACTCATGTGCATGCCCACAGTGGAAGAATATGTGATACAAACAATGTGTGCCTTTTTATGCTAGTTGGTATTTTATAAGAGACCATTTATGCATGTAAATGACTCAGATACCAACATTTGCTCACATATTTGCTGTATAACTCCAGGTATAATATTACCCCTTCGTATGGTTTTTTTTAATGCTGTATCTCACTGGGACTGTTTACTGTGATTTGGCAAATGTAAATTGAATTCATAAATAAATACATTTCAAAATTATTTTTAAGTGGATCTAGTGATATGAAAAAAAAATTGGGGGAGGGAGGGGATATCTTATTCCAGAACTCTCCTCCAAATATATGGGAATAAGGGCTAGATTTACAGAACAGAGCAACTGTATCACTATGGGGTATGTTTACTAAACTGTGTTAGTGCGATTCGCGTTAGGAGCCGCGGTAGAGACAGAAACCCCAAATAAGGACATGGGCGGTACATCGTTACCGATAACGTGCGTTACAAGGCGCCATAAATGAACGAGCGCTACAGGGCACGTTACCACGCGTTAACCTTAAGGAGGCACGCAGGCATACAAGTACAGCACCAGAGCTGTAGCACAATGGTTACAACACTGACTGATGGTACAGGGGTCATGGGTTCGATTCCCCAGTGGGCCTAATGTATAAGGCTGGCTGAGGCAGCTCCCTTTACATTTAAGTAGCGATTGTTGAGGCATTTGACGTGTATTTTAATTAGTGCTGCCAGCAAACACACCCTCACGGTGGCATAACCTAAGGTGCCGCATAACGCACTCCATAGGGCACATTATAAAGTGTACTGTCTGCCAAGGCACCCTATAATGTCCCCTATACCTATAGGACACCTTATAAGGCTGTGAACAAAAGCCCTGGCTGGCTGCAGGACTGCACGTCACCACACAAACTGTCTGCTGTGGTCACCAGGATAGGGGTAACCCACCCGTACCCATGATGCACTGCACATGCAAATCAGCAGTCGAGAGATGGGCACAAGATTGGGTATGCACCCCCTCAGCACCTCGGCCTGGTAGGGGGAACAGACCGTGTGTGGCACTGCCAAAGAGTAGCCACAGACAGTCACATTGTGTGGGTACTGTGCCCACCCTGAGGTTGAGGTGGGGTGCCCAGCACCAGGTCCACAGCACCTTTCATGGCTGAAATACGCCATGCTGCAGGTCCCCATCAGTGTGTGATAGGTAGTTCTGTTAGACACACCTAGGATACATCTGTGTCCTGCTGTATGTCTCGGTCATGTCTAGTCCCTATGGGTGATGCTGCACCCAGAATAGTGCATATCCTGTGTTGGTACCATCATTACGAGGGGGAGGGGTGTATGGACCCATAGGCAGATTATGTACCGCCACACAACCCACCCTCTGGGGCTCAGGGTGGGAAACAGGATCACCCACCAATAGATCCACAGTCTACCTCCCTGCAATGGCAGCAGTAGAGGGGACCAGCAACCCCAGTCCTCTTGGGGAACAGACAGAGCAGTACACATCCATAACGCAATAGCAGACAGATGGCAGGCCTGGAAATGCTCAGCTGCCCCCCACCATTATCTGACATTCTCCAGCCGCTGCACCCTACAAGGTGTTCCAGCAAGACACATACTAGCTGCAGACAGTCCACCAGCTAGTCCATAGTGCATGGTCCTGGAGAAGATGCATGTACCCAAAACAGGGATGTCAGCATACACACCAAGCAGATAAATCAGTGATTGGGCCCCCCAAAAAAACCTCATAAATATCACATGAGAGAAATACAACATAGCACTATGGGAGAACCTAGCCATGCCATGGTCACTGCTCAGTCAGGGTGAGAGTGACCCCAAAGCAGGACATGCTATGGCCACCCTGTCCGTGCAGGTGGTGGCCAGGCACTACAATGTCCGAGCCATTGCCCTATGCCGTGTGCAGATGCATCCAGGCCAGGCCACCCTATCCAGGCTATTCCCACAGTACCTTGCTCCTCATTATGCACATTGGCAGGCCAATACTGGCAACAGTGCTAGCAGTGTGGACTGTGGAGGGTGTTGGCAGCCACCACACACTGGATAGACAGACACACACTCCCCACACCTATGCCAGCATTGTGCAACTATAGAGGTGTTGCGCAGCCCAGGCCACCACACCAGTCCTGGGCACAGTGCAGGCATGGCTATGGTACGCAATACTGTAGGAGTCACTCCCCAGGTTGGTAAACACTGTCAGACACCAGACCTGTAGCACACTCCACAGACATCAGAAAGGTTGCTATGATGCAGCTCACTCAGAAAAGTGTACTTAACCTAGGAATTGCTATCTGCCAGTACTCATAGCAACCTTTTGATAGATGTGTACCATATTCCCCTGTTTAGGGTGGCATTACTAAGGTATGCAAGTGCTAGTATTGGGAGATGCACGCAGAGCCCAAAGTCCTGCCTCTCCAGGGGACTTTGGATAATGGGGCCTGTGCGTGCGGGTGTGTCTGCCCCTGTTGGCTGCTGTTTACGGCAGAGGTTCCCAACTCCAGTCCTGCGGTGCCAAACACTATTTGGGTTTTCATGCTGTCCCTCATGAATATGCATGAGATACATCTGCATACCATGGGGGTGGCGCATAGAAATGCAGCACAGGCATCTTCATCAGAGGCAGCATGGAACCGGAATGGTGTTTGGCCCTCCAGGACTGCATTTGGGAGGCTCTGCTCTAGGTAATGTGCATGTTTATGGTGTCTGTGCTCTGTAGTGTAAAATGTAGGTGTCTTGGGCATGTTTACGTCATCTGCAATAAAGGTGCTGTCTGTATTAGCACGTTGTAGTAGTAGGTAAAACATGGGGACTGGGTTGGCAGGAACCACAGCTGGGACTTGAACCTGTGACCCTCTGCTTCTGAATACACTGGTTTTGTGCACCGCACCACCTTGGTGTCACAGAGTCAGTACATTCCTTGGTGATACCATGACTGTTTGCAGTACACGGCACCCACCTACACAGGGCTAGGCCACGGTCTGCTCTGGGCAGCTGCCACTGCCCCCTCCACCACCAGTATCCCTCAGCCACCATGCTGAAATGCCCTTCTGCTGGTGGTGCTGGTGGTGCGCAGTCTCAGGCCATCCAGTGTGCAGGTAGGCGGCTGCCTATGGTGCGAGTTCTGGGGTAGGGGTGCCTGCATAGGTGTCCACGCTTCCCCCCAGCACCGCCTGCCAATGTTCCGTGCCCTTGGGAGTAGCTGCTGGGTACTATCCCCTGTGACACTGTGGGAAACACAGTCATGCCCATGTTGGGCCTTCAGCAGTTTCTGTCTGGCTGCTCTGATGTTTCAGCATTCGTAGGGGCCACCTAGGCATCGCCCTAGTCCGCACTGTGGCCCAGCTGCACCACAGCATGTGCCGCCTGCGGCCCTCTGTATCCCCTTCTCCGGCATCTGTCCAGTTGCCGTTCCGACATGCCTGCCCTGATGTTGCGGAACATGTGCACGCTATAGGAATCCTGTCCTATGGTGGGGAAAACCCTGAGCAGCGCTATTTCACTGTGGGCTCATTCACCTTGTATGGGGACGGAGTATAGACCCTTCCATGATTTATATCTGTTCTATGGAGCTTACTCGGGGGGGGAGGGGTTGATGTTTTTCATTGATACCACTATTGGCCAGCTTGGTTATGTTTTTTTCCAGTTTGTTGGGGTCATTTTCAGTGTTTATGTGCCCTTTTGTTCTGTGCACATGTATCACACGTATCACTTTTTTTTTTGTTTCCCTGCCTGGGCTGTACATTGCTGACACTGAAATGGTTTCTCTCCCCTGTAATGTGCATTTAACGGCAGGTTTTCAATCGCGTTTGGATTCAGCTCTTAAAATCAGCACGTTAGTGTGAAGGGAGCCTCTCCCCGCCCACTCTCTGCCCACTGACCCCTTCTCTCTGCCCTCTCTCCACCTTCTGCGGTGTTTTACTGCGCCGTGGGGCATTACGATCGTAGCGCATCATAACACGCGTTACGTAACGTTAACAATCATTAGCGCATCATAACGCACGTTATGATGCGCTAACGATCGTTAACGTTACATAACGCGCATTATGTACGATTACCGCAGTTTAGTAAACATACCCCTATGTGTTAGTTAATTAACGTGCGTTATTTACCCTAGACCACATTTTATGCAGTAAGACCTATTTACTCATAACCCCTGATAACTGCGTTACTACACGCTTACATTGTAATGCACTTTGATAAACTCAACCTCAAGTGTTTTCCTTTCGGCAGCCTTCATTTATTCCTAAATCATTTGATAATCATCTTACAAAATCTCCCCTGCCCTTTCAGCTTCTTCTGTGTCCCAGAGCAGGAGAACTTTGTCATGTTCTTTTTTATTTCGCTTAAAGTAAAAAAACTGATGTGGAGGAGCTATTTCTGTCTCTTGGTTTGCAAGGGCAATATGCAGTCTTTGTGCAGCCTCGGAGGCGGTTTTATGTAAAATCCCTGGTTTCTTTTCAAAATAAAACTCATCAAGTTCTATTTGAAAGAGGAGCTACTGTTTAAATCTGCATTCATCAGATGGCCAATTCCATTTTCTGTTGTTGCCATGCATCAATCTTTCTATGAAATATCTATTTTAAAGGAATGCCAAATGTCATCTTTTTAGATAATAATCTGAAACTTCTTTTGCCTCTTGCTCCACCAGTCTCGAGCTAAATAAGCTAAGTTGCCTTAGGGATATATTCTCTAAGGAACAGTAGAAGGGCCGAAGACAAACTGGTGAATTTTCTAATGAGGAAATGATATGTTGGAAAAAATATATATCTACAGTATATACTGCATACAGCTCATCATATGTAAGAGATCTTAGATATGTTGGGCGGTATATCAAATGAATAAAATAAAGTAAATATATATGGGGAGGGGGTTCTTTCTCTCTTGTCTTTACTGGATGGTATTCTGGATGGGACTGAACCAGACTGAACAGGAAAACTGGAACATTTCAAATAATGAAGGTCAATCTGGTCAAAGTAGCAGCTATAGTCACACTTACTCTATAAATTGGTAAAAACTGAATGTGCACAGTAAAATATCTCTTAAAGGGCTATGCGCAGAGTTCTGTTGTGCTCCTGTTAAATTTTTCCTACACTAACATGGCCATAATACTAACATGCACAGATGCATTGCTGTGTATAATAGCTGTCTGTTAACCTCCCAGAGGGCTGGCCCGCCCATTGTACAAGAATGTTGTCCGCACATGGTCCTGAACCTCGGCAGACTCTACACCTGACCGGCTGCAGAGGTGAGCCAGGGAGGTCCGAAGCCCCAGCTCACCTCTGAACAACTGCAGGAGTAAAGAGCAATGTTTGTTTTCTCTCCCATGGCTGTGATAAAAAGGAGCCTGCGGGCACACTGTGTGCTGGGAGGTCAAACGGAGACTAAAATGGGAACGAGAATGGGAGGATCTGGAAGCTACAATGAGAATGGGAACAGGGGCTAGAATGGCACAGGGGGACTAGGGGCTAGAACGTGAATGGGGGGCTAGCACTGGAAATGGGCTGATGTTGGGGGATGGGGAACTGGAAGGGAGCGGCTGCTGAGAGGGACTGGAAGAGAACTGATACTGTGGGGTTAGGACTGGAAATGGGCTGGGGATGGGGACTGGGAATAGAAGGGAGCTGATGCTGGGAGGGATTGAAGGAGGACTGATATTGGGGGTTAGGATGGCAAATGGCCTGGGGATGGGGGGCTGGGACTGGAAATGGGCTGATGCTGATGGATGAGGGACTGGGACTGGAAGGGAGCAGATGCTGGGAGAGACTGGAGGAGTACTGATACTGGGGGGCTAGGATTGGAAATGGGCTGATGCAGGAGGACAGGTGAATGGGACTGGAAGGGAATGGATGCTGGGAGGGGCTGGAACTAGAAGGGAGCTGATGTTGGGGGAGGACCAGAAGGGGATGGGGCTGGGATTGGTGGGAGAAAAAAAGAAGCTGGGAGAGTGAGGATGGAGAGGGGAACATATTTTGTGTGGGAGAGAAGAAAAATCTATGATTGGCTTAGTAGTGGGAGAGCAAGTGGGGATTGAAGATGGAGGGGTTAAATATGAGTGGATGAAAAAGGAATAAAGAAAGAAATGGAGAAAAGAGAAAATGAGGAAAGATCAGTATGTTAAAGGCAGATGTAGAGATAATGGAAAAAACTAAGAGAGAAAATAAAGGGCAAATGGACAGCAGACAATGGAGAGTTAGCAGAAAACATAAAGAAAGCAGAAGAAAGCAATTGCGACTGAAAAATAAAATGTCCAAACAACAAAAAATAGAAAAAAAAACCAATTTTATTTTGAATTTAACAACTGGAATATGTCGGCTCTGGGAAATGTGCATCGGTAACATTTTGCATTTTGTTTAGTACAAGAGGAAATCAGTTTATAGTTTTGTTTCTTCAGTGTTGTTGTACATTCCAAGTTTGGCTTTTGGGGTTCCCAGTTTAATTATTGTCTTCCTATTTCTAAATTGTGATCCCTTGTTCTATGTTTGGTGACGGACTATGTTCTGCATGTGTAACAGAGCTGCAGTATTCTGTTCATGTAGTTTCTATTTGACGGTGCCACTTGTTCTCTTACCCCAGTAGTAGATGTATTGGTATTCTCTGAGATGTATTGGTTTAATATTTGCAGTGTTGCCTTTTGATAGGTAGGGTTTTGTGTTCTGTGAGTCCTGGTAGTGCTGTTATGATATGGCGGGTTTGCTATGGGTTCTAAATGAGCAGGGTGTATAGTACTTCCTCATGTGACTGGCAATTGACACTGGAGTATAGTAGTGTAGAAATCTGGCAGTCTCTTTATCCTCATTGCCTGTGCAAATGGTATTCAGACACTCATTAAGAGGCAGGTCTACTAAACGTTAATGCACATTCACAAATGTTAATGTGCACTAAGTGCAGCAATACACATTTATTTCTATCGGCACAGTGGTACTTAATGCACATATGTAATAAGCATGCCCCTAAGTCATTGTCAGGAGAAAGAAAAAGGAGGCTTGTAAAGGGCTCCTTTGAAGGCCACCTAAAATTTTAGTTGGGCAACATATACATATTAAAATAAAATAAATTAAATGTATGTAAGTGAGGTCCAGTGGCTATACGAATGAGGCCCCACAATGAGTCTCTGCACATGGCCCCGCATCACCCTTGGGCCGCCTCTGCCTCCCCCACCACCATTTCGCCCTCCTGAGCTATACAGTCTCCTTACTTTGTGCTAGTAAGTTCATAGCATTCCCTTTCTCCAGCACAAGAAAGCGCTTCCCTCCCTAGCACCCTCCTTCCTTCAGTATCACTTCCCACTTCTGTGTGGCGAGTCTCTGAGTGCCTTACTTGCTGATCTTTTGTGTTTGACCTCTGCTAGTCTTCCGGTAAAGAACTTGTTCTATCTGTCCTGACTCTCGCCTGCTCCCCGATATTGCTTCTGCCTGCTGTTTTGAATTGTTTCTATGCCGGTTACTTCTCCTGCCTGGCATCCAGAGTCTAATCCTTCCTGAAGCTTCAAGTCCTAGAAGCCTCTAAACATTGGAGGGCTCAGCCGGAGGCTGATATAGATGAATACACACTTCCTAGGTTCTAGATTCCGCGTGTTCTCCAAAAGTGGGTCTGGCCATGACATTATTGGAGAACCAGCATATAGCCAGGAGAAGCCCCACTCTTGAATAACCTCCCGGAGGGAATTGCTACCGATCCTTCCCCTGCAGTTCATCCTCATGTGATATTAATGACGCAGGCAATTGCTGACTTGCAAAGAAACATGTCAGTGGTTTTGTGCCGCTGAATATCCCCAATTGTCTCTGCTACATGCCCCAATGATGACCGCTTAGCATTAGGGTGTGCCATGGGCATTCCAGGGATGGCACCAGTTGCTAACCGGGCAGCAGCAATATCGCACGCTGCCCAATTAGCACCTGCGGATAAAAGAAAGATGAGGCAAAAGCTGACCTATCTTTACCTGTGGGAACTAACTGGGTAGTGGCTCAATATCGCCGCTGCCCAGTTAGCTTCTGCAGGCTTGTGGGCTGTGCGGCAACCCTGGATATTCAATGTCGGGGCCACATATATATCCCTGGCATTGAATGTCCGGGGTTAAAGGTCAGCAAGCAGTGCATAACCATCCCAGAAAAATATCGAGCCCTATACGATCAAAATCCTACCCCACTGATCAAAGGAAAGTAGGAGTTGTAGTGTTCCTATTGCAAAGGGATCTGCAGACCTGGGCCTTCAATTCACTCAAGCAAGAAGACACCAAAGTCACCACTCAACTCCTTCCAGGCCATGGTGATGGTATATGATGACCCTAATAGAAGAGCCTCCACTCAGGCATCTTTATGTTGTTCTTCCCTAGGTGCATAACTTAGCACTTGTCTACAATAAATTTCATCTGCCATTTGGATGCAGAATCTCCCAGTTTCTCAAGGTCCTCTTGCAATTTTTAACAGTCCTCTTGTGATTTAGTATCTTTGCATAATTTTGTGTCATCTGCAAATTTGATCACGTCCCATTTCCATCTCATTTATGAAGATGTTAAAAAGCAGTGGCTCCAGCACAGATCCCTGGGGTACACTGCTATTCACCCCTCTCCACTGAGAAAATTGGCCATTTAGCCCTACTCTCTGATTTCTATCTTTTAACCAGTTCCTAAGCCACAACAGTACACTGCCTCCCCTATCTCATGACTTTTTAATTACTCCAAGAGTCTCTCATGAGGGACCTTGTCAAAGGCTTTCTGAAAATCCAGATACACTATATCAACCAGCTCATTTTTATGTACTTTTTTATTTACATCTTCAAAAAAATATAGCAGATTACTGAGACAAGACTTTCCTTGGCTAAATACAATAGCTCTGTCCCATTAAACCATGAATATTTATAAGTTCAGTACTTTTGTTCTTTATAATGGCTTCTACCATTTTGTTAGCACTAATGTCAGGCTCACCACTTGGTAGTTTCTTAGATAATCCCTGGAAGCCTTTTTAAAAATTGGCACTATTTTGGCCACTCTCCAATCTTCAGGTACTATAGACGTTTTTAATGATAGCTTATAAATAACGAATTGCAAGTCTGCAATTTCATTTTTGAGTTCTCTCTGGTCCTGGTCACTTACTGCTCTTTAGTTTATCAAATTGCTGTATTACATCTTCCAAGTTTATTGAAATTTGTTTCAATTCCTCTGATTCATCACCTTTAAATTTATTTATATTCTCTTATATACCATGCTATTCTGCATCAGTGCAGTTTACATTGAACAAACTGAAATTACATTGAACAGGGCATTATAACTTGGAGATAACTATTTTACAGGGAACATGGGCTATGGAGGGTTAAGTGGCTTGCCCAAGACCACAAGGAGCGACTGTGGGACTAGAAACCCCAGTCCTTCCGGCCCAAGGTTGCTGTCCTCTAGTGGGATTTGAACCCCTGACCTTCTGGCCTGAAGTACCTTGCCCCAACCACTAGGCCACTCCTCCACACTAAGGGGGTATGTTTACTAAACTGTGGTAATCGTGAATAACGCACGTTATATAACGTTAACGATCGTTAGCGCATCATAACGCACGTTATGATGCGCTAACGATCGTAATGCTCCGCGGCGCGGTAAAACACCGCAGAAGGTGGAGAGAAGGGGTCAGTGGGCGGGGAGAGGCTTCCCTCACACTAACGCGCTGATTTTCAGAGCTGAATTCCAACGCGAATGAAAACCTGCCGTTAAATGCACATTACAGGGGAGAGAAACCATTTAAGTGTCAGCAATGTACAGCCCAGGCAGGGAAACCAAAGAACAGTGATAAGTGTGATACATGTGCACAGAACAAAAGGGCACAGAAACACTGAAAATGACCCCAACCAACTGGAAAAAAACAATATCCAAGCTGGCCAATAGTGGTATCAATGAGAAACATCAACCCCTCCCCCCCCCCCCGAGTAAGCTCCATAGAACATATATAAATCGTGGAAGGGTCTATACGCCGTCCCCATACAAGGTGAAGGAGCCCACAGTGAAATAGTGCTGCTCAGGGTTTTCCCCACCATCGGACAGGTGCACATGTCCCGCAACATCAGGGCGGGCATGTCGGAACGGCAACTTGACAGATGCCGGAGAAGGGGATACAGAGGGCCGCAGGCGGCACATGCTGTGGTGCAGCTGGGCCACAGTGCGGACTAGGGTGATGCCTAGGTGGCCCATACGAATGCTGAAACAGCGGAGCAGCCATACAGCAACTGCTGAAGGTCCAACATGGGCACGAGTGGGTTTCCCAAAGTGTCACAGGGGATAGTACCCAACAGCTACCCCCAAGGGCACGGAACATTGGCAGGCGGGGCTGGGGGGGAGCGTGGACGTCTATGCAGGCACCCCTACCCCAGAACCCGCACCATAGGCAGCCGCCTACCTTCACACTGGATGGCCTGAGACTGTGCACCACCAGCTCCACCAGCAGAAGGGCATGTCAGCATGGTGGCTGAGGGATACTGGTGGTAGAGGGGGCAGTGGCAGCTGCCCAGAGCAGACCGTGGCCTAGCCCTGTGTAGGTGGGTGCCATGCACTGCAACAGACAGGCCCTGTCTGACCAACAGTCATGGTATCACCAGGGAATGCACCATCTCTGTGATAACATGGTGGTGTAGTGCATAAAACCAGTGTACTCAGAAGCAGAAGGTCACAGGTTCAAGTCCCAGCTGTGGTTTCTGCCAACCCAGTCCTCAGATTTTACCCACTACTATAACGTACTAATACAGACAGAACCTTTCTTGCAGATGACGTAAACATGCCCAAAACACCTACATTTTACCCTACAGAGCACAGACACCATAAACATGCACATTACCTAGAGCAGAGCCTCCCAAATGCAGTCCTGGAGGGCCAAACACCATTCAGGTTCCATGTTGCCTCTGATAAAGATGCCTGTGCTGCATTTCTATGCGCCACCCCATGGTATGCAGATGTATCTCATGCATATTCATGAGGGACAGCATGAAAACCCGAACAGTGTTTTGCACCGCAGGACTGGAGTTGGGAACCTCTGCCGTATGGCAGCAGCCAACAGGGGCAGACACACCCACACCAACAGGCCCCATTATCCAAAGCCTCCTGGAGAGGCAGGACTTTGGGCTCTGCGTGCATCTCCCAATACTAGCACTTGCATAACTTAATAATGCCACCCTAAACCTGGGAATATGGTACACAGCTATCAAAAGTTTGCTATGATTACTGGCAGATAGCAATTCCTGGGTTAGGTACAATTTTCGGAGTGAGCTGCATCATAGCAACCTTTCTGATGTCTGTGGAGTGTGCTACAGGTCTTGTGTCTGACAGTGTTTACTCCTACAGTATTGCGTACCATAGCCATGCCTGCACTGTGTTGACTCCTACAGTATTGCGTACCATAGCCATGCCTGCACTGTGCCCAGGACTGGTGTGGTGGCCTGGGCTGCCCAACACCTCTATAGTTGCACAATGCTGGCATAGGTGTGGGGAGTGTGTGGGGAGTGTGTGGGGAGTGTGTGTCTGTCTATCCAGTGTGTGGTGGCTGCCAAGACCCTCCACAGCCCACACTGCTAGCACTGTTGCCAGTATTGGCCTGCCAATGTGCATAATGAGGAGCAAGGTACCGTGGGAATAGCCTGGATAGGGTGGCCTGGCCTGGCCGCATCTGCACAGGGCATAGGGCAATGGCTCGGACATTGTAGTGCCCGGTACCACCTGCACGGACAGGGTGGCCATAGCATGTCCTGCTGGGAGGTCACTTCATCCTGACTGAGCAGTGACCATGGCATGGCTAGGTTCCCCCATAGTGCTGTATAGCATTTTTTTCATGTGATATTTATGGGTTTTGTTTTGGGGCCCAATCACTGACTTATCTGCTTGGTGTGTATGCTGATATCCCCGTTCTGGGTACATGCATCTTCTCCAGGACTATGCACTATGGACTAGTTGGCGGACTGTCTGCAGCTAGTATGTGTCTTGCTGGAACACCTTACAGGGTGCAGTGGCTGGAGGCTTGCTGCTGGAGAATGTCAGATAATGGTGGGGGGCAGCTGAGCATTTTCAGACCTGCTGTCTGTCTGCTATTGCGTTATGGATGTGTACTGCTCTGCATTGCCTGCCCTGTAGGGTGTTTGATCTCTAGCAGGACTGGGGTGATGGTTCCCTCTACTGCCACCATTGCAGGGGGGTAGAAAGTGGATCTGTTGGCAGGAGATCCTGTCCCCTTACCCTGAGCCCCAGAGGGTGCGTTGGGTGGTGGTATGTAATCTTCCTGTGGGTCCCAACACCCCCCTTCACTTACATCATGTGACCATGGCACCCACATAGGGTGCCTTGGCAGACAGCGCACTTTAGAATGTGCCCTATGGAGTGCCTTCTAGGGTGCCTTATGTGGCACCTTAGGTTACGCCACTGTGAGGGTGTGTTTGCTGGCAGCACTATTACAGTACAACTAAACTTCCTCACAGCCCAATACTTAACCCTTTCCAGGCCAAGCCCAAAACTTTCGTGATCCAAACTTCTGCCTAAATATTACTATCAAATGGTATATAATACATGACCATGGCAGAGGGAACGGCACTATTGGAACATATTGAATAAAACGGGTACAATTTTCCTGACATATGCAAACTTTAACCTGGCTGCAGAATGTGGATTAAAATATTATAGTAGGCCTTCAAAGGGTTACACATGATGCCTCAACCAGCCTTATTCATTGGGCACACTGGGGAATCAAACCCATGACCCTTGTACCATCAGTCTGTGTAGTAACCATTGTGCTACACCTCTGTTTCTGTATTTGGGTGTCTGCGTGCATTCTTAAGCTTAACGCGCAGTAACGCACCCTGTAACAATCGTTGCTGCGCGGTGCCTTATAACGCGCCTTAACGCGCGTTATTGGTAACGATGTACTGCCCATGTCCTTTTTTGGCATTTCTTCTACTAACGCGGCTCCTAACACGAATCACACTAACGCAGTTTAGTAAACATACCCCTTAGAGGGATATCAAAGGTAAAAAGTTGCTTGCTAAAGTCAACACCCTGGATTTAAGGAAAAGAAAAAGTTCTTCTCCACATTAGGGTTGCTCATGAAACATCAGGAAAAATCTATAATTTAGAATCACAAAAAAAGGAAACCTTATTTGAAAAAAAAAAGCTTCAAGGTCAAGGACATATCATTTTCATTTACCAAGGAAGCCTCCTAAGTACTGTAGCTCTCGAGGAAATACCATTTGCCTCATTTTATCATAGTTACTGTAAATGCTAGCACAGTGGATTTCCTTGCTGTCCTCCCTCCATTTATTAAATCAAATATGATCATGTTATGATCACTATTGCCCTGTGGCCCCAGTACCATTACATCGCACACCAGATCCTGTCTCCCACTAAGGACTAGGACCAAAATAGTTTTGCCTTGTGTCAGTTTGTGAACAGGAGCATGAATAGGATATAGTCAGAAGAACACTCCACTGAAAGTGGATCTGAGTAGCAGTTGACACCAGTCAAGCCCACTAACCACTTAACCAGCAGCAGTGTGTTTGGCTGAGCTTCCTTATATATGGTGTCGCAAGACGCACCTCTTGCTGGTCCGGTGGATTCCTCTGGGAGTGAGTTTGTCCTTCTATCGCCTCTAGCTAATGTTTTCTGGAACTTGGGATGCAACTATTTCATCTATATGGCTCAACTACAAATCACAAGTCTTTGGCTTCCAAACCCATGGGTTTGATCCCAGCAAGCCTTTCAGAATACCCAACCTTGGGGGTCTTAGGACTTAGGTTTTTTTTCAGTACTTGAGATGGAAATGGGCCAGCAGGTTTTGGGCCTGGACATGGTTGACGGGCTCCCAGCTACGCTCCTCTGACCTGTAACCTTTCCAGTCTATTTCAGACAATCCCAGAGGTACCCAGAAGATCAAGGGTTTGATTCCCACTGCACTCCTTGTGACCTTGGGTAAGTCACTTTACCCTCCATTGCCTTGGAAGAAAAGGCCTGGCAATCTACTTCCGGTGATACATTGCCAAGAAAACCCAGAGGCAGCTGGGTTGCCAGGAGTCAGCACTGACTTGACAGCACTAAAAAAAATAAATGTCCTGGATAATAAATTTTTGGTGGCCCTTCACTGTGACTGGTTGTAAAGGTAAAGACTGAATCATGGAATGGGTTCTACTTAAAGGGTCTCAGTAGAACCATGTGAAAGCTGGATGGACGTGGATGTTTGCTGGGAGATGCAAGCAGGAATGTTTACAGGGTTGTCTTGCTCTTGGATCACACAGGGTCCCATGAACTTCAATTTGAGCTTACCAGTAGGTCCAGTATTCCTCAAATGCCTGGTAGAGACCCACACTTTATCTCCTAATGCAAACTGCAGAGTCTCATAGTGTCTTTTATCAGCATATCGTTGCTCAGCTTCTTTTGCTTTTTCTAGCTGCTGTTGATTGCTTAGACTTAGAGCTTTAGCTCAGTCTATGGCTGCTGGAACCCTGGAGTCTTAGGGGTATGTTTACTAAACCGTCTTAACGTCGCAGTGGTGGTATTATCGCGCGATAAGTGACGTTATCGCGCAATATATCACGCGATAATGTCACTTATCACACGATAACACGGCGGCGGCATTAAGGCACACTAACGCTGTGAAATCTGGGTCTGAAGGGTCGAGTAATGCTTCCCAAGGGGCGGAGAGAAGGGGTCAATGGGTGGAGAGTGGGCGGGGAGAGGCCACAGGCACACTAACGCTGTGAAATCCGGGTCTGAAGGGTGGAGTAATGCTTCCCAGAGGGCGGAGAGAAGGAGTCAATGGGCAGAGAGTGGGTGGGGAGAGGCTCCAGGCACACTAACGCTGTGAAATACGGGTCTGAACACTAACGCCAGTGAAACCCTCACGTTAGGCACATTTGCAGGAAAGAGAAACCATTTCAGTCAGCAATGTGCAGCAAAGGCAGGGAAACCCAGTAAAGTGATAGTTGTGATACATGTGCAGGAACCAATAAGGCAAATAAACATATAAAATGACCAGAACCACATTTAAAATCCAAATAGCCAAGCTGGCCAATAGTGATATTAATGATAAACATAAAGCAACACTACTGACAAAGCGTAAAAATTAAGATATCATGTTTGGAAGGGTCTATGCTCTGTCCCCTTACAAAGTGAATGATCCCACATTGAAATAGCGCTGATCAGGGTTTCTGACATTGAGATTGGGCAGGCTTGTTGTGGCGTGCACATGTGCAGCAACAGCAGAGTGGGCACATAGGAAAGGGCAACTGTACGGATGCTGTAAATGTGATACAGGGGGCTGCAGGCGGCACATGCTGTGGTCTAGCTGGGGCACAGTGCGGACTAGGCAGATGCCTAGGTGGCACATAGGAATGCCGAAACTGTAAAGCAGCAAGACAGCAACTGACGAGGGTCCAACATGGGCATGAGTGTGTGTCCCACAGTGTTATAGGGGATATTACCCTGCAGGTACCCCCAAGGGCACATAACATTGGCAGGCAGTGCCGGGGAAAGCACACATGTCCATGTAGGCATCCCTACCCGAGAACCCACACCATAGGCAGCTGCCTACTGGCACACTGGATGACCTGGGACTGTGCACCACTAGCACCACCGGCATAATGGCATGACAGCATGGTGGCAGAGGGGTGCTGGTGGCGGAGTGGCAGTGGCATATGCTCACAGCAGACCATGGCAAGCCCCGTTTAGGTGGGTGCCGTGCACTGCAACAGACAGGGTCTGTCTGACGAACAGTCATGGTATCCCCAGGGAATGATCTGTCCCTGTGGCAACAGCGTGGTGCAGTACACACAGCCAGTGTGTTCAGGAGCAGAAGGTCACAAGTTCAAGTCCCAGCTGTGGCTCCTGCCAACCCTGTCCCCATATTTTACCCAGTACTAAACTGTGGTAATAAAGATGGAATCTTTATTGCAGATAAAATAAACATGCCTGAAACGCCTATATTTTACCCTACAGAGCACAGACATCATAAACATGTGCAATACTTAGAGCAGAGTTTCTCAACTGCAGTCCTGGAGGGCCAAACACCATTCAGGTTTCATGCTGTCCCTAATAAATATGCCTGTGCTGTATTTGTATGCGCCGCCCCCATTGTATGCAAATGTATTTCATGCATATTCATTAGGGACAGCATGAAAACCTGAAGTGTTTGGCCCACCTGGACCGGAGTTGGGAACCTCTGCCCTAGAGCAGCGGCCAACAGGGGCATAAACACCCACACCCTCAGACTCCACTATCCAAAGCCTCATGGAGAGTCTGGCTGTTGGGCCCTGCATGGAGCAGCATCTCCCAATACTGGCACCTGCACACCTTAGCAATGCCGTCCTAAACTTGGGAACACGTTCCACATAAATCAAAAGGTTGCTATAATTAATGTCAGCTAACAAATCCTAAGTTAAACACAATTTGTTGCTAGAGATTCATCATAGCAGCCTTTCTGATATCTGTGGAGTGTGTTTCAGTTATTGATTCTGACAGTGTTTACCACCCCGGGGAGTGACCCTAACAGTATTGAGTGCCATAGCAATACCCGCACTGTGCCCAGGACTGGTGTGGCGGTCAGGGCTGCCACAAACCTCTATATTTGCACAATGCTGGCATAGGTGTGGGAGTGTGTGTCTGTCTATCCAGTGTGCTGTGGTTGCCTACACCTTACTGAGCCCACATTGCTTGCACTGTTTCCAGTGTTAGCCTGCCAATGTGCATAATGAGGAGCAAGGTATTGTGGGTATGGCCCAGACAGGGTGGCATAGGCAGGATGCATTTGCACAGGGTATAGGGCAATGGCTGGGACATTGTAGTGCCCGACCACCACCTCCACAGATAGGGTGGCTACAGCATGTCATGCTGGGAAGTCGCTCTCATCCTGACTGAGCAGTGACTATGGCATGGCTAAGTTCCCCCATAGTGCTATACAGCATTTCTCTCAAGTGATATTTATGGGTTCTCTTTTCTGGGGCCCAATCATTGACATATCTGTGTGGGGTGTGTGTTGACATCCCAGTTTTGGGTGCACACAGTTCCTCCAGGAATATGTACTAGCTAGCAGACTGTCTGCAGTTAGCATCTGTATGGCTGCACCACCTTGCAGGGTGCAGCAGGTGCGCACTGACTGCACTCTGCTTGTGAATGTCAGATTGTAGTGGGGGGCAGCTGAGCTGACTGGGCCCACTACCTATCTGCCAGTGGCCCTGTCCCAAGTGCAGATTTAGCAGCTGTCTGTTTGCCTCCAGGACTGGGGCTGCTGGTCCCATAGCCTGTCCTCATGTACCTCCACTGCCCCCCTTGCAAAGGGTGAGAGTGCGGGTCTGTTGGGGACAGATCATGTCCCCCACTCTGACCCAGAGAGAACGATTTCCTAAGTACATTGTTGCCATGTGAGCCCTGACACACCCATGCTCACTAAACAGGTGACCATAGCAAGCACAGTGGATACACACTATTTTGTATGCATCATGGTCCACAAGGGCCAGACATGACTGGCAATTACAAATGGACACAAATACTTGTCACACACTGGTACTGATGGAGACCTGCAGCACAGCCCACCTCAACCAACCTGGGTACTGCGGACCTGGTGCTGGCCACTCCACCTCACCCTCAGGGTGAGCACAGAACACGCACATTGGCATGGCCTGTGGGTACTCTGTGCCAGTAACACTCATAGTCATTCCCCCCTACCAAGCTGACATGCTGTGGAGGTTCATACCCCATCTGGTGAGCAAATGTAGACTGCTGTTCTGCATGTGAATTGCATTATTGGTACTGTTGGTTCTATCCTATCCTGGTAGCCACAGCAGACAGTTTTATGGTGACGTGCACTCTTTCTGTAGCCAGCCATTGGCATAATAACTCCTATTGTGATGTAGTACAATGGTTAATGCAATGACTTCAGTAGCAGAGGTCATGGATTCAATTCCTCTCTGTTCCCCTTTGTTTTTTTTATGGCTGTCCTACACAACTACATTTCATTTGTATAATAGTCATATCTGTGCAGATTTGTGCTGCCGCCACATTATACCCTCATCACTGTTGCCATCCATCCTTTTGTCCATCTATGTGTGTGTACCAGCTGTGTGGCATCCTGCCCTAATGTGCAGGCTGCTACCCCATGTCCTGCACTGGCACACTTTTCTGCATTGAGGCTCTTCATGCTTGCCTCTTCTGTGTCTGCTCTGCATGTCACTGCTCTCCTCTGTCCTCCTGTGATTGCACTTATCCTGCCACCTCTACCTCCTCTGGTGGACACGTATCCCCATCCTCTGCCACACACTGTCATTGTTGCACTGTACATTACCATCACCCTGTACATCGGTACAGCTGCCCCTGATATGTTTGTCCACTTTATCTGCTGCCACATGGGCTGCACGCAGATTTGGCTGGTCCATGAGCTCCATCATCTATTTCCTTCCATCACTTGTTCTTTCCTTGGTGCTCTGTGCAGTGTTATGGTTACATCTGTGTTTGAGCCATACATTTCATGCTTGTGACTTTGGAGCACCTTTGTGCCCCTGGGCACCATCGTCTGTGTCACCTTGGCATCCCTGGGGCATTTTTGGTGGCACCATAGGTTTGGCCAGCTTATGGGGCACCTTATATGCTGCCTTGGAGGGTGCCAACCTTTCCTGCCACCCTCTGGGGCACATTATGACCTGCCTTGGATGACATTGGTGTTTTATGATGTGCCTTATGGTGCACCCTAAAAGGTGCATTAGGTTGCGGCACTGGGGTGAGGCTTTTTTGGCTGGCAGTGCAAATTGTTGGGATGTGTCTGACTGTTACAAGCAGGAAAAGGGATTGCCTCAGACAGTCTTTTAACAGAGCCCACTGGGGGATGAAACTCATGACCGCTGTATCAGCAGTCAACATATTAACCAGTGTGCTACACCTCTGCTGCTGTGATTATAGGTCAGCGCGCCTAATTAAGGCTAACGCGTGTTAACATGCCACGGCTCTCTCTATCGCGCGATAACGGACTTTATTGCGCGATAACCCGAAATGCTACCTTAAGACTGGAACGCCCACTATCTTATATGGCATTCGTCACAGTAAGACTGCAACTAACACCGGTAACATTAAGACAGTTTAGTAAACATACCCCTTAGACTTCTCCAGAATGGAAATGAGGATGAAAGCAATTATTGATAAAGGATGGCAAGGACTAGGTTGATGAATGTTCCAAATAGTTGTATGCAAATTCTGCCATGGGAATTAACTGGGTCCAGTTGGAACAGTATCTACAGTGCTTCTGTAACTATTACAAGGTCTAGTTCATTTATTCAGTTTGCCCATTGGATTGTAGATGGAAGGCTGAAGAAAAATGGATCTGAATGCCCAGAAACTTTATCACTTCTCTCCAGAATTGTGTGAACTGGGTACCTTGATATGCGAGACAAGAGACTGCCTCCCAGACCAGCATGTCTGCCATTTTGCATGCAGATGGGAGACCAGCAGTGGCAATGAAGTGGGCCATCTTGAGGAAAGTCCACTACTATGAGAATGGTGGGTTTTCCTTACAACATGAGTAAATCTGTAATGAAGTCCAGGGAATCCAGGGTTTAAAAGGTGTAGGTAGTTCTTGGGAGATGATATAATGAATTCCTTAATATCTTTGCTCCACCCTGGCCACCAGAAGTCACATCCCACTAACTCTCTGGCCCTACAAATGCTAGGATGATCTACTAGTGAATCATTGTGACAGCCATGAAGCACTTCTGGGTGTGCTTTGTCCTTGGGTATCTAAAGTTTGTACAGCAATCTTTGATGCCAGCTCTAACCCAACTCCTTCCCTGATCTTTTCATTCCCTGCTATGGAGCTTGCACAAACTCATTACATGCAAACTTGCCCCTTTACATGCTCCAGGAAGTCCATGAAGTTCTCTGGATGGACGATTGTGGTAGGGGACTCTGGCTCTTGCACTTCACTCCCTTCTCTCCCGAAGAAGGCATCAGCCTTGTTATTCTGGGTTCCCAGTTGATAGGTCAGGACAAAGCTGAAGTAGGAAAAGCAGCTAGTGAGCTTATCTAGAGTTCATATTACATGAGGTCTTAAGGAATTCCAGATTCTTATGGCCCGTGTAGATCTGGATTTGATGATGTGCTCCCTCAACGAGGTGGCACCATTCTTCAAAGGCAGGTTTGATGGCCAATAATTTTTTGTCATAAATGTGGTAATTTTTCTCAGCTTCAATCAGCTTCCAGGAATGGAACGGATGAAGGAGATTCCCTGGTGCCTTCTTCTGGGGGGAAAACCACACCAATTGATCCTCTGGATGAATCAGCCTCCACTATGAAAGGCTGTTCTGGGTCAGGATGTATCAGGATAGGGGCAGATGTAAATGCCGTCATGGGGCTATCACATGTTCTTTGCCCTATTTGAACAAGGTACCATTTTTTCAGGATTTCCTCCAGAGGAATGGCCACTCTGGAGAACCCCTGGATAAAACATCATAAACATTGGTAAAACCCAAAGACCGCTGGATTTCCTTGACATCGTCTAGGACTAGCCATTCTGTCACCACTAAGATCTTCCAGGGATCCATCTGAACACTTTCAAGGGAAATAATATATATCCGAAATTCAACAGACCTCTTGTGAAAATCACAGCTGCCCAGCTTGGCATATAACATATACTTCTTCAGCTGCTCTAACCCTCTGCTGGATTTTCAGTATATATTTTTAACATCTTGCACTTTTCTAAATAACCCCTTTTATCAGCAGAACCAAAATATCCAGAAGTACTCCCCAATTAAGACTGAAGATAAATCCACTTTATGAATATATGAAATCTAAGAAAATTACTTCTGCCTTTCCATTTGTATTTTGCCCCAAAATATTTTTTCTTCATATTAAATTTGTTTAAATAAAAATGACCACACTCATTGTTTTTACTTGTGCGTATCAGCTGTTTGCCATACTTTAATAGCCCTGCAGCCCGTTTCTTCCATATGAGGAAAGGCTTAAAAGGTTAGAGCTCTTCAGCTAGGAAAAGAGATGGCTGAGAGGAGATATGATAGAGGTCTATAAAATAACGGGCAGAGTGGAACGGTTTATTCCTTCAAGAAGTAGAAAGACTAGGGGACATGCAATGAAGCTACCATGTAGCACATTTAAGACTAATCAAAGAAAATATTTTTTCACTGAGGGCATAATCAAACTCTGAAATTTGTTCTGTAGTAAAAGCTGTTAGTGTACCTGGGATAAGAAGCAAGGAATCTGTCTACTTTTTGGGAACCTGACAGGTACTTGTGACCTGCATTGACAACTGTTGGAAACAGGACACTGGGTGTGACACTGGGTGTGATGGACCTGGGTGTGATGGACCTTTGGACTCTCCCAGTATGGCATATCTTCTGTTCTTATAAACACAAAATGGGAGCAAATTTGTAGTATGTAGGCACTTAAATGTATGTTCCTGATGACAAACAGCAGCACAACAGCACAATTCACTAAGATCTAATATAATGGGAATGAATAAGTAGGGGATGCTTTCAAAAAGCATTAAGCGCTATTTTTTCATGCAATGACATAGAAATAAAAAATAAACAGACGTGTGACTTGCCTTTGATTGCTCTTCCAGGATGAGTTACTTAAAATGAATATCAGGGCTACTGAGTCATTGATAGGCATCTACATAAGACAATTATTAATTGCAGTGTTTCTGATAATTATGATTGGCCTAACATAAGAGTTATCCAGACATTTTGCTCTGTATAAACGTGAAGCCACATAGATTCCTCTAGAACTATCATCTGTATGGTCTCAAAAGCTCAAGTACTCTAATCACCGTTTGGATAATCCTCATGCTCGTTCACAATCCAGTGTTCTCTGGGACCCATGAAGTACTAAAACTCTTAAGGGAAATATTATTTCTGGAAAGGACTAGTATGCTGCTTTCGCTGTTCTTTGGCATTTCCTTCATTCTGCCTCTTGGTCTCCTGACTCTAGGACTGTATGAGGATACGACTAAGCTTATTTAGCAAAAAAAAAAAGTATATATATATATATATATATATATTTGAAATTGGATCTTTGTCATTGCTTCATTTACACTACTGTCGTGTTTTGCATTGAAAATCATGAACTCCCAGTAAGATCCTGCCGGTGTATGTGTAGCAAAGAGAAAACAGGGAGCTAATAGGTTAATATAACATCTACACCCATATATGTTCAAAGGCAGTATAGCATTAAAAGATTAATGCCTTTGGCTGAGTCTCTTATGCTCGTGTGTCAATTGTATCAGAAAATATGTCCACACCCCCCTCCCCCCGCCACAAATGTACAGCGAATTAGTCTCGCTTTTTAAGCTGAAACCATTCTGCAGGTCTGCCGCGCACAAGCTTAGAATGCTTCAACACGGCATTGCAACTTTTCTCTCTGAATCCCGATAGGCAGACTAACCTGTTACTTTGCCCCCACCGTTCTGCCTCAGCGCTACAACTGAGTCATTCTGTTTCTTATGGCTCGTGAGCGTACAGGGTTTCTGCGTCTCGCTGCATTATCCCTGAGTGAATCTGTCAATGTTACTTCCTGCTAGTGCAGATGGGGCTCCGCTCACTCTCGCTTTCCTAGACCCTTGGCAGAGATCCTCGGCGAAGCTGAAACTATGCCTGCATCCGCCGAGTGAACGCTCCGGCTTCCTTCACTTCGTCTTGCCATTTCATTCCTTCTAGGCCTCTGTGTCAGAGATGGAGAAAATCAGGTAAGACAGACACAGTTTCTTCGCATGCCATGGGTGAGAGGGAAAAATATCGGGGGCTCAAAATATAATGCGGAGGCTCTGGAATTTTTCTTTTTTAGGGGGTGGGGGGTAGAAAGATACGACCGAGTTACTGGATTACTTGACATTACCAGAGCCGCAGCATTTTCTTGACAACGGGTGATGAATTTGTTGGTGACCGTGAATCTATTCTGCAGCCAGACTAACTCCGTATAGAAATCCTGCACAAATATGGATTCAATACCCGGCTGCATGGAGTTGATGAAATCGACGTAATATTCATGTTCCATTGCCCCGCAACAGTTTTCTTTGCGATGTGACTGCGAAGGGTGGGGTGGAGGGGGGTATCAATAATTCATGAAAAGGACTAAAAACATTAGCACTGAGTGCAAAGCATCAAATTGCTGTGGTCTGCTTAAATGTACCGCTGTTAAACTGTGGCAGCTAGTCGGCTTTATCTGCTGGGCAGCAAGGCAGTAAGTACGCGTCTCTCTCTTGTCTGCAGTTTTGTTGCACTGTACTGTGTATGGGCTTTATTGATTTGAATAGCAGGAGCTGACTTTTGTAAGCTAATTCTGTTTGTTACCATCTCGTGTCAAAACGTAAGTCTGCTCTTGGGAGTACAGCTTCTGTGTGTCTTGCAGAGAGAGAAATAGCTGTCTGTGTATGCAGAACAATTGCTCCAAACGTTACCTGTAGTGCCCGAGCTTCGTCTTTACAGGCGAGACCCTGATCCACCAGGAAAGTTACAGAGCTTTGCTTTCACCGTCTGCATCCCAGGTTGTAGGGCCTCCCTGACAGGGCCACTTCCAGAGAATGCTGTAGCTCTGTCACTCGGCTCAGTAACCAGGCAGCTTGCAGAAGAGTCCACGAGGAAGCCCATTGGTCTAGACAGAACGTTACTGTCCCTACAGGAGAATGTGTGAGAGTTGCGAGATGAACGCACAGTACTGTCCAGGCGGCAGGTTTCGACTGACGGCAGGAAACACAGAATTATCTTAGCCGAAGTTTAATGGTAGTTCAACCTATACGTTATTAATCATGATGACACCGGTTGCAGAGGCTGAGTGCACCGTTTGCCATTTGCACGCAGTATGTCTTTTTGCTTAAGGTCCCTTTCATCTCATGGAGTAAATGAAGTTATAATTGTACAGTTTACTTCTTGGCTGGAGAAGGTCAGTTTTAAAGCAGTCGACAAGGGCTCCTCATTGCTCTTTGCACCGTCTCTTGAAAGATCTTTCTGTAATTCTGTCTCTTTTGACCGTCTTCTCAGGGGCTCCTAGTGTTAACCCTCATACACTGCTGTATTCCTTTCTTCCTATCTGCTGTTGCTTCTCGTTTTCCTTATCCAGTGCTTCTCAGCTCTGGTCCTCTGGGTCTGTTTTTTTCAGAGTAACCAAACTATGATTAGATCATAAGTTCTAAGGAGCAGGGATAGTCTCTCATTTCTCTTTCTAAAGTGCCTGTATCCCTGGAGGCACTATCAAAAAATAATAAAGATCTTATGTTACCATGAACCTCCTTCAAGACCAAGCTCACAGCATGCCCCTCCACTACATGTCCTGACTCCCATCCCATCTCTGCCCCCTGGCCGTTATAGGTCAGGTCATGACAGTCATCAATCAGTTCTGGCATTCTGGTGTCAAAAGGCTTCATTCACACCTAGTCGTGAATTTTTTTCCCTACATTTAAAAGACCCTTCTGCACTACCATTAGGCGGTCACCTAGAGCGCTGATGATGCGAAGACAGCCCATTGCTGCCTCTGTCACCCCACTCGAGGACCAGCAGTGGCAGCAGTGAATTGAAACAGAACCACAGTGCTCACCAAGACCTCTGGCACTGCAGTGTTGTTTCTGCTTCTGCCCTCTCCAGTGCAAATTTGCAAATTTCCTTCCGCATGGGGCAGAAGCTGGAACAGCTCCACAACATCGAAGGTTTTGGTAAGTGCTGCGGTGCTGTTTCAAGTCATTGCCGCCACTGCTAGACCCAGAGAGCGGCAGAGGAGATGGGAGCAGAAGCAGAGGGGCACCTGGACTGAGGTTCACCTAGGACAGTGGTTCTCAACCTAGTCCTCTGGGACCCCCCCCCCCCAGGCCAGTCAGGTTTTCAGAATATCCACAGTGAATATGCATGAGATACATCTGCATACAATGGAAGCAGTGTGTGCAGATCTATCTCATGTATATTCATTGTGGTTATCCTGAAAAACTGACTGGCCTAGGGGTCTCAGAGGACTGGGTTGAGAACCATGGACCTAGGACACCTCATATCCTTACACTAGCCCTGCTTCCTCTCAGCCTGGTCATGGAAGCAATGACCCTGAGGCTAGGAAGCTTGTACCGGGTCTTCTTTTGAAACTCTGTATCAAGGGCTCTTAATCCTGTCCCCTCAGGGGCTGTGAACCTGGGCTCCCCAATATCCTCAGACCCAGCTCAGGGATTGAACAAGGGATCTCTCAGGTTATTCCAAACATCTACCCTCAGTAAAGAAGCATTCCCTTATAGTGCCTCCAAATCTTCTTGACTTCATATTTTGACTCCTCACATTTGAATTTATTCTTCATGGAAAATGTCCCCCCCCCCCTCTCTTATTTGAATGTTTATTGCTTTTTCCTCAGAGAGTACATTTTATGAGTGCCTTGTCTCTCATATTTTGCCCATAGAGCTTTCAGTCGGGCGAGTCCTTTAAACCCATGGGTCTGCAAGCTGATTTTTTTTTTCAAAATCTGTTTATTAAACACCAATTCAACAATACAGCCATTTTAAGAACATAGATACTTATTTTCGTGAGTTCTTCCCCCCCCCTTGTCCCTCCCCCCTCCCTCCGAAGACTATAGCAAGAAAAGCATCCTGTTTCTTTTGAAAATGTCTTGCCTGGTGGGGCCCATGCTTTTGTGAATACCTCTAGATGCACACATCCGACTGGCTAGGTAACAAGAAACTCCCAGGTGTACTTTACTGCGACGGCACGAGCACATCTTTTCCACACTTTTAGCAGTACTTTTTTATTGAAGAAGTAAGTTATAAATTAACATATTATCTTATACTGTGTTATGCAGTGTCTTGGACAGTTAATGCACTGGGTGAGGGAATCACATAAAGTCATCTTTCTTTAAATTGCCCCTTCTGTGTGGGGTTTATGTTGCATTCCCTGTTCTAGTTTGGTAGTATTTCTATTGAATCAGTGCCCCTACAAAGACATGGCTTACAGAACTGGATATAGTATGGGGTGAAAACAAACAGCTCCCCGGTGATGAGGTTTTATGGTAAGCCCCACAGAGCTGTTTGAGGCCATTGACACTGCTGCAGGGTCTGGAGAGGGGCTGCATCAACGGCAGTGGTGGCCGGAGTGAGGGTGGGGGAACCCAATGAATGAGGTTTGCCTAGGGCACCTCACCTCCTTGCACCAGCCCTGCAAACTAGTATTTTATAAAGACAACAGGCACCTCTGTTTGCACGTATCCATGGTGTCCTGTTATTAAATGACCTTCATGGACACTTCATGACTCCCATCCTTGCCCCGCTCTAACTTCACCACAGCCCCATACAGCCAGTGACGAAGCAGAAAGAAATTCATCCCACCAATCTGTACACAGGCTGAATATCTACTGGATTTATACAGATACTGGGCACCAGTATCTGTATAAATCCTTTTTGAAAACTGACCCCTTTGCGCTCGTTTCATTTTAGAAGCCTGATGCAGCTGGTATTTCTGCTGTGTACAGTTTCCTTGGTCTCCCCTTTAGGTTTCAGCACATGGATTTCTATAACTAGCCCAGCACCCAAGCTCCCCCCCCCCCTTGCGCTATTTCTTTCACCTTCTGTTTCCCCACACCCCAAAGTATACTTAAAATTGTCATGGTTTTATTTCTAACCCCTTTTTTCCAGGTTCTCCAAGCAGAAGGGGCATAGCTTTAGGTACTGCTGAGGCCAGGCAAACTCATTGGTTCTTCCAGGGAGGGAGAAAACAATTACTTTTAGGACGAAGATGACAAGAACTACAGTCACTCACATAAAGGTCTCCATCCCTTAAAGCTGCATTCTAATAATTGCAAGTCTTGCTGAATTCTGGAAAAAATGGCATGAGCAAACACAAAGGGGCCTTTTTACTTGAACCCTCTAAGTGGTTAACGTGCATTTTCGTGAGGGATAACATGTGGACATGACAGTGACAGCTGCTAAAATGTGCATTAACTGCCCATCATGCGAAGGGGCAGATTCTGGGCAGAGTGTGGGCTTGGAGAGCACATTTCAGTTAGTGCAGGGGTACATATCATGCCCTGTCAATGTGACAATTAGAGTGGGTGCAAATGATACCTCTATCAGTGACTTAGATGTACCAGTGTTAATTGCGCCACACAAAAGGGTATGCGTCCATTTGATGACTGCCAGGAACATGCTGGTGGACCCCCCCCCTCCCCCAACAGTTACTGTAGAGGCATTGCATTTAACACACTTTGGGGTATGTTTACTAAACTGCGTTAGTGCAAATCGCGTTAGGAGCCGCGTTAGTGAAAGGAAAGCCAAAAAAGGAAATGGGCGGGACATCGTAACGACTAACGCGCGTTCCAAAAACTAACGAGCGTTACAGGGCGCCGTGGCGCGTTACTGCGCGTTAATCATATGAAGGCGTACAGACACAAATCATTGAAACAGAGCTGTAGCACAATGGTTAGTTTACTCACCGCTGTTACAGGCAGCATGGGTTCAAGTCCCCAGTGTGCCTAAGGCAAAATGCTGTCCCAGGCAGCACCCTGTACATTACATAGGGAATGAGGAGGCATGTTTTTCTTTACGTTCAGTAGTTGTTAGTGAAACACACTCTCGCAGTGCGCATAGCCATGTACGTTGGTACGTGCGTGGCTGCGTCCATTGTTACGGGCGTAGCCCCGTGTGTAGGTATGTGCGTTGGTACGTGCGTACAATCGTGCGTGGGTACGTGTGTTTTTACCAGCGTGGGCACCTTATAGTACAGACACTTTAGGGTGTCTTGCACCTATGCACTATGCTAACAGATGTACATGTGATGGCCTATGGTTTATCAGAGCCTGAGAGCAGGCGCTGGATCTTCCCAGGGTTGGATTGTGCCAGTCACACCCATGATGCACTGCACATGCAAATCAGCTGTCCACAGATACACACCATGGGGAATGCACCCCCACAGCACCTCAGCCTGGTAGGGGGAAGTGACCCTGTGCACCCCCACAGCACCTCGGCCTGGTAGGGGGTACTGACCGTGTGTTGTACTGGCACAGAGTAGCTACACACCGTCACATTATGCGGGTACTGTGCTCACCCTGAGGGTGCAGTGAGGCGCCCAGCACCAGGTCCACAGCACCGTCCATGGCTGAAAGAGGCCATGGCACAGGTCCAAAGCAGTGTTAATGTGTGAGATAGGTAGTTTCTGCACAAACACCCTGCAGTCAGGCATAGCCCCCATGGACCCCCCCCCCCCCAGCACCAAGGGCAGCAAACAGGGCCTCCCAACAATAGATCCACCCTCTACCTCCCTGCAAAGGTGGCAGTAGAAAGGAACATCAACCCCAGTTCTGGTGAGGAACAGACACCCCACAGGGCAGGCACCACAGCTCTGTACACAGACAGACATCAGGCCTGGATATGGTAAGCTGCACCCCACCACCATCTGATATACTCCTGCAGCAAGCCACTCCATCAAGACACATACCAGCTGCAAACAGTCTGCTAGCTAGTCCATAATGCATGTGCCCAGTGGATATGCATGCACCCAGAACTAGGATGTCAGCATACACAGCAAGCAGATAAATCAGTGACTGGTCCCCAAAAGGAAACCCATATCTATCATATGAGAAAAATACTACATAGCACTATGGGGGTGCCTAGCCATGCTGTGGTCACTGCACAGTCAGGGTGAGAGTGATCTCTCAGCAGGACATACTGAGGTCGTCACCCTGTCTGTGTAGGTGGTGGTCGGGCACTAAAATGTGCCTGTCACTGCCCTATGCCCTGTGCAGATGCACCCTGGCCAGGCCACCCTGTCCGGCCTATACCCATGGTACCTTGCTCCTCATTATGCACATTGGCAGCTCAATACTGGCAACATTGCTGGCAGTGTGGGCTGTGGAAGGTGTTTGCAGCCACCACACACTGGATAGACAGACAGACACCCCCACACCTATGCCAGCATTGTGCAACTATAGAGGTGTTCAGCAGCCATACCCACCACACCAGTCCTGGGCACAGTTCAGGCATGGATATTGTACGCAAGACTGTTGGGGGTCACTCCCCATGGTGGTACGCACTGTCAGAGACCAGACCTGCAGCACACACCACAGACAGCAGAATGATTGTTATGGTGGAGCTCACTGAGCAAACTGTGCTTAATGTAGGAATTGATATCTGCCAGTTATCACAGGAAACGTTTGATAGCTGTGTACCATATACCCAGGTGTAGGGTGGCATTGCTAAGGTATGCAACTGCTAGTATTGGGAGTTACAGGCAGGGCCCAATGTCCTGCTTCTCCAGGAGGCATTGGCCAATGGGGCCTGTGGATGTGTCTGGCCCTGTTGGCTGCTGCTTTACGGCAGGGTTCCCCAACTCCAGTCCTGGTGTTCCAAACCTGTTCGGGTTTTCATGCTGTCCCTCACAAATATGCATGAGCTACATCTGCATACCATGGGGGTGGTGCATAGATATGCAGCACAGGCATCTTTATTAGAGGCAGCATGGAACCTGAATGGTGTGGGACCCTCCAGGACTGCAATTGCGAGACTCTGCTCTGGGTAATGCGCCTGTTTCTGATGTCTGTGTTTGGTGTGGTATAATATAGGCGTATTAACCATGCGTATGTTCTCTGCAATAAAGGGGTGTTTTTACTATCACTGTTTAGTGGTGGGTAAAACTATGGGGACTGGGTTGGCAGGAGCCCCAGCTGGGATTTGAACCTGTGACTCTCTGGTCTTACAGGCACTGGCTGTGTCTGTTGCACTACACTGTGGCCACAGAGATGGTGCAGTCCCTGGAGTTAGTTAAAGCGGCCTGACGAGTCAGAAACCCTGCTCTGCACAGGTTTACTGTGGGCTCATTTACCTTGTATGGAGACAAAGGTGCACATAAACCTCACAACAGACCTCAAAAAAAGGGGCAAACACCCATAACCAAGCTGGGCAACAATGATATCATTGGGCAACATTACACACCACTCCCAGGAAAGCTCCATCACAATGAAATGATCTTTGAAAGGGTCTACGGAGCGTAGACCCTTCCAAACATCATTTCTTTCTTTGGTGCTTTCCAGGGAGTGTTGTGCATTGTTGCCCATTGCTATCACTGTTGCCCAGCTGAATTGTGCTTTTTACAATGTTTCTTGTGGTCATTCTTAAGGTTTTATGTGAATTTTTGGTCTTTGCACATGTATCACACTGCTCACGTTTTGTAGGTTTCCCCGGTTTTGCTGTACATTGCTGACGGAAATGGTTTCTCTTCCCTTTAATATGCCTTTAACGACAGGTTTTCATTCGCGTTGGAATTGAGCTCAGAAATTCAGCGCGTTAGTATGAGGGGAGCCTCTCCCCGCCCACTCTCCGCCCATTGACCCCTTCTCTCCGCCCACTCTCCACCTTCTGCGCTGTTTTAACGCGCCACGGAGGTTTACGATCGTTAACTGCGGTTAACGCGCGTAAAGTACGTTTAACGATTGTTAGCACATCAGAACGCGCGTTCTGACGTGCAAAAAATCGTTAAACGTACTTTATGCGCGTTAATCACGATTACCGCACTTTAGTAAACATCCCCCTTTAGTTTTCATTCTAAACACACACTAAACACAACACCTTAATGCACATTACTAAAAGGGCACCAAAATGTTCTTCTTAGAATTACAGTCAAGTCAAAGAAACAATCCTCCTCAGTAGTGAATGTTCTAGATACTTCTGTGGCCTCCAAGACTTGCAAGAACCAAGTGTTCCTGTTACAAGTTCTCCCTCTTCAGCCTCTCTACTGCCTAAAATCAGGCTGTAGTCTAACAGTTATAGTTTCCTAGTACACTACTAGATGTCCATCATTGATAAAAGCTTTATTCCCTTTGTGGAAATAAGAAACTCTCCTACTCCCAGTCTTTAATAGAGAAAGATGTGTGGCCTTCCTACTGAACATAAGAAATGCCATAATGGGTCAGACCAAGGTCCATTAAGCCCAGTATCGTTTCCAACAGTGGCCAATCCAGGTCACAAGTGCCTGGCAGGTTCCCAAAAAGGCACACAGGTTCTACAGTGCTCATCCTGAGGTAAGCAGTGGATTTCCCGGGTCCTCAATGGTTTACAGATCTTTCCTCCAGGAATTTGTCTAAACCTTTTTTAAACCCATCTACACTAACAGCTTTTACTACATCCTCCGGTAACAAATTCCAGAGTTTGATTACACATGGAGTGAAAAAATATTTTCTCTTATTAGTTTTAAATGGGTTACATTGCAGCTTCAGTGCAAGTCCTCTAGTCTTTCTACTTTTTGATGGTGTAAACAACCGATCTATGTTTACCTGTCCCACTCCATTCATTAATTTGTAGACCTCTATGAGTATTATATCTCCCCTTAGCCATCTCTTTTCCAAATTGAAGAGCCCTAACCCTTTAAGCCTCTCCTCATAGGGGTATCCTTTCATCCCCTTTACCATTTTTGTTGCTCTTCTCTGTACCTTTTCTAATAACGCTATATCCTTTAAGATATGGTGACCAGAATTGCACACAATATTCTAGGTGCGGTCGGCACCATGGAACAATACAGAGAGATTGTAATATCCTTGGTTTTATTCTTGATTCCTTTCCTTATGATTCCTAGCATTCTATTTGTTTTCTTGGTTGCCACTGCATACTGGGTGGAGGCTTTCAATGTATTATCTACGATGACGCCTAAATCTTTTTCCTGGGTGGTGGTTCCTAATGTAGAACCTTGCATCATGTAACTTAGTTTGGGATGTTCTTCCCTAGGTGCATAACTTTGCACTTGTCCACATTAAATTTCATCTGCCATTTGGCTGTCCATTCTTCCAACTTATCAAGGTCCTCTTGTGTTTTAAACAACTTTGAATAATTTTGTGTCATCTCCAAATTTGATCACCTCACTCGTTATTCCCATTACCAGGTCATTTATGAATATGTTAAAAAGCAGTGGGCCTAGCACAGATCCCTGGGGTATTAAAAGAGTGAAACACATGCGATTACCTTAGAGAGCAGACCAGCACTCACATTGCCTTGCCCCAAAAAGGTCTTCTATAACTGCTGCTGTGTCTAGAAATCGTAACTTAGAGACTAATGAAAATTCCTCCTATATGGGCTAAGGAATCCAAAGAGTCCCCTAAATATTCCTAGACCTGCTGGTCAGCTGCTCTATGTGTCCACCACTCTCTCAATATTTTCTCTGAGTCTACCATCCTCCAACTTCATATCATGACTCCTTGCCATTGCATTGTTTTATTTTTGAAAAGATGCTGAGTTGTCTGGTTTGGCTTCCAAAATCCAATATCTAATAGTTAACATATTAGAAAACTGTCAGAATCCAATAAATATATATTAGATCAAACTTTTATTGCAAAGCATTGGGCTATACAGTGATTTTTGTTTCAGAGTTAGGAGCATTTCCATTTCTTGAGCATGCAAAATAAAGTTGGCCATGAGAAAAGTCCGAAAAGGCTGTTCTTGAGCTTTATTGATGGAAAGTCAAATGGGAGGGGGGGGGGGGGTTCTCAGAGACAGAGAGAAAAAGTCCAAGCAAGTGAGTGTGTATGATCTTCAGAGACAGAGAGATCCTTTTACTAAAGCCCACAAATGAGTTGCAATTAACTTGCCAAATAAATGTATGTTATTTGCAAAGCCTCTGCATTAGCTGTCGGGAGTATGACTAGTATGTTCCCCGCAGCTAACGCATGGTGGGCCGCTCGAACATGCGCTCCACTAAGATTGGTTCACTTAACAACTCTCATAGAGAGGTCATTAAGAGGCATCTTGTCGCTGAGCGCACAGCAATTGCTCTGGCTGTAATGGTAATGCACTCTCCATGCCCACTCTAGGTCCCATCCCCCGATCGCAGATTAAGATATGTTTTAGTATGCAGTGGTAGACATGCTCGCATGTTAGTGTTCCCAACAGCCAGTTGCTGCACGTTAAAATACACATTAACCTACTAACAGACTTTAGTAAAAGGGTCCCATAAAGTCAGTGTGTGTGTTTAGCTGTCTCTCCACGAGAGAGAGTTTGTATGTGTTTCTGAGAATGAGTCAGAGAGAGAGAAAGAAAGTAAGTCAGTCTGCTTCTTGGAGACAGAGTCTCAGTTTGAAGCCCTTAGCTTTGGGAAGACTGGACATTTCGGGTTGAAAAGTAGCTCATGGCCTTCCTCTGAACCAAAAGGTGTCCCCTGCTGAGTTTGGTCGCACTTACTCAAATGGTATTCAAATATATAAACTAGAAACAGCATTTAAAAAATATAAATATGTATAGATCCATTGCCTGCCTTTTCGAAAGATAGTTCATCCAAGGTAAAGTACAATTTAATAATCCAGAACAGCTGGAAAGTCCAGGCAGTCAGAATGCTGCGTAGGATAATAATTCTATAAAATGTTATATGGTATAGATAATACATTGGATACTTACTGTAATAATACATAAAATAAATATACACATACATTAATATTTTTACATGTTGCCAAAATGATGTTGGAGAGGTACAGGAGAGAGCGAAAGGAGGGCAAAGAACTGAGTGACGGGACGGGTAGAACAGAAGACAGGAGAATAGTCTTCTACATGTAAATATCACAGCTGGTGGAAACCCTGAGGCCAACCAGTCAGAGAGAATCCAGGCTTCTACCAATGTCCTGAACTGAAGATAGTCCTGAATTAGGTGAAGCTCTTCTGGGATAGATCTCTCGAGGGTGGAAGAGGGGGCTGCTCCCAACAAGGCCCACTGATGGCAAAGTTAAGGAGGTTCTTTGTGAGGATCTTACAGGCATTGCAGGTGCTAGAAGGATAGCCTGTTCTTCAGGTAAACTCGGTCTGTTGGCCTTGAAGATTTTAGAATCAGAGACTCAGAGTTAGATTTGGCCCTGAAGAGTACTCGATGGTAGTGCTGTTTTTGTAGAATGGATGTGCTCACAAGCCTCCTAACTGTTATATTGTGGCATTCTGGATTAGCCAAAGATGGTATAAACCCTTCATTACCAGTACATTATAAAGCATATCATAATAATTCAGCCATGAGGGTATCATGGCATGGACAACCGCAACCAAACTCACTTTCTCAATAAATGGATGGAGTTTCTGTAGCTACTGTAGATGGAACAAGCAGCTTTGAAATTTTGACTGGATTTAAGAAACTAAATTAAAGTTAATGTTATACATTCTATAGATTTTTTTATAGATTTTAGGTGACAAAAATTGTTAAAAGATTTTATGAGACAGTAATGGCTTAAAGTAAAATTACGAATCAGTAAAAGGGACCTTAGGCTAAAATAGTCTCTGAAGGATGTATTAAAATATCTTATGAGATTTTAGCGGTCCTACAAAAAAAAATATACATAAAAAATCTAAATACAAAAAATAGATAAAAAATTAGTAGAGGGCTATATATATTGATGGTGGTTTTATAAAGTTATTTTAAAGTATATGTGGCAATCTACATGCGAAAACTGCTCCTATGCACCTACCTCGGACATAAAAGTACAAATAGTGTCATGAGCATGCATACTTTCATCTCAGGCTTTGCTGGAGGCACAGTCTGGGCACGTACAGGTGCAGCCACATCACACGTGTTGAAATATGAAATATAAAATATATCAATTTACGCACATATTTGTGTATCCTATGCACAGATACTTAGGCTTGCTCCCAAGCAGGTGAACATGTCCATGACCTCAATGTAGCTGTGATTGCTGCTGGATTTGCAGTAGCATTTTGTAAAAATACAAATGTGTCTATCGGAGTCATTTTAAAAGCCTTAGGGGTATGTTTACTAAACCTTCTTAACGTGCGTGCCGCGCAATTAGTGCACGCTAAGCTATCCTTAGCGCGCGCTAATGACGCTTTACGGGGCACAAATCTTCCTTAGTGCGCGCTCACGCGCGCAGCAGCGCAAATGAGCGCTGATGGCGGGGAAAGGCTCCCGGAGGGCGGAGGAAGGCTCCCCAGGGGCGGAGAGAAGGGGTCAATGGGTGGAGAGTGGGAGGGGAGAGGCTCCCCGCACACTAACGATGTGAAATCCGAGGCCAAAAATAACGCAAGTGAAAACCTCGCGTTAGAGCTGATTTAAAGGGAAAAGAAACCATTTCTGTCAGCAATGTACAGCAAAACCAGGGAAACCTACAAAAAAGTGATAAGTGTGATACATGTGCACGGAACAAAAGTGCAAATAAACATTGAAAATGACCCCAACAAAATAAAAAAAAACATAATCAAGCTGGGCAATAGTGATAGTAATGGGAAACATCAAAAAACACTCCCAAGAAAGCCCCAAAAAATAAATATGAATTTTGGAAGGGTCTACGCTCCGTCCCCATACAAGGTGAATGATCCCACAGTGAAATAGCACTGATCAGGGTTTCCCTCTCCATTGGACAGGTTACCTATGGCATGCACATGTTCCACAACAGCAGGGCGGGCATGTCGGAATGGGCAACTGGACAGATGCTGGGAAAGGGGATACAGAGGGCTGCAGGCGGCACATGCTGTGGTGCAGCTGGGGCACAGTGCGGAATAGGCAGATGCCTAGGTGGCACTTAGGAATGCTGAAACTGAACAGCAGCCAGACAGCAACTGATGAGCAGAAGGGCATGTCAGCATGTTGGCAGAGGGATACTGGTGGTGGAGGGGGGCAGTGGCAGCTGCCCAGAGCAGACCATGGCCTAGCCCTGTGTAGGTGGGTGCCATGCACTGCAACAGACAGGCCCTGCCGGACAAACAGTCATGGTATCACCAGGGAATGCACTGTCTCTGTGGCAACACGGTGGTGCAGTGTACACAACCAGTGTGTTTGGAGGCAGAAGGTCACAGGTTCAAGTCCCAGCTATGGTGCCTGCCAACCCAGTCCCCATATTTTACCCACTACTACAACGTGCTAATACAGACAGAACCTTTATTGCAGATGACGTAAACATGTCCAAAACACCTACATTTTACCCTACAGAGCACAGACTCCATAAACAGGCGCATTACCTACAGCAGAGTCTCCCAAATGCAGTCCTGGAGGGCCAAACACCATTCAGGTTCCATGCTGCCTCTAACAAAGACGCCTGTGCTGCATATCTAGGCACCACCCCCATGGTATGCAGATGTATCTCATGCATATTCATAAGGGACAGCATGAAAACCCGAACAGTGTTTGGCACACCAGGACTGGAGTTGGGAACCTCTGCCGTAAAGCAGCAGCCAACAAGGGCAGACACACCCACACCCACAGGCTCCATTAGCCAATGCCCCCTGGAGAGGCAGGACATTGGGCCCTGCGTGCATTTCCCAGTACTAGCACTTGCATACCTTAGCAATGCCACCCTACACCTGGGAATATGGTACAAAGCTATCAAAAGGTTGCTATGATTACTGGCAGATAGCAATTCCTACGTTAAGCGCAGTTTGCTGATTGAGCTCCATCATAGCAACCTTTCTGATGTCTGTGGGGTGTGTTTCAGGTCTGGTCTCTGACAGTGTTTACCACCCTGGGGAGTGACCCCCAACAGTTTTGCGTACCATATCCATGCCTGCACTGTGCCCAGGACTGGTGTGGTGGCCAGGGCTGCTAAACACCTCTATAGTAGCACAATGCTGGCATAGGTGTGGGAGTGTGTGTCTGTCTATCCAGTGTGTGGTGGCTGCAAACACCCTCCACAGCCCACACTGCCAGCACTGTTGCCAGTATTGGCCTGCCAATGTGCATAATGAGGAGCAAGGTACCATGGGTATAGCCCGGACAGGGTGGCCTGGCCAGAATGAATCTGCACAGGGCATAGGGCAATGGCTGGGACATTGTAGTGCCCGGCCACCACCTGCACAGACAGGGTGGCCACAATATGTCCTGCTGGGAGTTCACTCTCACCCTGACTGAGCAGTGACCACGGCATGGCTAGGTTCCCCCATAGTGCCCTATAATACTTTTTTCATGTGATATTTCTGGGTTCCCTTTTGGGGCCCAATCACTGACTTATCTGCTTGTTGTGTATGCTGACATCCCAGTTCTGGGTGCATGCATCTCCTCCAGGAACATGCCCTATGGACTAGATATCAGACTGTCTGCAGCTAGTATGTGTCTTGCTGGAACGCCTTGCAGGGTGCAGTGGCTGCAGGAGAATATCAGATTGTGGTGGGGTGCAGCTGAGTATTTCTGGGTCTAATGTCTGTCTGCTATTGTTTTATAGATGTGTACAGAGCTGCATTGACTGCCCTGTAGGGTGTCTGTTCCCCAGCAGGACTGTGGTTGGTGGTTCCCCCCTACTGCTGCCATTGCAGTGATGTAAAATGTGGATCTGTCGGTGGGAGACCCTGTTACCCACTCTCAGCCCCAGAGAGTGGTGGTACATAATCTGCCTATGGGTCCATAGGTGTCAAACCTGACTGAGAAACACAGATGTATCCAAAGTGTGTCTGCAGGAACTACCTATCTCACACAATAGCACTGCTGAGGACCTACAGCATAGCCTATTTCTGCCATGGAAGGTGCTGTGGACCTGGTGCTGGGTGCCCCACCGCACCCTCAGGGTGAGCACAGTTCCCGCACAATATGATGGTGTATAGCTACTCTGTGCCAGTAACACACATGGTCAGTTCCCCCTACCAGGCCGAGGTGCTGTGGGAGTGCATACCCCATCTTGTGTTCATCTGTAGATGGCTGATTTGCATGTGCAGTGCATCATGGGTACGGGTGGGCTAACCCTATCCTGGTGACCACAGCAGACTGTTTGTATGGTGACATGCAGTCCTTCTGCAACCAGCCAGGGGCTTGGTAGCAGCTATAGAGCTGTAGCCCACTGGTTACTTCACTGCCAGTGGAGCCTGAGGTCATGGGTTCAAACCCACAGTGGGGTTTGTTTGATAGGGCTGTCCAAAGCATTATCTATTTTTAATGTACATTAGTGCTGCCAGCAAAAACACCCTCAGCGTACTGTACCCATAAGGTGCCTCAGAGGGCGCTTTATAGGGTACCCTATAGGGCACCTTATGGTTACCGTCCATATAAGGTGCACTATACAGTATCCTATGGAGCGACTTATAGGGTGCCCTATAGGGAACATTATAGGGTGCCGTGGCGGACAGTGCACTTTATAATGTGCCCTATGGAGTGCCTTATAGGGTGCCTTATGCGGCACCTTAGGTTACTGCACATGAGGGTGTGTTTGCTGGCAGCAATTAATAAAATACTAATAAAGTGCCACAGGAAACAATACTTACATGTCAAAGCTGCTGCCTCAGCCAGCCTTAAGTATTTGGCACAATGGGGATTGAACTCATGACCCCTGTATCATCAGTCAGTGCCTTAACCATTGTGCTACACTGCTGTTCCTCCTTGCATGTTAGCGCACCTACTTAAGATTTTCATGCGTTTAAATACACAGTGCTGCCATAAAAAACAGTGCTATGACCTTGCCATGCCTCATAGGGCACCCTATATGGCGCCCTATAGGCCACCCTTTAAGCAACATTGTAGGGTGCCTTGGCGGACAGTGCACTTTAAAATTTGCCCTCTGGGGTACCTTATGGGGTGCCTTATGCAGCACCTTATGTTACAGCACTTTGAGAGTGCGTTTGCTAGATCAGTAATTAAAATAAAATTAAAATGCCTCATAATGCAATATTACACATAAATTGTAGTGCCTCAGCCAGCCTTATTCATTGGGCACAGTGGGGGATTGAACCCATGACCCCTGCACCATCAGTCAGTGTCTTCACCATTGTATTGCAGCCCTGTTCCTCTGTTTGCATATCAGCGCGCCTGCTTATGCTTCTCGCACGCGTTTCTCGTGCGCTAATGTGCGCGGCGCACAAGAGCGCGCGCGCTAATCCCGTTTTGCTACTTTTGACCGGACTGCCCACTCCTTTTATGGCATCCTGCAGACTAACGTGGCGCGCACGTTAAGAGGGTTTAATAAACATACCCCTTAGTCACGATTTGGACATCCAAGAACATGCATGTATAACGTTTAGGGGGCTTTCAAAAGAGCCATTCACAAGCCTCTTTTTGTCCTGTCAATGACTTAGGGGCATGTTTACTAAATATTAATGTGCATTAAGTACCACTGTGCCAATAGAAATAAATGGTTGTTGCTGCACTTAGCGCACAGTAACATTTATGAATGTGCATTAACGTTTAGTAGACATGCCTCTTAATGAGTGTCTGAATACCATTTACATGGATAGAGAGGATAAAGAGACTACTAGATTCTACATTACTATACTCCAGTGTCAACTGCCAGGCACATTAGGAAGAACTATAAACCCTGCCCATTTAGAACCCATAGCAAACCTACCAGGACTCACAAAGCACTAAACCCTATCTATCAAAAGGCAACACTGCAAATATTAAATCAATACATCTCAGAGAATACCAAAAAATCTCCTACTGGGGAAAGAGAACAAGTGGGACTGTCACAAAGAAACTACATGAATAGAATGTCACAGCTCGGTTACATATACAAAACATAGACCGTCACCAAAGAAAGAACAAGGGATCCATGTTTGGTGACAATAATTAAACTGGAAACCCCAAAAGCCAAACTTGTACAACAATACTGGAGAATGTACAACACCACTGGAGAAATAAAACTATAAAATTAATTTCCTCTTGTACGAAACAAAATGCAAAACATTAGCAATGCACATTTCCCAGAGCTGAAATGAACACAAAACAATGAGGTGTGTACGTGTGGTCACAGGTTCTTTATTGAAGAAACCCCTATGCACTTCGGCAAATGCCTTCCTCAGGGGGTATACCCTCAAATTAAAAACAAAACAAATAAAAAAGCCTGTATAAAACATAAGAACAAATAAGTGTATATGAACCATAAATATGTAAAAAACATAAATATGAACCACTTATTGCTGAAAGATTAAATAAAAGTAAGGCTGAGCATTAAAATAATTAAAAGCATCAAATTATCTGAATTGTGCCAGTGATATACTTAACAGGTAAAACAAGAAAGATGAATAGGACATGCCCCCTTTTAACCTCCCAGCGCTGAGTGCACCAGTGGTTTCCTCTTTATCACACCCATGGGTGAGAAGGCAAACGCTGCTCTTTACTCCCGCAGCTGTTCAGATGTCAGTCAGGGTTTCGGGCCTCCCCGGCTCCCTCTGCAGCCGGTCAGGCATGGGGCCCCCTGAGGTGCAGGGCCATGTGCTGGCAACATTTCCGCACAATGGATGGGCCGGGCCTGTATTTAGGACATCTCCGCTGCAGGGATTCCAAATAAGCAGGGCATGGCAGAGGCGTATCTGGGGTGCTGCAATGGACAGACATCTCTGCCTGATTTCAGAAATGTCAGGGATGTCTGCAACCCTTTCCAAGTTGCTCCAAGCATGAATTGGCATTGGAAAAGTGCTTGATTTGGCCATAAAGCATCCAGAGAGTGTAGAGAAGATAGTACTACACCATCCCCAGTACTCTACAATCACAATGATAGCAGCAATATGATTTGAACTCTGACCTCTCTGGTCCTAGTCCACCACGCTAACCTTTAATCTTTTCCTAGATGTCCCCAGTCTAGAATACTATTTTGGGAATGTCTTTGTAGATTATCCCAAAGATGTCCATATCGGGCACGTCCACATTTGTGAAATCATGCCTGAACTTGGATGTGCCTGCTTTTTTTCCCCAGACGTTCTGTCTTGGACGTCCCAGATTGCACTTAAATGCCATTTGTAAAATGTATCTTTATGTGTCTTTATTAAATTGGGCCAAAATAGGTGCTTGCCCTCTAAACCTGGGTGCCCTGTAATAAAATTAACCTCTTAATGCTGACATTTATAGGACCTTGTGGCGCCTACCTTGTAATTTTAGAGAGTATTCACTTGGAAAATATTGTATTCAGTTTTGGAGACCATAGGGTATGTTTACTAAACTGCGTTAGTGCGATTCGCGTTAGGAGCCGCGTTAGAGACAGAAACCCCAATTAAGGACATGGGCGGTACATCGTTGCCGAGAATGTGCCGAGAACGCGCGCTACAAGGCGCCATAAATGAACGAGCGCTGCAGGGCACGTTACCGCACGTTAATCTTAAGAAGGCGCACAGACATACAATTACAGCAACACAGCTGTAGCACAATGGTTACAACACTGACTGATGGTACAGGGGTCATGGGTTTGATTCCCCAGTGGGTCCAATGTATAAGGCTGGTTGAGACAGCACCCTTTACATTTAAGTAGTGATTGTTGAGGCATTTGACATGTATTTTAATTTGTGCTGCCAGCAAACACACCCTCACGGTGGCATAACCTAAGGTGCTGCATAAGGCACTCCATAGGGCACATTATAAAGTGTACTGTCCGCCAAGGCACCCTATAATGTCCCCTATAGGACACCTTATAAGGCTGTGAACAAAGCCCTGGCTGGCTGCAGGACTGCACGTCACCACACAAACTGTCTGCTGTGGTTACCAGGATAGGGTTAACCCACCCGTACCCATGATGCACTGCACATGCAAATCAGCAGTCGAGAGATGGGCACAAGATTGGGTATGCACCCCCACAGCACCTCGGCCAGGTAGGGGGAACAGACCGTGTGTGGTACTGCCACAGAGTAGCCACAGACAGTCACACTGTGTGGGTACTGTGCCCACCCTGAGGTTGAGGTGGGGCGCCCAGCACCAGGTCCACAGCACCATTCATAGCTGAACTATGCCATGCTGCAGGTCCTCATCAGTGTGTGATAGGTAGTTCCGTTAGACACACCTAGGATGCATCTGTGCCCTGCTGTATGTCTCGGTCATGTCTAGTCCTTATGGGCGATGATGCTCCCAGAATAGTGCATATCCTGTGTTGGTGCCATGGTTACCTGCTGTAGGTGAAGGAAGGGGGGGTGTATGGACCCATGAGCAGACCATGTATCACCACACAACCCACCCTCTGGGGCTCAGGGTGGGAAACAGGATCACCCACCAATAGATCCACAGTCTACCTCCCTGCAATGTTAGCTGTAGAGGGGACCATCAACCCCAGTCCTGCTTGGGAACAGACAGAGCGGTACACATCCGTAACGCAGTAGCAGACAGAAGGCCTGGAAATGCTCAGCTGTCTCCCACCATTATCTGACATTCTGCAGCAGCAAGCCTCCAGCCGCTGCACCCTGCAAGGTGTTCCAGCAAGACACATACCAGCTGCAGACAGTCGGCCAGCTAGTCCATAGTGCATGGTCCTGGAGGAGCTGCATGTACCCAGAACAGGGATGTCAACATACACACCAAGCAGATAAGTCAGTGATTGAGCCCCAAAAGAAAACCCATATATATTACATGAGAGAAATGCTATATAGCACTATGGGGGAACCTAACCATGCCATGGTCACTGCTCAGTCAGGGTGAGAGTGACCGCCCAGCAGGACATGCTATGGCCACCCTGTCCGTGCAGGTGGTACCGGGCACTACAATGTCCGAGCCATTGCCCTATGCCCTGTGCAGATGCGGCCAGGCCAGGCCACCCTATCCAGGCTTTTCCCACAGTACCTTGCTCCTCATTATGCACATTGGCAGGCCAATACTGGCAACAGTGCTAGCAGTGTGGGTTGTGGAGGGTGTTGGCAGCCACCACACACTGGATAGACAGACACACACTCCCCACACCTATGCCAGTATTGGGCAACTATAGAGGTGTTGGGCAGCCCAGGCCACCATACCAGTCCTGGGCACAGGGCAGGCATGGCTATGGTATGCAATACTGGAGGAGTCACTCCCCAGGTTGGTAAACACTGTCAGACACAACACCTGTAGCACACTCCACAGACATCAGAAAGGTTGCTATGATGCAGCTCATTCAGAATATTGTACTTAACCTAGGAATTGCTATCTGCCAGTAATCATAGCAACCTCTTTAAAGATGTGTACCATATTCCCAGCTTTAGGGTGGCATTACTAAGGTATGCAAGTGCTAGTATTGGGAGATGCACGCAGAGCCCAGAGTCCTGCCTCTCCAGGATGCTTTGGATAAGGGGGCCTGTGGGTGCGGGTGTGTCTGCCCCTGTTGGCTGCTGCTCTACGGCAGAGGTTCCCAACTCCAGTCCTGCGGTGAAAAACACTGTTCGGGTTTTCATGCTGTCCCTCATGAATATGCATGAGATACATCTGCATACCATGGGGGTGGCACATAGAAATGCAGAAAAAGGCATCTTTATCAGAGGCAGCATGGAACCGGAATGGTGTTTGGCCCTCCAGGACTGCATTTGGGAGACTCTGCTCTAGGTAATGTGCATGTATATGGTGTCTGTGCTCTGTAGGGTAAAATGTGGGTGTCTTGGGCATGTTTACGTCATCTGCAATAAAGGTGCTGTCTGTATTAGCACGTTGTAGTAGTGGGTAAAATATGGGGATTGGGTTGGCAGGAACCACAGCTGGGACTTGAACCTGTGACCGTCTGCTTCTGAATACACTGGTTTTGTGCACTGCACCACCTTGTTGCCACAGAGTCTGTACATTCTGTGGTGATACCATGACTGTTCATCAGACAGGGCCCGTCTGTTGCAGTACATGGCACCCACCTACACAGGGCTAGGCCACGGTCTGCTCTGGGCAGCTGTCACTGCCCCCTCCACCACCAGTATCCCTCAGCCACCAAGCTGACATGCCCTTCTGCTGGTGGAGCTGGTGGTGCGCAGTCTCAGGCCATCCAGTGTGCAGGTAGGTGGCTGCCTATGGTGCGGGTTCTGGGGTAGGGGTGCCTGCATAGACGTCCACACTCCCCCCCAGCCCCGCCTGCCAATGTTCCGTGCCCTTGGGGGTTGCTGTTGGGTACTATCCCCTGTGACACTTTGGGAAACACACTCGTGCCCATGTTGGGCCTTCAGCAGTTGCTGTCTGGCTGCTCCGCTGTTTCAGCATTCGTATGAGCCACCTAGGCATCACCCTAGTCCGCACTGTGGCCCAGCTCCACCACAGCATGTGCCGCCTGCGGCCCTCTGTATCCCCTTCTCCGGCATCTGTCCAGTTGCCATTCTGACATGCCCGCCCTGATGTTGCGGGACATGTGCATGCCATAGGAACCCTGTCCGATGGTGGGGGAAACCCTGAGCAGTGCTATTTCACTGTGGGCCCATTCACCTTGTATGGGGACGGAGTATAGACCCTTCCACGATTTATATCTGTTCTATGGAGCTTACTCGGGGGGGGGAGGGGTTGATATTTCTCATTGATACCACTATTGACCAGCTTGGTTATTGTTTTTTTCCAGTTTGTTGGGGTCATTTTCAGTGTTTCTGTGCCCTTTTGTTCTGTGCACATATATCACACTTATCACTTTTTTTTTGTTTCCCTGCCTGGGCTGTACATTGCTGACACTTAAATGGTTTCTCTCCCCTGTAATGTGCATTTAACGGCAGGTTTTCATTCGCGTTGGAATTCAGCTCTGAAAATCAGCGCGTTAGTGTGAAGGGAGCCTCTCCCCGCCCACTCTATGCCCATTGACCCCTTCTCTCCGCCGTCTCTCCACCTTCTGCGGTATTTTACCGCGCCGCAGGGCATTACGATCGTTAGCGCATCATAACACGCGTTATGTAACGTTAACGATCGTTAGCGCATCATAACACGCGTTATGATGCGCTAACGATCGTTAGCGTTACATAACACGTGTTATTCACGATTACCGCAGTTTAGTAAACATACCCCCATATCTCGCAAAGGATATAAAAAGGCTGGAAGCAGTTCAGAGTGAGACAACCATAATGATTTGGAGCCTGCGTCAGAAGACTTATGAGAAGAGACTTGAAGACCTAAATATGTACATTCTGTAGGAGAGGAGGGATAGGGGAGATATGATTCAGACCTTTAAATACTTAAAGAGAAATAATGAACGAACAAACCTCTTCCAAAGACGGGGAAGCTGTAAAACTAGAGGGCATAACATGAAGCTGCAAGGGTATAAACTGAAAGGCAATGTCAAAGAATACTTTTTCACTGAAAGGGTGGTGGATGCTTGGAATGCCCTCCTGATGGAAGTTGTGGGGGCAAATACAGTGACAGAATTCAAAATGGCATGGGACAGACATAGTGAATCCCTTTATAGCAACAGGATAAAATCAAAATAAACATTACTATCTCTTATATCTGAATAAATAGGGGTAACCTACAGAGAGTAGTGGGTACACCCCTAAACAAAGTCATGGGGAAAGGTGACCTGCATGGTGCACCTACTCTTGCTGCCTCAATGGGCAGACTAGATGGACCATACTGGTCTTTATCTACCATCATATACTAGGTTACTATGAATTTGGGAGTCTGCTTGCTTGGAGTGGAGGAGTAGCCTAGTGGTTAGAGCATTGGCTTGGAAATCAAGAGACCAGGGTTTGATTCTTTCTAGCACTCCTTGTGGCCTTGGGCAAGTCACTTAACCCTCCATTGCCTGAGAAGAATCCAAGTTATCAATGTCCCTATTTAATGTACATTACCAAGTGTAAGTTACAATGTAAACCACTTTGACTAAAATGATAAAGCGATATATAAAACCTGTTAAATAAATAAATAGTTTGGACCAATAGAATCTATGAAATATGCACTTAATTTCCTCATTTGTCTTGGCAGCTCTGGGATAGAAGATGTACATCATTTATATAAATGCAGAAATTAGTGGCTTGAGGTAAACGTTGAATAGAACATGCAATAACACAGATACCTGTGGGACTTGACAGATTCAAGCCCATGATAACGACAGGGTAACTGTAAAATGTGCAGAGCATTGCCCGACAGACTGAAGATCTGAACCAGTTCAGTTCTTTGCCGCTCAAACAGCCTCTTCCAGCCTTGATATCATAATGGTATGGTCAGTAGTGCTGAAGGATACTGAAGTCCAAGAGCACCAGCACTGAAGCAAGTCCTATTATGGTTTCTATGGAGATCATCTAGCAGGGAGACGAGGATTGTCTTTGTTTTGTATCCAGTTCTGAAACCAGATTGATAAGGATCAAGCCAGCTCCTTTGTTCCAGCCAGACATTTAGTTGAGAACATACTGCCTGTTCTATGAATTTTTCCACACATGGTACGCTTGATATTGAGAGAGTATTTTATTTATTTTATTTACAAATGTATAATCCTAGTCATCAGAATTTTCCAATTTATCCTAATCAAAAGAGGTTGATCTTCATAGAGCACACACCATTCTAATACTTTAGGTCGCAACCCTTCTGAGAAAGAAGTTAATTTTGATGACCAACTCTTGTCAACCTCATTGACTTAAATGGGCTTTAGTCAATCATAGGCAGGCCAGAATCTTTCCAAAACCCTTTTCTATTATTGGAGTAAATGGATCCCACACATCTAAAATTCTCAGGTCTGGAAATGCAAGATCAATAAAGGTTTTTATGGAGAGACCCTTGATTTTGTTAATGAAGAAGACAGCAAAGGCATTACAGATTAACGCTGAGTAAGTAATTTGGTTGCATTAATAGCTTAGTACAAGGCATTAAGTATAGGAGTAGCTTAGTGGTTAGGGCAGTAGCCTGAGATCAGAAAATATGTGTAACCATTTGTTTATTTATGCTCGCTTCGGCACAGGTGTATAAATACACCCATGTGTGTCTGCCGGGTTATACACGTCTACTTTGCATTATGTAAAGACTATGTGCAGAGCCCAAACACCTCCCAGCTCCACCTTGGGAGCACCTATTTTATGCATACGTAAAAGTATAGAAAGGACAGCTCCCTCTGTATACTTTCATAAGCGCATCTAACAGTGAATATGGCATGGGTTTTACATACTGAACGCTTTCTAAAATTATATTCTATATCTGTCCTCCTCCAGGCAAGATTTCTGCCATGTTCATTGCAATTAATGGCCAAGTGTTTTGGGGGAGTACTATGAGAACCTTCATGAGAAGGACATAGCAGTTTTTTAGTGCGGACATTTTTTCCAGGGCTTTAGTTTGATTTGTATCAGACATTTATGTATGTATTTATTTAGCTGTATTTATATCCTGCTTTTCACTGGGTCAAAGTGGTCAATTGGGAGATACATTTAACACAAGGGAATATGAGACACATACGCTAATACTTACAGGGAACATGGACAATGGAGGGTTAAGTGGCTTGCCCAAGACCACAAGGAGTCCCTATAGGACTAGAAATCCCCAGTCCCTCTGGCCTGAGATTGCTGGTCCCAGGTGGGACTTGAACCCCCAGCCCTCCAGTCTGAAGTACCTTGTCCTAACCACTAGACCACTCCTCCCAGACATTGACTTGCTCATTGACGTCAGCATCTCATTCATGCAATAATATTCTAGAGCCAAGGTTGTTAAACTCATTTCAATGTGGGGCTGCATTAAAGAAAAATGAATGTTAAACGGGTCAACATGGAGGAAGGGGTTGAGGAGGCAGGTATATATGCATATATTTCTATATTAAAGTACGAACATTTTATTTACTTTTTTTTTAAATAAAAGCTTTATCTGATATTACTTGTGCGTCCGGTTCATTTATTTGGCCCTCCTGTCTCCTCCCTTCTTCCCTGTGTCCATTCTCCAGTATTTTCATGTTAACACTACCACTGAACATTTGTAAGGTGCTACAAGGCATACGCAGCGCTGCACAGACACATGAAAAAGAGGGTCCCTGCTCATCAGAGCTTACAATCTGATAGAGACAGACAATAAAGTAGCTGTAGACATGGGATGCAGCTAGGGGGAATGGTAAGGAAACACAAAGTGAGTCAAGAATAGCTGGCCTCAGCCACAGGGACAGAACACAGACCTTCATCATGTACAGAATAACTTACCACAAACAAAATTTAAATTGAAACCCCAAAAAGCCAGACTGCATGCAGTGCAGCACCAGAGATATAGAAAGATATATTTGCTCCTGTACTGTGGAAAATGAAATCATCAGATGTACACTCCAAAAGCTGGCATATCCCACTCACTGAATTGAAAATACAATTTCATATTGCCTGCAGTCCAGACAAGTGGGTTGTGTTCCCCTACCAGACTGGTGGAAACAAAGAATCAATTAAAAACCCAGGGTTCAATGTCGTCACTCCCATGCTTCTATTCGCCTCAGCCTCTAGAGATCCCTTCAGTATTTCTTTGTCTCCAGCAGATGGTGGATGGCTTTCTCCTCTGAAGAAAATCTGAAGAATTGAGAGGAAAAGACTGATAAAAAAAAATGCTTGTGACAGGCCACTTTGATGCGACGTGAGAGGCACCACTAGCCTGCGGTGTTTTCAGTAGCCATAGGAGGAGGAAAAATTGGTTCAGCTCCATGCTCTTATCATGATAAGAGCCTGTTAAGCAGTACAAAATTGGAAGGATATGGAAGAGTGCATCAACCTCACACAACCTCAGTGCCCCCTTCCTCCTCCTCTGTCCCCCTGCTCTCTCCCGAAGATCGCAGAAGGCTTGCAGAGGGATCTGCCTGCCAGCCACCTTAAACGCAGTGCTGCAGAGCCAGTGAAACAGTTTCAGGGGAGCAGAGCTGAGCCCAGCACAGATCCTCTGCCTTAGGCTCTCGGGGAGTGAGTACCAAGGCTTGACCTCATCATTGTCCATGTTGGGGGCTCCAGATTCCATCTGTGTTGGATGCAATTTGGGGTAGACTGCTGATGACCATTGGTGCAGTGTGGGGGTTTTCCGCCATTTTCTGCATGCGTTAGTAGCATTTTCTCCTCTTGTACACTTGGCAGTCATGTGGTCTGTATGCGCATTCTGCCCAAGTGTCTCCAACACGCATTCCTACCCTAGTGCCTGTAATGCACATTGCAGTAAAAGCACAGTTAATGTGTTCCGCAATTAAAGCACAGTCAACGTGTGCTGCAGTAAAAGCGCAGTTAATGTGTGCCTTCGGGCTGCCACAGCTTTAACATGCACCGTTGTGATATTTGCCTTAACTCTTTATGTCTTCTTCCCGGAAAAGTTGTTTGACCTGCTGCACGCAAGATTTATTTATTTAACATTTCTTATATACCGCCTTTCATGATATCAAGGCGGTTTACATTGAACAAACTGAAATTACATTGAACAGGGCATTATAACTTGGAGATAACTATTTTACAGGCAACATGGGCTATGGAGGGTTAAGTGGCTTGCCCAAGACCACAAGGAGCACCTGTGGGTCTTCAGCAAGCCCTTCACTAATATTTGGTTGCACAACCCTTGGCAGTGATGACAGCCTCCAAACGTTTCCAAACGATGCCTCATCTCCAGATTCTGAACTATGCTTTTCTTGCATGGCAGTTTGAGTTGTCCCTGGAGGGCCTGCTCCACCTCTTTCAGCCGGGATATGTGATTAGTCTGGCCTTGCCTGCCTCAGGGCAAGAGATGATGGATAGTGCTATGGGTTAGGATATCCAGCCGGCTGGAGGATCCAGCTATCATGCTGTGAGCTGTTCATCGTCCTCTAGGGGGTCTGTGGCAGCTGTGCCCCTTGGTGTTGGGGAGTCATTTCTGAGAGGAGAGCTTCCGGATTCCAGATTGTCCTTCCTGGAATTCTTTTTTTGCAGCAGGCCTGGTCCTTCTAGCATGAAAATTCAAACTCTGCGACCTCTGGGCACCCCATGCACAGTCTCGTTTGGGGCAAGCGTAGCCTTGTTTGATTTCTTTTGACTAAGTGTCCCCAGGGTGGAATGCCTCCTGGAGATGGGGAACAGCTGGGAGCTGTCTGAAATTTTGACTGTGACTAGGATTCAGATGGCTCTGGACTGGGTTCCGACATGGATGTAGAAGTACTGTCACCTTCAAAAAATTGTGAAGAGGCCAGAGTGATCCACCTATTCTGGAAGGAGGAGCTGGTGGTGTTGACTGTCAGGGTCTCATTCTTCTTGAACTTGATGGATGCTTCTGGCATGGAGCAGGAGCCAAAGGTACATCTGCTTCTTCAAAGTGTGCAAAAATCCCTTACTATCTTCCTGTTTCCAGATGTGATTATTGATATGATTCAGTCAAAGGGGGACTCTCCCTGCCTAAAGGGTTAAGGGTTTTTAAGAAGATCTCTGCTCATCCGGAGGAGGGGTGCATTGAATGATTTGGTATTCCCAAGGTGGATGTGCAGGTCACGGTGGTTACCAGATGGATCACCATTTCTGTGGAAGCTTGATCGGCCTTAAAGGATTTTCTGGACTGTAAGATGGATTTGTGTTTGAGGAGCCATTGTGCCATGACAGCAGATATTCTGCAGCCGGTGGTATGTACCAGTCTGGCATCTCGAGCCCTGCTCCAGTGGATTCAGTCTCTTCCACTGGATGGTATTTCCCCTCTTTTGGAGTCACCTATGGTCTTCTATTCTGATGCCATGTATGCCCTGATACATTTGGCAGCCATGGATGGACCCCTGATGACAGTGTTATGCCCTTGGATTTGGCTCCGGCCCTGGGCAGCAGAAACATCTTCCAAAGCCGATTTGGCCCAAATGGTTTTTAAGGGGAAGCTTTTGTTTGGAGCCACTTTGGAGAAGCTGGTGAAGAACTCTGGAGAATGATCTGAGCAAGACAAAACCCATTGCCTTTTGTAAGACAGGTCCAAGGGGCCTATGAAGTGGGCTGGTGCCCCTTCTTGTCAGCCTCTGTCTGTCAACTGAGGGCACACTGGCCGGATTCCCGAGGGTCTTGGGACTCTCGTCATTATTGACCTAGAAAAACATTTCTTCCCCTCTGCTTCTGGGCTTGTTCTCAGTCTTTTGTGGAGTGCGTGGACCCTGAGACTCTGTCCCTTCCAGAAGAGGACCCTCCAGGGCTATGCAATGAAGGTTTTGGGTCCCATTCCCTGGTTCTTCCAGTTGGAGGCAGGCTTCATCCTTTCTTTTTGGAATTGGCCTGGGTTACCAAGAATCGCTGGATGCTAGACACCATTCAGTTTGGCTATGTCCTAGAATGCAAATAGCCAATTCTGGCTGCCTTCATCATCTCCCCTTTTGGGTCTGCGATCAAGTGCCGCTGTGCAGATCATCTTGGACAAGTGCTACACCTAGAGGCAGTGGTGTCCTTCCAGCTGGATGATCAGGGCAAGGGCAGATGCTCCATCTATTTCATGGTGCCCAAAGGATGGCTCCTTCTGGCCCATTCTGGATCTCAAGAGTGTCAACAAGCACTTGTGTGCCTTGCGCTTCTGGATGGAAACCTTGCACTCCATGATTCAAGCAGTGTGCCGAAGGGAGTTCTTGGCTTCTCTGGATCTGGCCAAGGCATATTTTCATATCCCAATCTGGGCAGATCAACAAAGTATCTGGATGTTGCTGTGCTTGACTCTCACTACCAGCTTGCTGCCCTCCTTTTCAGGCTTTTCACTGCCCCAAAGATGTTCTCCCAGGTCATGAGGGTGGCTTCTGCAGTGCTGTGGGAGCAAGGGATCTGTGTTCATCCCTAGATGGATGACTAGCTCATCTGGGCCCTTTCCCTTTCAGAGGCATCTAGAGTGGCATCCTGAGTGGTGTCCTTTTTGAAAAGTCTTGGCTGGGTAATCCATTGGGGAAAGAGGCAAATGTTGCCTTTGCAGTCTCTGGAGTTCCTGGGATCACATTTCAACACTCAAGTGGCAGAGCTTTCTTGCCAGAGGAGAAAGTGTCAAGGTACTGCTACCACCGTCCCTATTAGGTGGTCGCCTAGGGCGTGAGGTGCAGGTTGCCTTTATAAAGAATAGTCTGTAGCCGTGTGTTAAAGGCAAAATATAATGATGAGGTTTTATTTCCCTTCCCTTGTGGATTTCTGTTTTTCTCATACAGCAACAAAGAACTTAAACAAACTGTTTCTTCACAGCAAAGTAAAATGCACCTTTTTTCCAAGCAGGTATAACAAAGCTCTTGCTTCCTTAATTAACAAAGAGACGTAATCTCATCCGCGATACATAGCGTGCAATCCATAGCACTGGAATCAATGTCCTGGTCAGTGTTTTCCCATTGCATTTGCTCACCGTCAGAAATTGTAGATGGGTAACATTCACCACAGCTATTATTTACACAACTCTCTCGAGAGGCAGCAGTTCTTAAGGCAGGAAACTGTTCTGCATAAGGAGGGTCCTGGAGACCTGTACTGAAGCCTGTTTCTCTGAGGCTTCCCCTTTCTCTCCACCAAGGATTATCCTCCCAAGTATTAGCTTTTACTTTCCTAGCCGAGCCCACCTCCTGCCCTCTAGAGAAATTGGTGTACTTAGCTCTGCTTCTGGGGTGGCTGGCTTCCACTCCTTCCTCTGTAAACCAGGCTCCTTTTTTTGGGCTGTAGCCTGCTTTTCCCCGAGAGTTCCACTCAGCAGTTATCTGGTCTGGGCTGTAGTTACTTCCAGGAAAGGTTTCCCTTCTACTGCTACTTGCTGTCGGGACCCAGCCGGTGCTTCCTGGACCCAGCAAGTTCTCCTGCTTGTGACCTCTGCCCTCCAGCTGCTTACTCACTCTCCACGGGATGATGCCCCCTCTGGCTTGGGAGACTTGTGCACGAGCACTTCCAGCTCTCTCTGTGTCAGCTGCTCTTCCCTTTGCTGCTCCTCCCTTGACTGCACCTCCCTCTGTGGCACCTCCCTCTGCGGCACCTCCCCCTACTGGGTTTTCCCAGCCACTTTTATCCTCCTGGCTCCTGCACATTGTACATGCTTCCTTGCCCAGGTGGACGTGATTAGCTTTCTGGCTTTCTACTGCATCACACCCAGTGTAGGGAAAGTTTGTTCCACTATTCTCTGGCTCCTTATAACCTGAATATGCTTTCTGCCCAGGTGACTGTAAGGTAAGCTCTTCCTTTTCTCCTGTATCCATGGGTTCTGTGCTGGCCACTGTATCACAAAAGTCAAAAGACTCTTGGATTTCCTGGCACTGTTCTGTGCGGAGCAGGCTCCCATAGTCTGGGATTATCCTCAGCTCCTTGGATCGATGGAGGCAACCATAGAGATGGTGCCAAGGGCGAGTGCTCTTCTGATGATGGATGCCAGTCTCTCAGATTGGGGAGCCCATTACCAAGACCCTATGGCCCAGGGCCATTGGAACCATAGGGAAGTGGTGTGGTCCATCAAAAGCCTCAAGGCAAGCACCATCAGGTTGGCTTTTCTGCATTTCTGGCCTCTGGTTCAGGGCTGGGTGGTTTGAGTGTTTTTGGACAATGCCATGGCGGTGGTTTATATCAATCAGCAAGGTGGCATGAGGAATTCCTGGGTAGCTCTGGAGATGGCTCTCCTGTTTGTCTGGGCAGAGAAGAACTTCTTAGCCTTCTCAGCTCAGCACATTGCCGGAGTAGACAATGTGGAAGCAGATTTCCTCAGCTGGCACTCTCTGGATCCCAGAGAGTGGGAGTTGAGTCAGGAGGCATTTCAGTTGACTCAGTGCTGCTGGGGTCGCCCTGAAATGGATCTGATGGTGATCCGCTCCAAGGCTAGTTTGCCACTTCTTCAGTCACTACCCAGAGATGGGGTTCGAGGGCGTTGATGCCCTGTCCCAGCATTGGCCAAGTCAGCACCTACTGTACATATTTCCTTTGTGGCTCCTGGTGGGTCATGTGATTCTGCATATAGAACATCACAAAGGCAGGATTGTTCTGGTGGTGCCAGACTGGCTGAGGAGAGGGTGGTTCGGAGACCAATGCAACTCCTACAGTTGCTAACTCTTCGGTTGCCCCATCTCAGGGTGTATTATTGCAAGGACCGATTGTCCCAGAGGGCCAGGTTCCCTTCTCACTTATGGCTTGGCTCTTGAAAGGATATGGCTAGCATTTATTTTATTTATTTATTTTATTTAACAGTTCTTCTATACCGCTCTATTTTAGATCAGAGCGGTTTACATTCAACATCAACCATACAACACAGGAACCCTGAGTTGTATTTACAATAAACAGGAGATCAACTTGGAAGTAACTGGGGGGAACTATGTACATTGTATAACATATCTACATCTTATTTACACTGGGGGTCCTGATTCCATTTCAGTGGGTATCTTCTGAGCGATCAGTTGATTATCCTTTTTCATGCTGAGTCTGATTGTTTAATTGTAATGAGTGATTGTCTGAGGGGGCATATGTATGATTACTAGTGCTGGATTCAGGGTAGTATGTGGTGAATAGGTGCATGTAAGGGTAACTAGATTGTAAGCTCTGATGAGCAGGGACCGTCTTTAAATGTATCTGTACACCACTGCGTACAGCTTGTAGCACTATATAAATGTTCAATAACAGTAGTAGTAGTAGTAATGGCTACTCTCCAGTGGTTGTCTCCACTCTGCTCAGAACCCAGAGGAGGTCTACCAAGCTAGCATACATGCAGATCTGGTGCCTCTTTGGGCATTTCCTTTAGCTCTCTGAAAGTTCAGGTGGCAGCTTTGGCCTGTTTCCTTGGCCCAATGGCTGGTAAGTCTCTTGCCGTGCACCCAGGTGTCTCACACTTTCTCTGATCTGTGATCCCTTCCTGGGATCTGTGTCTGGTGCTCAGGGCCCTGATGGTGGTGTCTTTTGAACCGTTGAAGTGCTCTGCTTAAAGAATTTGATGCTCAAGATGGTCTTCTTGGTTGCAATTTGTTCCCTAAGGCAGATTTCCGAGCTGCAGGCTCTGTCTTGCCGAGATCCTTATCTGTCTTTTTTAAAAGGAGGCCATTTCCATGCGACCTGTGCCTTCCTTCTTGCCTAAAGTGTTTTCTGCCTTTCATATGAACCAGGTGGTCTGATGGCTCTCCTTCTCTAAAGAGCAGTGTCAGGGGAAGGATAAGGATCTTTGCTTTGCATATGTCCGGAGGGTGCTTCTCTGGTACTTATAGGTTACGAATTCCTTTCGTAAGTCTGACCATCTTTTTGTGTTGTTTGCTGGTTCGTACAAATGTGGCACTGTGGCCAAGTCAACCTTGAGGTGCTGGATTAAGGAGCGCATTGCCTCGGCATATCTGTTGTGGAACGGGCTGGTTCCAGAGGGTTTGCACGCCCAATCTACCCAAACACAAGCATCTACGTGGGTGGAGTGGAACTCGGTCACTCCTACAGACGTTTGTTGAGCAATAATGTGGGCAACATTTTTCCCTTTTGTCAAGCATTACCACTTGGATGTCCATGCATGGGTGGACATAGCCTTTGACTCAAAGAGTATTGTGAGTTGCTGTGTCTTCTTCCCTCTCAGTGGAGTTGTAGCTTTGGTATGTCCCACTTGTCTAGACTAGTCTGGCAGGATGATATGGAAGGTGACATTTTACTACTTACCAGTTAATATCTCTTCCTTGAGCCCTGCTAAACCAGTCCAGGGCCTACCCCTGTAACTGTATTTGCTCTGTTCTTCTGCTGCAGTACCCTTGGGTCTGCTATGATTTTTATGCTTGGCTCTGCAGGTTCATCTTCTACTGGCTTTCCTGTACATAGTTCTCTACTGTTGATAACTCCTTGTTGCCCATGATTGAGGATGTGTGAGGCTTGCTAAGTTTCTCCCATATACTTTGGGACGAATACTGAAGGGACCTCTGGTGGCTGAGGCAAATAGAGGCATGGGAGTGATGTCATTGAAAACTGTGCTTTTCATTGATTGTCTTCACCAATCTGTTGGTAGGGGAACACAACCCACTTGTCTAGACTGGTCTAGCAGGACTCAAGAAAAGGACATTAACTGGTAAGTAAAATGTCATCTTCTTTTTTCTACCTTTTCTGTCTGGCCATTTTATTTTTTTAATAGTGTTGGTCTCAGTCTCTGTTTTCTGCTTTCTTCTGTCTTCTTTTTAACTCCTTCCAGGATCTCCTGTCCATTTAACATTTTTTTCTCCTCTTGTCTTCTTCACTATTCCCTCTTATTCCCTGCTGTTTCACTTAAGGGGCATTTTTACTAAGATGGACTAATGGTTAACACGAGCTATTGGTAACTAGCATGTTATTCAATGGAATTTAGTTATAAATAGCCCGTGCTAACCTTTAGCCCAGCTTAGTAAACATGCTCCTAAGTCTCTCTTCTCTCTCCTTCTCCCCTCTCTTTAGTATCCTTGTCCAAACATCTTTCTCTTTCTCTCATCCCTCCCCATTCAACATTGCTCCTATTTCTCTCCCCCTCCATTCAGAATCTTCCCTCCCTCTCTCTATGTCTCCCCTCCATCTAACATTTCCCCCTCTCACTACTCCGTGTAGCATTTCCCCTCTCTCTCTTCTCTCTCCCCCCTCCCCTGTGATTCAGCATCTCCTCTCTCTCCTCCCTTTTCCTCCAGGTCTTCCCTCCTCAGCCCAGTGTCTCTCTTTCTGCCCAAATCCCCTACCAGTTCTGCATCTCGTACCCACTGAACCTCACCACTGCCAGTCCCTGCTATGTGCAGCAGCGGCAATAAGACAGTAGGAGCGCACAGAACCTTTGAGCCTGCGCATGTACTGAAGGCCCTGCCGCTTCTGCCCCTCCAATAAGATTTCCTGTTTCTAAGGGAAGCCGGCCATAGTAACTGCCTGCCAGTAGTAAGTGTGCACTCAGTGCCTCCTCTTGAGGGGCTATTAAGTGCATCCACACTATATGCAGTGGTGATGGGTAGCAAGACTTCGACTTTCATACTTTGGACACATCATGTGAAGAGAGAGATCATTAGAAAAAGGCATCATGCTTGGCAAGGTAGAAGGTCAACGCAAAAGAGGAAGGCCAACAATGAGATGGATCAATACAATAACAGCAGCTACGGGTGCCAGTCTGTCAACAATGAGCCACCTGACTGAAGACCGAACACAATTTAGGATAGCTATCCAGAGGGTCTCCGTCAGTCGACACCAACTCGACGGCACTTAACAACAACTGAAAATGCTGTCCATATTCATAGCTCACTCTTTTCCTACCATTCTCCACTGCTGTACACACCCATTCTCTACCCCTTTCCTGCCACCTGCTGTGGCAAGCAGTCACTAAATGATTTATAGAATGGGGTGTGTCACAGCACATGGGAACTGTTAACACAGCTATGTAGAAACTGTTCCTGTGTACTAAGTCGCACAGTAATGCCTTACCACCCTTTAGCAAAAGATCCCTTGATGTTAAATGTTTGATAGAATGCTCTTTGAAAAAAGAAACATCAAAGTAGTTCTCCATTATTTCCTCAGTGAATTCTGGTAGGTGTGGATGTTCTTTTCCTTTCCTCTATTTTCTTTCCTGTTATTTGCATAATTATCTGTCAGTTTGTTATTATGTTGCATTTGTACTTTTGTTTTTTTCTTATTTTGCTTTGAATATTGTGTTGAAAATGCAATAAATAGTAAATTAAAAAGAAAGAAACACCAGAGCAGTGTTATATAGCAAAGTACTAAAGCCAATAGCATAGACACAATATAAATAAATACAAACAGAAACAGAATACAAAGCTTAAGATATTTAGAAACAAATTAAAATTATTAGATAACATACAAACACCTTCTTCCAGCAACACAAGTGCCAACTGTACATGTGGACTTCACCCAATGGATTGTACAAAAATCAAATTGACTACGTACGTCTGTGGAAGACAACAATAGAAAAGCTCAATAACATCAACAAAGACAAAACCTGGATCTGACGGTGGTACAGATCACGAACTACTAGTATGCAAACTCAAGCTAAAGTTGAAACAGAGCAGCCACTCATGAATGTAGCAAAATATGACCTTCATAATATACCACTGGAATTTAAAGATTGCCTGCAAAATCGGTTTGCTGCTTTAGATACAAAAGACAGAGTCCCTGAATAATTATGGGATGACATCAAGAAAGCGAGATGTCTCTACAAAAGGTGAAAAAGCAAAAAATGGCCAAAATGAATGACTGAAGAAACTCTGAAAATTGCCCAGAAAGGCAGAGAAGCAAAGGCCAGGGGAGAAAGAGAGGCAATCACAGAACTTAACAGAGATTTCCAACATGCAGCAAGACAAGACAAGGAGACGTACTAAAATAACACATGTAAGGAAATAGAATCAGAAACCATTAGAGGAAGAACGGGATTGGCTTTCCTAAAGCTATGAGAGTTAAGGAAAAAATACCAGCCTCCAACTGGAATGCTACAAGATGCTCAAGGATCCATGTTGAATGATACTGACAAGATCAAGAAAAGGTGGAAATAATATACAGAGTTATTATACCATAAATATCAAGTGGTCCAACAGCTGGTTCAACTTGCGCCTTATGATCAAGAACCATTGGTGATGAAAGAAGAAGTCGAAGCAGCATTGAAAGCCTTATCAAAGAACAAAGCACCGGGCATTGATGGCATCCCATTGAAATATTACAGCAATTGAATGAAGCTGTTACCATTCTTACAAGGCTCTGCCAGGAAAGTTGGAAGACAACATCATGGCCAACTGTTTATACCAATACCGAAGAAAGATGATTCGACTGACTGTGGAAATTATCACACAATCGCTATGATCCCACATGCCAGCAAGATTCTACTCAAGATCATTCAACAGAAACTACAACCATACCTGGAACGAAAACTGCCTGAAGTGCAAGCAGGGTTCAGGAAAGGGTGAGGAGTGGGAGACATTGTCACATATGTGGGATGGATTCTTGAAGGGACGGGGGAATGCCAGGCGGATATCGATGTGTATTTTGTTGACTGCATTGGACTTTGATGTTGTGGACCATGCAAGGCTCTGGGCCACATTGGGAAGCATGGGTGTGCCAGGGCACTCGATAGTTCTCTTGCACAGCCTTTACATTGGTCAGGAGACAATGGTTTGAGCGAGCTGGAGGAAACAGAATAGTTTAGGATCGGCAGAGGTGGGCGACGGGACTGCATACTTTCCCCCTGCCTCTTTGATTTGTATGCAGAGTAGATCATCAGAGAAGCAGGACTGTGTGGGGACATCTGAGGTATAAGGTTTGGTGGGAACTCGTCTACGGCCTTTGCTGTGCTGATGATACCACATTACTGGCTGACAGTGGAGATGATCTGGAACATTTGCCTCTCAGGATTAAGGAACATAATCTTAAAGTGGGCCTGCACCTTAACATTGGGAAGACAGAGATCCTGACAACAGGCAAAATCAGTGGGCTCATCACTGATGGAGAAGAAATTGAGATGGTTGATGACTTTGAACTATTTGGATCAACAGTCAATGAGGAGGGGGCAAGCAGTCGGGAAAGCCGATGATGCACTGCTCTTGGTGGGGTGGCTGTAGAGGAACTAGCCAGGATTCTGAGGAGTGGAGATGTCTCTCTCCATGCAGGGATTCAACTTGTCCAAGCCATGGTGTTTTCAGTGGACATCATGTGGATGAAAGAGATGGACAGTGAAAGGGATGGCAAAGGGAGGGCTGATGCCTTTGATTTGTGGTGCTGGCAATGAGTGCTGTGTGTATCATGGACTGCTTGAGGAGTGGACCGGTCAGTACTGGAGGAGATCAAGAATAGGCTTTTCTTAGACACTCAGATGACAAGACTTCTACTTTCACACTTTGAACGCATCATGCAAGGAGAGAAATCATTGGAGAAGGACATAATGGTGGGGTGGAGGGTTAACACAGGGGAGGAGGACCAGCAATGAGATGGATCGCTACAATAACAGCAGCTATGGGTACCACTCTATCAACAATGAGCCGCCTAACTGAAGACAGAACACAGTTTAGGTCAACTATCCAGAGGGTCGCCATGAGTCGACCAACTTGATGCCACTTAACAAACAACAACAACAAACAAACAATAAACCATCAAACAGAAAAGTGAAAAATAGGACTCCCAAGTTTCATCCAGCCAGGCTATACCTAAGATATACTAAGGGGTATGTTTACTAAACCCTCATAACGTGCGCGCTGCGTTAGTCTGCAGGATGCCATAAAAGGAGTGGGCGGTCTGGTCAAAAGTAGCAAAACGGGATTAGCGCGCGCTGCGCTGCGTGCTCTTGTGTGCCGCGCACATTAGCGCATGAGAAACACACACGGGAAGCATAAGCAGGCACGCTGCTGTGCAACCAGAGGAACAGGGCTGCAGTACAATGGTGAAGACACTGACAGATGGTGCAGGAGTCATGGGTTCAATCCCCCACTGTGCCCAAAGAATAAGGCTGGCTGAAGCACTACCATTTATGTGTAATATTGCATTATGAGGCTTTTTAATTTTATTTTAATTACTGCTGCTAGCAAACGCACTCTCAAAGCGCTGTAACATAAGGTGCTGCATAAGGCACCCCATAAGGTACCCCAGAGGGCACATTTTAAAGTGCACTGTCCGCCATGGCACCCTACAATGTTGCTTAAAGGGTGGCCTATAGGGCGCCATATAGGGTGCCCTATGAGGCACAGCAAGGTCATAGCACTGTTTTTGATGGCAGCACTGTGCATTTAAATGCATAGAAATCTTAAGTAGGTGCACTGAGAAGCGAGGCGAAACAGCAGTGTAGCACAATGGTTAAGGCACTAACTGATAATACAGGGGTCATGAGTTTGATCCTCAGTGTGCCTAATACTTAAGGCTGGCTGAGGCATCAGCTTTGACATGTAAGTATTGTTTCCTGTGGCACTTTATTTGTATTTTATTAATTGCTGCCAGCAAACACACCCTCACGTGCCGTAACCTAAGGTGCCGCATAAGGCACCCTATAAGGCACTCCATAGGGCACATTATAAAGTGCACTGTCCGCCATGGCACCCTATAATGTCCCCTGTAGGGCACACTATAAGTCGCTCCATAGGATACCGTATAGTGCACCTTATATGGACGGTAACCATAAGGTGCCCTATAGGGTGCCCTATAAAGCGCCCTCTGAGGCACCTTATGGGTACAGTACGCTGAGGGTGTTTTTGCTGGCAGCACTAATGTACATTAAAAATAGATAATGCTTTGGACAGCCCTATCAAATAACCCCACTGTGGGTTTGAACCCATGACCTCTGCCTCCACAGGCAGTGAAGTAACCAGTGGGCTAGAGCTGCTAGCAAGCCCCTAGCTGGCTGCAGAAGGACTGCATGTCACCACACAAACAGTCTGCTGTGGTCACCAGGATAGGGTTAGCCCACCCGTACCCATGATGCACTGCACATGCAAATCAGCCGTCTACAGATGAACACAAGATGGGGTATGCACCCCCACAGCACCTCGGCCTGGTAGGGGGAACTGACCATGTGTGTTACTGGCACAGAGTAGCTACACACCGTCACATTGTGCGGGTACTGTGCTCACCCTGAGGGTGCGGTGGGGCACCCAGCACCAGGTCCACAGCACCTTCCATGGCAGAAATAGGCCATGCTGTAGGTCCTCAGCAGTGCTAGTGTGTGAGATAGGCAGTTCCTGCAGACACACTTTGGATACATCTGTATTTCTCAATCAGGTTTGACCCTTATGGACCCATAGGCAGATTATGTACCACCACCCAACCCACCCTCTGGGGCTGTGGGTGAGAAACAGGGTCTCCCACCAACATATCCACATTTTACATCCCTGCAATGGCAGCAGTAAAGGGGACCACCAACCGCAGTCCTGCTGGGGAGTCAATGCAGCTCTGTACACATCTATAAAGCAATAGCAGACAGACATTAGGCCCAGAAATACTCAGCTTCACCCCACCACAATCTGATATTCTCTTGCAGCCACTGCACCCTGCAAGGTGTTCCAGCAAGACACATACTAGCTGCAGACGGTCTGATAGCTAGTCCATAGGGCATGTTCCTGGAGAAGATGCATGCACCCAGAACTGGGATGTCAGCATACACACCAAGCAGATAAGTCAGTGATTGGGCCCCAAAAGGGAACCCATAAATATCACATGAGAGAAATACTATATAGCACTATGGGGGTGCCTAGCCATGCCATGGTCAATGCTCAGTCAGGGTGAGAGTGATCTCCCAACAGAACATGCTGTGGCCACCCTGTCTCTGCAGGTGGTGGCCGGGCACTACAATATCCCAGCCAGTGCCCTATGCCCTGTGCAGATGCATCCTGGCCAGGCCACCCTGTCCGGGCTATACCCATGGTACCTTGCTCCTCATTATGCACATTGGCAGGCCAATACTGGCAACAGTGCTGGCAGTGTGGGCTGTGGAGGGTGTTTGCAGCCACCACACACTGGATAGACAGACACACACTCCCACATCTATGCCAGCATTGTGCTACTATAGAGGTGTTTAGCAGCCCTGGCCACCACACCAGTCCTGGGCAAAGTGCAGGCATGGATATGGTACGCAATACTGGTGGGGGTCACTCCCCAGGGTGGTAAACACTGTCAGAGACCAGACCTGAAGCACACTCCACAGACATCAGAAAGGTTGCTATGATGGAGCTCAATCAGCAAACTGTGCTTAACGTAGGAATTGCTATCTGCCAGTAATCATAGCAAATGTTTGATAGCTGTGTACCGTATTCCCAGATGTAGGGTGGCATTGCTAAGGTAAGCAAGTGCTAGTATTGGGAGATGCACGCAAGGCCCAATGTCCTGCCTCTCCAGGAGGCATTGGCTAATGGAGCCTGTGGGTGTGGGTGTGTCTGCCCCTGTTGGCTGCTGCTTTACGGCAGAGGTTCCCAACTCCAGTCCTGGTGTGCCAAACACTGTTCGGGTTTTCATGCTGTCCCTCATGAATATGCATGAGATACATCTGCATACCATGGGGGTGGTGCATAGATATGCAGCACAGGCATCTTTATTAGAGGCAGCATGGAACCTGAATGGTGTTTGGCCCTCCAGGACTGCATTTGGGAGACTCTGCTCTAGGTAATGCACCTGTTTATGGTGTCTTTGCTCTGTAGGGTAAAATGTAGGTGTTTTGGGCATGTTTACGTCATCTGCAATAAAGGCTCTGTCTGTATTAGCACGTTGTAGTAGTGGGTAAAATATGGGGACTGGGTTGGCAGGCACGATAGCTGGGACTTGAACCTGTGACCTTCTGCCTCCAAATGCACTGGTTGTGTGCACTGCACCACCATGTTGCCACAAAGACAGTGGATTCCCTGGTGATACCATGACTGTTTGTCCGGCAGGGCCTGTCTGTTGCAGTGCATGCACCCACCTACACAGGGCTAGGCCATGGTCTGCTCTGGGCAGCTGCCACTGCCCCCCTCCACCACCAGTACCCCTCTGTCACCATGCTGACATGCCCTTCTGCTGGTGGTGTGCAGTCTCAAACCATCCAGTGTGCAGGTAGGCGGCTGCCTATGGTGCGTGTTCTGGGTTAGGGGTGCCTGCATAGACGTCCACGCTTCCCCCCAACACCGCCTGCCAATGTTCTGTGCCCTTGGAGGTACCTGCTGGGTACTATCCCCTGTGACACTGTGATAAACACTCTCGTGCCCATGTTGGGCCCTCATCAGTTGCTGTCTGGCTGCTGTACAGTTTCAGCATTCCTAAGTGCCACCTAGGCATCTGCCTATTCCGCACTGTGCCCCAGCTGCACCACAGCATGTGCCGCCTGCAGCCCTCTGTATCCCCTTTCCCAGCATCTGTCCAGTTGCCCATTCCGACATGCCCGCCCTGCGGTTGTGGGACATGTGCATGCCATAGGAAACCTGTCCAATGGAGAGGGAAACCCTGATCAGTGCTATTTCACTGTGGGATCATTCACCTTGTATGGGGACGGAGCGTAGACCCTTCCAAAATTCATATCTTTTTTGGGGGGCTTTCTTGGGAGTGTTTTTTGATGTTTCCCATTACTATCACTATTGCCCAGCTTGATTATGATTTTTTTTTTTTTGTTGGTGTCATTTTCAATGTTTATTTGCACTTTTGTTCCGTGCGCAATGTATCACACTTATCACTTTTTTGTAGGTTTCCCTGGTTTTGCTGTACATTGCTGACAGAAATGGTTTCTTTTCCATTTAAATCAGCTCTAATGCAAGGTTTTCACTTGCGTTAGTTTTGGCCTCGGATTTCACATCGTTAGTGTGTGGGGAGCCTCTCCCCTCCCACTCTCCACCCATTGACCCCTTCTCTCCGCCCCTGGGGAGCCTTCCTCCGCCCTCCGGGAGCCTTTCCCTGCCTTCAGTGCTCGTTTGCGTCGCTGTGCGCGTGAGCGCGCTCTACGGCACATTTGTGCCCCGTAAAGCGTCATTATCGCGTGCTAAGGTACCTTAGTGCACGATAATTGCACAGCGCGCACGTTAAGAAGGTTTGGTAAACATACCCCTAAGTGTTGTTCATTAATAACACTGTGAATCACAGGAAATTTCTTATTGACTGTTCTGGCATAAACCTGCATGAATGGCTGGCAGGGTAGCTTGATAGTGGATTTGGCCTCTTTGCCTTTGGCCTTCTCTGTGGTAGGGAATAGCCTTAGTTTCCTCTCTCCAATATCACTGGGATTCCACAAATCTCTGTCTACTAAGCCACAATATATTTCTTATGTTGAAATCAATTCTAGAGGGCCTCAGTAGTAGTTAAGGGCAGGTGGTGGTTAGGGCCAATTAATGGGATAACTACGAATAATCAAAAAGGTGCACCTGCATTATCATAGTCATAAGAGAAACAGGAAATGGGGTGGGTGGTTGAGGGGCAGGATGATATAGCAGAAAAGTTGAAAAACAAATAAACAGGGTCTGATATTCTCCAGCAGCGGCTAACCATCACTGTTGAAAGCAAAATCTGTATAGTCAATGCTGGGGCCATATCTGGCCATCAGCATTGAATATCTGGGTTAGCCGAAGAAATAGCAAAGCAACAATATTCAGCTGCTGCCAGTTAGCTTAGGCCATTCTTTGATATGCCTAGCTTTCATTGCTTAGTGATAACCGGGCAGTGATTGAATATCACCGCTGCCCAGTTATCACCGCTAGGTGCCACCCCGGCTAGCATCGGGGGCATGCTGCAGTGGGACCCACAGTTATTCAGTGGCACTCACCATGTTAATGTCACTGAATATCCCAGCCAAGGCGATTAATGTGGTTAGGAAGTCTGCTAACTGCGTTAATTACTCTCAGTATCAGACTGACAGAGTTTACTCCCTTTCTCTTTAACTTACTAAATATTGAAGACCCGATATTCAACGGCAGCGGCGCATGCCATTACAGCGGCTAGCCATCACCGCTGAAAACGAAACCTGGATATTCAATGCTGGAGCCATATCCTGCCACTGGCATCGAATATCCGGGTCAGCCGTCGAAGCAGGAAGTTAACAGGGCAGCAGCGATGTTCAGCTCCAGCAGCAAAAGTTAGGACAGCCTTTTCTGTGCCTAATTTTCATCGCCATGGGATAACCGGGTAGTTGCTGAATATTGTGTACCAGGGCTGTGGAGTCGGTAAACAAAACCTTCAACTCAGACTCAGACTCCGGCTCTGACTCCTCTGTGCAATTAGATTAATTATAGATTTCCTATACCGATTGAAAGCACACAACATGCAAGGCATTTCATTACTGCAAACATGAATCATCAGGCGATTTTGTAGCACCCTAACCCATTAAAGTTTGGGTTTAAAGGCTATAGCTATGCCGTTGTGGCTTTTTTATATTATTTATTATTAAAGAAGTTACAAACATGATTGAGTACCATTAAACATAAGACAAAACTTACAAAATTTAAAAAAATTCTTGCAGGAAGGTTAGAAAAATGCCCATTTTAAAAGAAATAAACTCAATTAGGTACATAACCCTTCCTTTTTGAGATTAAAGCATTGTTTGAATATAAAATTTGAATGAATGGAACAATTATACTTTTTATGTCATTTAATGTATCTGTGAAATTGGAATTATGAACGCATTACCATTTACATTTAGTTGGAGTGGGTACATTTTTTCCGACTCTGGCTCCAGTAACCCAATAATTGCTTTTGATGCCACGACTCCAAATCTGACTCCGCCTCCACAACCCTGCACGTTACTGCCCGTGGAACGCCCCCCAAATGCCCCTGTGCTAACTGGTTAGCATCTAGGCATATAGCAGCCATACTTGATGATATTCAGTGGCATTAACCATGTAAATGCCTTGGAATATCGGGGCCAAAATATTTTTATTATATCCCCACTTTCTCTGTTGTTTTCCAGTGAGTGTATTTTGTGCTTCTTAAGTCTCTCTGTGCACAGTATCACCCTGAGGTCAGTTTAATATTATAAGTCATTTTCCGCACGTAAAGCTTGCATCCCAAGCAGAAAATGCTTTATAAAATTACCCCAATATGTCTTGCCAAAATACTTCTTGCCATATGTCTCAATAAATAGGGGTGACTTACACGGAGCGGTGGGTACACCCCTAAACAAAGGCATGGGGGAGAGATGACCTCCACAGAGCGGCAGGTGCACCTACTCTTGCTGCCTTACTGGGTATACTAGATGGACCATACTGATCTTTATCTATTTATTTTATTTATTTATTTATTTATTTACATTCTCTTATATACCACACTATTCTGCATCAGCGCGGTTTACATTGAACAAACTGAAATGACATTGAACAGGGCATTTAGGATCATCTGCCGTCATATACTATAATACTATCTGTGTTACCTCATGCGAGTTAGTGCGAGGGGACCAGAGGATGGGAAAAGTGAGGTTTTTCTGCCTTCACAAACTTGCCTACTTTATCACTTATTATTATGAGAACTCTTTCAGAAATGTCAAGCACCAAGTTATATTCATTAACAGAAAAGTTCTCAAATAATATCTCATCTCCACCAGCAAGCAATTGCTCTTTAAGTGTGATCGATGTTTTCCAGTACAAAAGGGAGGCATGTGTCTTACTTTCACTTGTAAAGCAGATTGTTTATCCTAATGCAACAGAGTAGCTGTTTGTTGATGCAGACTTCTTCCTAGCGCACAGAATTCAGAGATTGCAATATGCAATTTTGTCTCGGCCTGCATGCAACATTCACAGATAAAACTCAACACTCCACAAAGTTTCACTGAAGGATTTAAGAGGTATATTCTCAGTTAGGAGCACAGCACCTAGAAGAGCCGACTGACTGCTAAGTGGCTTACCGAAAAGTTATTTATTTAGGATAAACACAGAAGGTGGGTACATGTTGCAGATGTGCACAGCCTACAGAGAGCACCGCTCTAAGTCCATGTGGATTGTGCCCAAGCCCCAGAGAACCCCTCAGTCAATCAAGCTTCCCATAATACTGAGGGAACTTGGGGATGTTCTAGCAGCTCCACTGACTGACCTTTTCAATGCCTCGTTGGAGTCAGGAGTGGTGCCAAAGGACTGGAGAGAGGCTCATGTGATGCCTTTACACAAAAGCGGAAGTAAGGATGTGGTTGAAAACTACAAGCCGGTTAGTTTAACTTTGGTGGTGAGTAAATTATTGCAAACGCTGATGAAAGAGAAAATAGTGAGGTTTCTGGAGTCCAGCGGATTACAGGATCCGAGGCAGCATGGATTCACCAGAGGCAGGTCTTGTCAGACAAATCTGATTGATTTCTTTGACTGGGTGACCAGGGAATTGGACCGAGGGAGAGCCCTAGATATGGTGTATTTAGATTTCAGTAAAGCCTTTGACACTGTTCCTCACAGGCGACTTATAAACAAACTGAGCACCCTAGGGATGGACCCTAAAGTTACTGCTTGGGTTAGAAATTGGTTGGGTGGGAGGCGACAGAGTACAGGTAAATGGAGCTCACTCTGAGGAGAAGGATGTTACCAGTGGTGTGCCCCAGGGATCTGTCCTTGGTCCGATTCTTTTTAACATCTTTGTTAGTGATATAGCAGAAGGGCTATCGGGTAAGGTTTGCCTCTTTGCGGATGATACCAAAATCTGCAATAGAGTAGACACCCAGGAAGGTGTAGATGACATGAGGAGGGATCTAGCTAAGCTTGAAGAATGGTCTAGAATTTGGCAGCTGGGATTTAATGTTAAAAAATGTAAGGTCATGCATTTGGGCTGCAGCAATCCAAGGGAGCAATATAGTATAGGGGGTGAAGTACTTTTGTCCACTAAAGAAGAGCGGGACCTAGGCGTGGTTGTGTCTGATGATCTTAAAGTAGCTAAACAGGTAGAAAAGGCAACGACAAAAGCTAGAAGGATGCTTGGGTGCATACGGAGAGGAATGGCTAGCAGAAAAAAGGAGGTGATAGTGCCTCTGTATAAGTCTTTGGTGCGACCTCATTTGGAGTATGGTGTGCAATTCTGGAGACCACACCTTCAAAAGGATGTGAACAGGATGGAGTCAGTATAGAGGGTGGCTACTAAAATGATTAGTGGTCTTCATTATAAAGCATATGAGGACAGACTTAAGGATCTTAATATGTACACCTTAGAGGAAAGGCGGGATAGAGGTGATATGATTGAGATGTTTAAATACCTCCGTGGCATAAATGTTCAGGGAGAGAGCCTCTTTCAATTGAAAGCAAATTCTGCTACGAGGGGACATGGGATGAAGGTGAAGGGAGATAGATTCAGGAGTGATATGCGGAAATATTTCTTTACGGAAAGAGTAGTGGATCCGTGGAATAGTCTCCCAGTGGAGGTGGTAGAGATGAGGACAGTAACTGAATTCAAAAAAGCATGGGACCAACACAGAGGATCTCTAAAGAAAAAGGGGACTGTTGTAGTTGATATATTCTGATCCTTTTCAGCTACCCTGTGGTGTCCCTCAAGGATCTATCTTAGCACCTCTTCAATATTTTCCTGGCACCACTGGCACTTTTGGTTCAACAGTCCGGGATTTCTGCATTCTATTATGCTGACGTTCTGATTCTCCTTCATCGCACTTCACCACTCCATCCTGACCTTTCCCCCCTCAATTCTTGTCTTTCTGCCATTGCCGCCTGGCTCACCGCGAACTGTTTACACTTGAACCTAGCTAAGACTCTTGCAATTTGGTTCACCTATGGTACTCCTCCCCCTTCAGTGGCCCCTTCCTTCTCTGACACCTGTATTCCCCACATCTCTAACTTTTGGTATCTAGGTGTAATTTTTGATTCAGACCTTTGTTTCCGGGCTCACATTTCTCACGTTACCAAGATTTCCTTCTTCTTTCTTCACCAGATCCATGCTATTCGCCCCTTTCTCACTCCACAGGCTCTCACCACTCTTCTCCTTTCTCTGGTTATGTCACACTTTGATTTCTGTAATTCTGTTCTAGCTGGTCTTCCTCACTCTCAACTTCACCGTCTTCAACGTATCCAAAACACAGCTGCACATCTCATTTTCCACTCTTCACACCGGGATCATGTCACTCCTCTATTTCTTCAACTCCACTGGCTTACCATTGAGTTCCGTGTTCGCTATAAGATTCTCACACTAGTTCACCGTGTCCTGTACTGCCGCACCCCTCAGTACCTAGTAGATCTTATCCAATTCCATATTCCAAATCCCTCACTTCGTTCATTGCACATCAACCGTTTACACCTCCCCTCCCCATCCCGTGCTCACCTACAGTCTATCCACTCCTCTGCTTTCTTCTTCATTGGTCCTGCTTTCTGGAATTCTCTTCCCACCTCCCTTAGGCTCGAATCACAATTTTCCACCTTGAAAAAGAATCTGAAAACTCACCTTTTTTCTTCAGCTTTCGACCTCCCTTCCCCTTTTGTGTGAAACTACCCTTTCCTACCACTCTCTCACTCCCTTTTTTCTTAGTCATTTGTATTTAAATGTCTTGTGTGCTTTCCTGTCACCCATTGTAACTTCTTTTCCTTTCTGCCTGATTGGCTTTCTTGTATTTTAAACTGTGTAAACCACTGTTATTATTTGAATAGTGGTAAATCAAGACAATAAACATAAATATAAACATGGAAGGACAGACTGGATAGGCCATGTGGTCTTTTTCTGTCGTCATATTTCTATGTTTCTATAAAGGAAGAAGATTTTGCATTGGCCTTGTAATTCTTAGAGATGTAATTTCATTCCATTTATAATCAAACCAAAATGGTACGCTTACATATATCCAGAGCCTCATCCCTCCAAAAATTGCTGCAGTCTATAAAACAAAATGTCTTCTAGGGCAGGGTGGCAATCCCCCTTGGATCCCCCTGTCCATATCGCTTTACCTTCATTTATAGATTGAAATGGAGCTGGAACAGTCCCTTGCTGCTGTTTTTCAACATGGTGCTGGATGACCAAAGGGTGGAGCCATTTAGTAATGTGGCTGATTTCTGCTGAAAATAAAATGGTGCCAGCCTCTTGCCGGCCAACACCATTTTGAAAAAGCAGCTGCAGCTGTTGGGGACTGTTCCTGCCCAAGAAAGACCTGCAGATGAAGCAAGAGGTGAGGTAGACTGGTCAGGGGCTCAGAAATGGGAGTGTTTATTTAAAAGATTGGTGGCATAGGAGGGGTGGAGGCCCAAATTGACAATTTTTTATTTTCTTTAGTTTTTCAATTCTTATTTTGTTTGTTTTTTGGGGATGGTGGGTGGGCCACATTGGTAGTTAAATAAAAAGAGGAACCAAAAAAGGAAAGTCTGGTGATATCTTTATATTAGACTAACAAATACATTTTTGGCTTAGCTTTGGAAGGTTAAACACTTCTTCAGGTCAAGACAGTACAAGCAACCAAGAATAATGCCATAATATATAAGTGAATCACAAAAACATTCCATTGACAGTCTCGGGGAAGAGGGTGAGGGAGGGGGGAAGAGGGAGAGATGGATGGGCGATCAGACGGTGACCAGGCTGTAAATATTTATAGCTTATGATGTGGCATCTGGCCCAAGCTAAAAATGTTTCTCCTCAACTTAGAAGTCTTTATTAGCTGTTTTCTAACCATCATTATCCTATGCACCATCCTGTCTCTTTTGCTCAGTTGAAACCTAAATAGGGCACCACAGAAATAAGACACACACGTACATATGTAACTCTAATTTATCTACTGTATATCAGTAGACACATCTCAACTATTAATAACCGTTACTGTGACACCGCTAAACCAATCGGAATGAAGAAAGCTTCCAGAGCTATTTTAGACCCAGGGCCCGATATTGAGCTAGACTCATTTTCGAAGGGCTATGTACCTCATCGGCACATAACCATCCCCTCCAACATCTAACCCGGATATTCAATACCACGGCATTTTCTGTGCTGTAAACTGTGTAAATGCCTTTCGAAAATCAGGCCCCCAGTTCTTAGTGGAACACAGGATCTGGTGTGAGAAGTAGGGATGTCGGGGCCACTTGGCAAGAGTGATCATAAGATGATCAAATCTGATTTAATAAATGGATGCAAGACAGCATGGAAATCTTCTGCACTAGCATTTAACTTTCAGAAGTGCAACTATGGGACATGTTTACTAAAGTGTCATGACTAGTGCAGGGCAAACGTTCAGTTAGAACATGAATGGCTGTGGTACAAGCAGGGGGCGTGTGTGAGCTCAGGAAGCATTTACGTGCTTGGAGTGTCTCTAGGGCAGTAGTAGGGAACACACCCCATAACGCATGTGCACTACAAGGCTCGCTACGTGCGCCTTGCACTTGCTACCAGTGCCATGTTGTGGCTGGCAGTAGGCTATAAGCAATAAGAAATATAAGCAGGGCTGGCCCAAGGCATGTGCGGGAATGTCGCTCGCACATGGCCGCTCCCCAGCTCACCTCTGCACAGCCGCGGGAGTGAACAGGCGCAGAAGCGTCTTCTTTTTTCTCTTGTGGCTGTGCTAAGAAATTGGAAAGGAGATGATACTGGGAGGAATTGGGACTAGAGGAGGACTAATACCGGAAATGGGCTGATACTGGGGGACGGGAGGACTTGTACTGGAAGGCAGCTAATGCTGGGAGGGATTGGACTTGAGGACTGATACTGGGGGGGGGGGGGGGGTGGAGGCTAGAACTGGAAAGGAGCTGGTGCTGGGGGATGGAGGGACTGGAAGGGAGATGATGCTAGGAGGGATTGGAACTGGAGGAGGACTGATACAGGGGAGCTAGGACTGGAAATGTGCTGATAATGGGGGGATTGAAACTGGAAGGGAGCTGATGCTGAGAGGAACTGGGACTGGAAGAGAACTGACACTGGGGGAGGGGGGCTAGAACTGGAAAAGAGCTGGTGCTGGGGGATGGAGGGACATGAAAGGAGCTGATTCTGGGAAGGCCTGGGACTGGAGGAGGACTGATACCGGGGGCTAGAACTGGAAATAGACTGATGCTGGGGGATAGGGAGAATGGGACTGGAAATGGATGCTGGGAGGGGCTGGAACTAGAAGGGAGCTGATACTGGAAGAGGACTAAAAGGGGTTGTGGCTGGGGGAGGAAAAAAGAAGCTGGGGGAGTGAGGATCGAGAGGGGAAGAGATATTTAGTGTGGAAGGAAAGAAAAAGGTCATAAAGAGGGAAGAATTGAAAGAGAGGGGCATAAGAGTGAATGCTGGGGTAAAAAGGAGGAAAAGCAGAGTTATTGAATATCGGAGAAGAGTAACTGGGTAGCGGAAGGGATGTAGGAGACAGTACTGGGGACAGGGATATGGGGAGAGCAGGGGCTAGGACTTAGGTGGAGACTTTAAAATTGGGTGGGAGAAAAGAAGAAGACAGAATCTAAGATTGGCTGGGTAGTGGGAGAGTAAGTGGGGCTCAGATGCTGGGCCCAGGAGCTGACACAACTCCCTCTGCATGCAGCTCTGGCATCGTGCAGCTTCATCTTTCTTAGAGTCAGCAACGGCATGCAATGCTGCCCGTAGCAGTCACGTCCAGTGCGCGGGGCCACTCACCGGACATGAATGCTAGAGGCAGCACTGGCTACCTTGTGCTAGCTCAGAGAAAGAAAGATAAAGCTGGGGATGGTGCTATGAGATCTTTCTGCCGCTGATTCAGAAATGGAAAGAAGACGCCAGGGATGGTGTTGCATGATATTTTGTCCCAAGGGGTGGAGCAGAGAGAGGGAGTAGACAAAGGGGATGGTGTGTGTGTGTGTGAGGGAGTAGACAAAGGGGATGGGGTGTGTGTGAGCGTGTGTGTGTGTGTGAGGGAGTAGACAAAGTGGATGGGATGTGTGTGTGCATGTGTGTGTGTGCATGAGGGAGTAGACAAAGGGGATGGGATGTGTGTGTGTGAGGGAGAAGACAAAGGGGATGCTGTGTGTGTGTGTGTGTGTGTGTGTGTGTGTGTGTGTGTGTGTGTGTGTGAGTAGACAAAGGGGATGGTGTGTGTGTGTGACGGAGTAGACAAAGTGGATGGGATGTGTGTGTGAGTGTATGTGTGTGTGTGTGTGAGAGTAGACAAAGGGGATGGTGTGTGTGTGTGTGAGGGAGTAGACAGGGGATGGGGTATGTGTGTGTGTGTGTGTGTGTGTGTGTGTGTGTGTGTGTGTGTGTGTGTGTGTGTGTGTGAGTGAGTAGACAAAGGGGATGGGATGTGTGTGTGTGTGTGTGTGTGTGTGTGAGAGAGAGAGAGTAGACAAAGGGGATGGTGTGTGTGTGTGTCAGAGAGTAGACAAAGGGGATGGTGTGTGTGTGTGCGTGTGAGAGAGTAGAAAAAGGCGATGGTGTGTGTGTGTGCATGTGTGCGTGTGAGAGAGTAGACAAAGGGGATGGTGTGTGTGTGAGAGAGAGTAGACAAAGGGGATGGTGTGTGTGTGTGTGTGTGTGAGGGAGTAGACAAAGGGGATGGTGTGTGTGTGTGTGTGTGAGAGAGAGAGTAGACAAAGGGGATGTGTGTGTGTGTGCGTGTGAGAGAGAGAGAGAGAGAGTAGACAAAGGGGATGGTGTGTGTGTATGTGTGTGTGTGTGTGTGTGTGTGTGTGAGAGAGAGAGAGAGTAGACAAAGGGGATGGTGTGTGTGTATGTGTGTGTGTGTGTGTGTGTGTGTGACAGTACACAAAGGGGATGGGGTGTGTGTGTGTGTGTGTGTGAGAGAGTAGACAAAGGGGATGGTGTGTGTGTGTGTGTCAGAGAGTAGACAAAGGGGATGGTGTGTGTGTTGTGTGTGTGTTTGAGAGAGAGTAGACAAAGGGGATGGTGTGTGTGTGTGTGTGCGTCTGTGTGTGTGAGAGAGTAGACAAAAGGGATGGGGTGTGTGTGTGTGCGTCTGTGTGTGTGAGAGAGTAGACAAAGGGGATGGTGTGTGTGTGTGTGTGTGTGTGTGTGTGTGTGTGTGAGAGAGAGTAGACAAAGGGGATGGTGTGTGTGTGTGTGTGTGTGAGAGAGAGACTACACAAAGGGGATGGGATGTGTGTGTGAGGCAGTAGACAAAGGGGATGGGGTGTGTGTGTGCATGTGTGTGTGTGTGTGTGTGTCAGAGAGTAGACAAAGCGGATGGTGTGTGTGTGTGTGTGTGTGTGTGTGAGAGAGTAGACTAAGGGAATGGTGTGTGTGTGTGTGTGAGAGAGTAGTCAAAGGGGATGTGTGTGTGTGTGCGTGTGTGTGTGTGAGAGAGTAGACAAAGGGGATGGTGTGTGTGTGAGAGAGAGTAGACAAAGGGGATGGTGTGTGTGTGTGTGTGTGTGTGCGTGTGTGTGTGTGTGAGGGAGTAGACAAAGGGGATGGGATGTGTGTGTGTGAGGGAGTAGACAAAGGGGATGGGGTGTGTGTGTACGTGTGTGTGTGAGCGTGTGCGTGTGTGTGTGAGGGAGTAGACGAAGGGGATGGGATGTGTGTGTGTGTATGTGTGTGTGCGTGTGAGGGAGTAGACAAAGGGGATGGGATGTGTGTGCGTGTGTGTGTGTGAGGGAGTAGACAAAAGGGATGGGATGTGTGTGTGTGTGTGTGTGTGTGTGTGTGTGAGTAGACAAAAGGGATGGGATGTGTGTGTGTGTGTGTGAGAGAGAGTAGACAAAGGGGATGGGATGTGTGTGTGTGTGAGAGAGAGAGAGTACACAAAGGGGATGGGTGTGTGTGTCTGTGTGTGTGTGATAGTAGACAAAGGGGATGGTGTGTGTGTGTGTGTGTGTGTGTGTGTGTGTGTGAGGGAGTAGACAAAGAAGATGGGATGTGTGTGTGTGTGTGTGTGTGTGAGAGTAGACAAAGGGGATGGTGTGTGTGTGTGTGTGTGTGTGTGTGTGAGAGAGTAGACAAAGGGGAGGGTGTGTGTGTGTGTGTCAGAGAGCAGAAAAAGGGGATGGTTTGTGTGTGTGAGAGAGTAGACAAAGGGGATGGTGTGTGTGTGTGCGTGTGTGTGTGAGGGAGTAGACAAAGGGGATGGGATGTGTGTGTGTGTGTGTGTGTGTGTGTGATGGAGTAGACAAAGGGGATGGTGTGTGTGTGTGTGTGTGAGGGAGTAGACGAAGAGGATGGGATGTGTGTGTGCGTGAGTGTGTGTGTGTGTGTGTGTGAGGGAGTAGACAAAGGGGATGGGATGTGTGTGCGCATGTGTGTGTGCGTGTGTGAGGGAGTAGACAAAGGGGATGGGATGTGTGTGTGTATGCGTGCGCGTGTGAGGGAGTAGACAAAGGGGATGGGGTGTGTGTGAGAGAGTAGTCAAAGGGGATGGTGTGTGTGTGAGGAAGTAGACAAAGGGGTTGGGATGTGTGTGTGCATGTGTGTGAGGGAGTAGACAAAGGGGATGGGATGTGTGTGTGCGTGTTTGTGAGGGAGTAGACAAAGGGGATGGGATGTGTGTGTGTGTCCGCGTGTGAGGCAGTAGACAAAGGGGATGGAGTGTGTGTGTGTATATGGAAACAGGAAATGGGGTGGGTGGTTGAGGGGCAGGATGATATAGCAGAAAAGTTGTGAGAGAGTAGGCAAAGGGGATGGTGTGTGTATGTGAGGGAGTAGACAAACTGGATGGGGTGTGTGTGTGTGCATGTGTGTGTGTGCATGTGCGTATGTGTGTGTGTGTGTGTGTGTGAGGGAGTAGACAAAGGGGATGGTGTGTGTGTGTGTGTGTGTGTGTGTGTGAGGGAGCAGACAAAGGGGATGGGATGTGTGTGTGAGTATGAGTGTGTGTGCGTGTATGTGTGTGTGTGTGTGTGTGTGTGTGTGAAAGTAGACAAAGGGGATGGTGTGTGTTCGTGTGTGTGTGAGAGAGAGAGAGAGTAGACAAAGGGAATGGTGTGTGTATGTGTGTGTGTGAGAGAGCGAGTAGACAAAGGGAATGGTGTGTGTGTGTGTGTGAGAGAGAGAATAGACCAAGGGGATGGTGTGTGTGAGAGAGAGAGTAGACAAAGGGGATGGTGTGTGTGTGTGTGTATGTGTGTGAGAAAGTAGACAAAGGGGATGGGTGTGTGTGTGTGAGAGAGAGAGTAGACAAAGGGGATGGTGTGTGTTTTTGTGTGTGTGTGTGAGAGAGAGAGTAGACAAAGGGGATGGGGTGTGTGTGTGTGTGTTTGTGAGGGAGTAGACAAAGGGGATGGTGTGTGTGTGTGTCAGAGAATAGACAAAGGGGATGGGGTGTGTGTTTGTGTGTGAGGGAGTAGACAAAGGGGATGGTGTGTGTGTGCCTTTTGATAGGTAGAGTATGGTGCTTTGTGAGTCCTGGTAGTGCTGTTATGATACAGCGGGTTTGTATGGGTTTAAATGGGCAGTGTTTGTAGTAGTTTCTAATGTGCCTGGCAGTTGGCACTGGATTATAGTAATGTAGAAATCTTTTAGTCTTTCTTTAAATGTGTGTGTGTGAGAGAGAGAGAGAGAGTAGACAAAGGGGATGGTGTGTGTGTGTGTGTGTGTGTGTGTGTGGGTGTGGGTGTGGGTGCATGTGAGGGAGTAGACAAAGGGGATGGGATGTGTGTGTGTGTGTGTGTGTGAGTAGACAAAGGGGATGGGATGTGTGTGTGTGTGTGTGTGTGTGTGTGTGTGTGTGAGAGAGAGAGAGAGTAGACAAAGGGGATGGGATGTGTGTGTGTGAGAGAGAGAGAGTACACAAAGGGGATGGGTGTATGTGTCTGTGTGTGTGTGAGAGTAGACAAAGGGGATGGTGTGTGTGTGTGTGTGTGAGGGAGTAGACAAAGGGGATGGGGTGTGTGTGTGAGAGATTAGACAAAGGGGATGGTGTGTGTGTGAGGGAGTAGACAAAGGGGATGGGATGTGTGTGTGTGTGTGTGAGTAGACAAAGGGGATGGGATGTGTGTGTGTGTGTGTGAGTATACACAGGGGTTGTGTGCGTGTGTGTGTGTGTAGACAAAGGGGATGGGATGTGTGTTTGTGTGTGTGAGTATACAAAGGGGATGTGTGTGTGTGTGTGTTAGAGAGAGAGAGAGAGTAGACAAAGGGGATGGGATGTCTGTGTGTGTGTGTGTGTGTGACAGAGAGACTACACAAAGGGGATGGGGTGTGTGTGTATGTGTGGGGGGGGTGTGAGAGAGAGAGAGTAGACAAAGGGGATTGTGTGTGTGTGTGTGTGTGTGTGAGAGAGAGAGAGAGAGAGTAGACAAAGGGGATGGGGTGGGTGTGTCTGTGTGTGTGAGAGTAGACAAAGGGGATGGTGTGTGTGTGTGTGTGTGTGAGAGAGTAGACAAAGGGGATGGTGTGTGTGTGTGTGTGTGTGTGTGTATGTGTGTGTGTGTGTGTGTGTGCGTGTGTGTGTGAGGGAGTAGACAAAGGGGATGGGGTGTGTGTGTGTGTGTGTGTGTGTGTGAGGGAGTAGACAAAGGGGATGGGGTGGGTGTGTGCACGTGTGTGTGTGCGTGCGTGTGTGTGAGGGAGTAGACATAGGGATGGGATGTGTGTGTGTGTACGTGTGTGTGTGTGTGTGTGAGGGAGTAGGCAAAGGGGATGGGATGTGTGTGTGTGTGCGCGTGTGAGGGAGAAGACAAAGGGGATGGGATGTGTTTGTGCGTTTGTGTGTGTGTCTGTGTGTGTGTGTGTGTGTGTGTGTGTGTGAGTAGACAAAGGGATGGGATGTGTGTGTGTGTGTGAGTATACAAAGGGGATGTGTGTGTGTGTCTGTATTTGTGTGTGTGTGTGTGAGAGAGAGAGAGTAGACAAACGGGATGGGATGTGTGTGTGTGTATGTGTGTGAGAGAGAGTACACAAAGGGGATGGAGGTGTGTGTATGTGTGTGGGGGGGTGAGAGAGAGAGTAGACAAAGGGGATTGTGTGTGTGTGTGTGTGAGAGAGAGAGTAGACAAAGGGGATGGGATGGGTGTGTCTGTGTGTGTGTGAGAGTAGACAAAGGGGATGGTGTGTTTGTGTGTGTCAGAGAGTAGAAAAAGGGGATGGTGTGTGTGTGTGTGAGGGAGTAGACAAAGGGGATGGGATATGTGTGTGTGTGTGTGTGTGTGTGTGTGTGAGGGAGTAAAAGGGGATGGGGTGTGTGTGTGCATGTGTGTGTGTGTGTTTGTGCGTGTGCGTGTGCATGTGTGTGTGAGGGAGTAGACAAAGGGGATTGGATGTGTGTCTGTGTGTGAGGGAGTAGACATAGGGGATGGGATGTGTGTGTGCGTGTGTGTGTGTGTGAGGGAGTAGACATAGGGGATGGGATGTGCGTGTGCGTGTGTGTGAGGGAGTAGGCAAAGGGGATGGGATGTGTGTGTGTGTGCGCTTGTGAGGGAGTAGACAAAGGGGATAGGGTGTGTGTGAGAGAGTAGACAAAGGGGATGGTGTGTGTGTGAGGGAGTAGACAAAGGGGATGTGTGTGTGCGTGTGTGTGAGGGAGTAGACAAAGGGGATGGGATATGTGTGTGTGTGTGTGTGTGTGTGTGTGTGCGTGTGTGAGGTAGTAGACAAAGGGGATGGGATGTGTGTGTGTGTGTGTGTGTGAGAGAGAGTAGACAAAGGGGATAGTGTGTGTGTGTGTGTGTGAGACAGAGAGAGAGTAGACAAAGGGGATGGTGTGTGTGTGTGTGTGTGTGTGTGTGTGTGTGACAGTACACAAAGGGGATGGTGTGTGTGTGTGTGAGAGAGTAGACAAAGGGGATGGTGTGTGTGTGTGTGTGTGTGTGTGAGAGAGAGAGAGTAGACAAAGGGGATGGTGTGTGTTTGTGCGTGTGTGTGTGTGAGAGAGTAGACAAAGGGGATGGTGTGTGTGTGTGCATGTGTGTGTGTGTGAGAGAGTAGATGATAGATGATAAAGGGGTTAAAGGAGCACTAAGAGGCGACAAGGCGATAGCGGAGAGACTGAATGAATTCTTTGCTTCGGTCTTCACTGAGGAAGATGTAGGAATGTTACCCATGACTGAAGTGGTATTTAAAGGTGCGGAAGAATTGAAGGAAATATCGATACATCGGGAAGATGTATTACAACTATTAGATAAACTGAAGAATAGCAAATCACCTGGGCCAGATGGTATACATCCAAGGGTGCTGAAAGAACTGAAATATGAGATTGCAGACCTGCTATTAGTAATCTGTGAAATATCATTAAAATCATCTCTAATACCTGAAGATTGGAGGATCGCCAACGTAACACCAATTTTTAAAAAGGGTTCCAGGGGTGATCCGGGAAACTACAGACCAGTGAGCCTGACGTCAGTACCGGGAAAAATGGTAGAAACCATCATAAAGAATAAAATTACTCAGCATGTAGATAGTCACAACCTAATGGGAGACAGCCAACATGGCTTTAGACAAGGAAGATCTTGTCTTACTAATCTGTTATGTTTTTTTGAAGGAGTGAATAATCAGGTGGACAAAAGGTGAGTCGGTTGATATTGTGTATCTGGACTTTCAGAAAGCCTTTGACAAGGTCCCTCATGAGAGACTTTTGGCAAAACTAAAGAGTCATGGGATAGGAGGCAGTGTACTATTGTGGATCAGGAACTGGTTAAAAGATAGAAAGCAGAGGGTAGGACTAAATGGCCAATTTTCCCAATGGAGAAAGGTGAATAGTGGTGTACCCCAGGGATCTGTGCTGGGTCCGCTGCTTTTTGACATATTCATAAATGACCTGGAAAGTGGAATAACGAGTGAGGTTATCAAATTTGCAGATGACACAAAACTATTTAAAGTTGTTAAAACCCAAGAGGATTGTGGAAAATTGCAAGAGGATCTTGATAAAATTGGAAGACTGGGCATCAAAATGGCAGATGAAATTTAATGTGGACAAGTGCAAGGTTATGCACCTAGGGAAGAACAACCCAAACTATGGTTACACGATGCAAAGTTCCACATTAGGAACTACCACCCAGGAAAAAGATTTAGGCGTCATTGTGGATACCATGTTAAAACCCTCGGCCCAGTGTGCATCAGCGGCCAAGAGAGCAAATAGAATGCTAGGTATGATAAGGAAAGGAATGGAAAATAAAACAAAAGATATTATAATGCCTCTACATTGTTCCATGGTGAGACCGCACCTTGAATACTGTGTGCAATTCTGGTCGCCATATCTTAAAAAGGATATAACGATTTTAGAAGAGGTTCAGAGAAAAGCCACCAAAATGGTAAAGGGGATGGAAGGATACTCCTATGAAGAAAGGCTAAAAAGGTTAGGGCTCTTTAACCTGGAAAAGAGACGGCTGAGGGGAGATATGATAGAAGTCTATAAATTAATGAACGGAGTGGAACGGGTAAACGTAGATCGATTGTTTACCTTATCAGAATATAGAAAGACTAGGGGACATGCAATGAAGCTACAGGGTAAAACTATTTAAGACTAATAAAAGAAAATATTTTTTCACTCAACATGTACTCAAACTCTGGAATTTGTTACTGGAGGATGTAGTAAAGGCTGTTAGTGTAGCTGGGTTTAAAAAGGTTTGGACAAGTTCCTGGAGGAAAGGTCCATAAACCATTATTAAGAAGGGACCCAGGATATCAATGCTTGAACCAATACAAGCATTGTGGAACCTGTGTCCCTTTGGGAAACTGCTAGGTACATATGACCTAGATTGGCCACTGTTGGAAACAGAATATTGGGCTTGATGGACCTTGGTCTGACCCAGTATGGCATATCTTATGTTCTTATGTTCTTATGTTCTTAGACAAAGGGGATGGTGTGTGTGTGTGCGTGTGTGTGTGTGAGAGAGTAGACAAAGGGGATGGTGTGTGTGTTTGTGTGTGTGTGAGAGAGAGTAGACAAAGGGGATGGGATGTGTGTGTGAGGGAGTAGACAAAGGGGATGGTGTGTGTGTGTGTGACGGAGTAGATAAAGTGGATGGGATGTGTGTGTGTGTGTGTGTGTGTGTGTGTGTGAGAGAGAGTAGACAAAGGGGAGGAGTGTGTGTTTGTGTGGGTGTGGGTGTGAGAGAGTAGACAAAGGGAATGGTGTGTGTGTGTGTGTGTGTGTGGGTGTGAGAGAGTAGACAAAGGGAATGGTGTGTGTGTGTGTGCGTGTGTGGGTGTGGGTGTGGGTGTGAGAGAGTAGACAAAGGGAATGGTGTGTGTGTGTGTGTGTTGAGAGAGAGTAGACAAAGGGAATGGTGTGTGTGTGTGTGTGTGTCAGAGAGAGTAGACAAAGGGGATGGGATGTGTGTGTGTGTGTATCTGTCTGACTGTGTGTGAGGGAGTAGACAAAGGGGATGGGATGGAATGCGATGTGTGTGTGTGTGTGTGTGTGTGTGTGTGTGTGAGAGGAGACACCGGGGTTGGGGTGTGTGTGTGTGTGAGAGAGAGAGAGTAGACAAAGTTGTTGGTGTGTGTGTGTGTGTGTGTGTGTGTGTGTGTGTGTGTGTGTGTGTGTGTGTGTGTGAGAATAGACAAAGGGGATGGGGTGTGTGTGTGTGTGAGGGAGTAGACAAAGGGGATGGTGCGGGGGTGTGTGAGAGAGTAGACAAAGGGGATCGTGTGTGTGTGTGAGAGAGTAGACAAAGGGGATGGTGTGTGTGTGAGTGTGTGTGTGTGAGAGAGTAGACAAAGGGAATGGTGTGTGTGTGTGTGTGTGTGTGTGTGTGTGTGTGTGTGTGTGTGTGAGAGAGTAGACAAAGGGGATGGTGTGTGTGTGTGTGTGCGCGTGTGAGGGAGTAGACAAAGGGGATGGGATGTGTGTGTGCGTGTGTGTGTGTGAGGGAGTAGACAAAGGGGATGGGATGTGTGTGTGTGTGTGTGAGTAGACAAAGGGGATGGGATGTGTGTGTGTGTGAGAGAGAGTAGACAAAGGGGATGGGATGTGTGTGTGTGTGTATGTGAGAGAGAGTACACAAAGGGGATGGGGTGGGTGTGTCTGTGTGTGTGTGAGAGTAGACAAAGGGGATGGGGTGTGTGTGTGTGTGTGTGTGTGTGTGTGTGTGGGACTAGACAAAGGGGCTGGGATGTGTGTGTGTGTGTGTGTGTGTGTGAGCGAGAGGTGACAAAGGGGATGGAGTGTGTGTGTGTGAGAGTAGACAAAGGGGATGGTGTGTGTGTGTGTGTGTGTCAGAGAGCAGAAAAAGGGGATGGTTTGTGTGTGTGAGAGAGTAGACAAAGGGGATGGTGTGTGTGTGTGTGCGCGTGTGTGTGAGGGAGTAGACAAAGGGGATGGGATGTGTGTGTGTGTGTGTCTGTGTGTGTGTGTGTGTGAGGGAGTAGACAATGGGATGGGGTGTGTGTGTGTGTGTGTGTGCGTGCGTGTGCATGTGTGTGTGTGTGTGTGTGTGTGTGAGGGAGTAGACAAAGGGGATGGGATGTGTGTGTGCGTGTGTCTGTGTGTGTGAGGGAGTAGACAAAGGGGATGGGATGTGTGTGTGTGCGTGTGTGTCGACAAAGGGGATGGGAGGTGTGTGTGTATGCGTGCTCATGTGAGGGAGTAGACAAAGGGGATGGGGTGTGTGTGAGAGAGTAGTCAAAGGGGATGGTGTGTGTGTGAGGGAGTAGACAAAGGGGATGGGATGTGTGTGTGCGTGTGTGGGAGGGAGTAGACAAAGGGGATGGGATGTGTGTCTGCGTGTGTGTGAGGGAGTTGACAAAGGGGATGGGATGTGTGTGTGTGTCCGCGTGTGAGGGAGTAGACAAAGGGGATGGGATGTGTGTGTGTGTGAGGGAGTAGACAAAGGGGATGGGATGTGTGTGTGTGTGTGTGTGTGTGCTCATGTTAGGGAGTAGACAAAGGGGATGGGATGTGTGTGTGAGAGTAGACAAAGGGGATGGTGTGTGTGTGTGTGTGTGTGTGTGAGAGAGTAGACAAAAGGGGTGGGGTGTGTGTGTGTGTGTGTGAGGGAGTAGACAAAGGGGATGGGATGTATGTGTGTGTGTGCGTGTGTGTGTGTGTGAGAGAGAGTAGACAAAGGGGATGGTGTGTGTGTGTGTGTGTGTGTGTGTGTGTGAGAGAGAGTGGACAAAGGGGATGGTGTGTGTGTGTGTGTGTGTGTGTGTGTGTGAGAGAGAGTGGACAAAGGGGATGGTGTGTGTGTGTGAGAGAGTAGACAAAGGTGATGGGGTGTGTGTGTGTGGGAGAGAGTAGACAAAGGGGATGGAGTGTGTGTGTGTATGGAAACAGGAAATGGGGTGCATATGTGTGTGTGTGTGTGTGTGTGTGTGAGGGTGGAGACAAAGTGGATGGGGTGTGTGTGTGCGTGTGTGTGTGTGTGCGTGTGAGGGAGCAGACAAAGGGGTTGTTGTGTGTGTGTGACGGAGTAGACAAAGTGGATAGGATGTGTGTGTGAGTGTATGTGTGTGTGTTTGTGAGAGTAGACAAAGGGGATGGTGTGTGTGTGTGTGTGTGTGTGTGAGGGAGCAAAGTGGATGGGATGTGTGTGTGAGTGTATGTGTTTGTGTGTGTGTGTGTGAGAGTAGACAAAGGGGATGGTGTGTGTGTGTGTGAGAGAGAGAGAGAGAGTAGACAAAGGGAATGGTGTGTGTGTGTGTGAGAGAGAGTAGACAAAGGGGATGGTGTGTGTGTGAGAGAGAGTAGACAAAGGGGATTGTGTGTGTGTGTGTGTGTGTGTGTGTGTGAGGGAGTAGACAAAGGGAATGGGATGGGATGCGATGTGTGTGTGTGTGTGTGAGAGAGTAGACAAAGGGGATGGTGTGTGTGTGTGTATGTGTGTGAGAAAGTAGACAAAGGGGATGGGGGGGTGTGTGTGAGAGGGAGAGTAGACAAAGGGGATGGTGGTGTGTGTGTGTGTGTGTGTGTGTGTGTGTGTGTGTGAGGGAGTAGACAAAGGGGATGGTGTGTGTGTGTGTTAGAGAGTAGACAAAGGGGATGGGTTGTGTGTGTGTGTGTGTGTGTGTGTGTGTGAGGGAGTAGACAAAGGGGATGGTGTGTGTGTGTGTCAGAGAGTAGACAAAGGGGATGGTGTGTGTGTGTGTGAGGGAGTAGACAAAGGGGATGATGTGTGTGTGTGTCAGAGAATAGACAAAGGGGATGGTGTGTGTGTTTGTGTGTGTGAGGGAGTAGACAAAGGGGATGATGTGTGTGTTTGTGTGTGTGAGGGAGTAGACAAAGGGGATGATGTGTGTGTTTGTGTGTGTGAGGGAGTAGACAAAGGGGATGATGTGTGTGTTTGTGTGTGTGAGGGAGTAGACAAAGGGGATGGTGTGTGTGTTTGTGTGTGTGAGGGAGTAGACAAAGGGGATGATGTGTGTGTGTGTCAGAGAATAGACAAAGGGGATGGTGTGTGTGTGTGTGTGTGTGAGGGAGTAGACAAAGGGGATGATGTGTGTGTGTGTCAGAGAATAGACAAAGGGGATGGTGTGTGTGTGTGTCAGAGAGTAGACAAAGGGGATGGTGTGTGTGTGTGTGTGTGTGAGGGAGTAGACAAAGGGGATGATGTGTGTGTGTCAGAGAATAGACAAAGGGGATGGTGTGTGTGTTTGTGTGTGTGAGGGAGTAGACAAAGGGGATGATGTGTGTGTTTGTGTGTGTGAGGGAGTAGACAAAGGGGATGGTGTGTGTGTTTGTGTGTGTGAGGGAGTAGACAAAGGGGATGATGTGTGTGTGTGTCAGAGAATAGACAAAGGGGATGGTGTGTGTGTGCCTTTTGATAGGTAGAGTATGGTGCTTTGTGAGTCCTGGTAGTGCTGTTATGATACAGCGGGTTTGCTATGGGTTTAAATGGGCAGTGTTTGTAGTAGTTTCTAATGTGCCTGGCAGTTGGCACTGGATTATAGTAATGTAGAAACCTTTTAGTCTTTCTTTAAATGTGTGTGTGTGTGAGAGAGAGAGAGAGTAGACAAAGGGGATGGGGTGTGTGTGTGTGTGTGTGTGTGTGCGTGTGAGGGAGTAGACAAAGGGGATGGGATGTATGTGTGTGTGTGTGCGTGTGTGAGAAAGTAGCAAAGGGGATGGGATGTGTGTGCTTGTGTGTGTGTGTGCGTGTGAGGGAGTAGACAAAGGGGATGGGATGTGTGTTTGTGTGTGTGAGAGATAGACTACACAAAGGGGTGGGGTGTGTGTGTGAGGGAGTAGACAAAGGGGATGGGATGTATGTGTGTGTGTGTGCGTGTGTGAGAAAGTAGCAAAGGGGATGGGTGTGTGTGTGTGAGAGAGAGTAGACCAAGGGGATGGTGTGTGTGTGTGTGTGAGAGAGAGAGAGAGAGAGCAGACAAAGGGGATGCAGTGTGTGTGTGTATGTGTGAAGAGAGTAGACAAAGGGGATGGTGTGTGTGTGTGTTTGTGTGTGTGTGTATGAGAGAGAGAGTGGACAAAGGGGATGGTGTGTGTGTGTGTGTTTTTGTGTGAAGAGAGTAGACAAAGGGGATGGTGTGTGTGTGTATGAGAGAGAGAGTGGACAAAGGGGATGGTGTGTGTGTGTGTGAGAGAGTAGACAAAGGGGATGGGGTGTGTGTGTGTGAGAGAGTAGACAAAGGGGATGGAGTGTGTGTGTGTGTATGTGTGAAGAGAGTAGAGAAAGGGGATGGTGTGTGTGTGTGTGTTTTTGTGTGAAGAGAGTAGACAAAGGGGATGGTGTGTGTGTGTGTGTGTAGGAGTAGACAAAGGGGATGGGATGTGTGTGTGTGTGAGGGAGTAGACAGAGGGGATGGGATGTGTGTGTGTGTGAGGGAGTAGACAGAGGGGATGGGATGTGTGTGTGTGTGTGTGTGTGAGAGGGAGTAGACAGAGGGGATGGTGTGTGTGTGTGAGGGAGTAGACAGAGGGGATGGTGTGTGTGTGTGTGTGTGTGTGTGTGTGTGTGTGTGTGTGTGTGTGTGTGTGTGTGTGTGTGTGTGTGTGTGTGACAGGGAATACCACAATATTTAAAGGATCAATTCCTCCAATTGTCCTTAAGACTAGTTTTGTTTGCAGACAATTATAGACTTCTTATTTTTGTGTGAACCTAGAGGTCTCAGACTTGTCTTGGCATTGTTTTCAGTACATATCTTTTTGTACATTGCCGTTGTTGCATCAACGACCTCTTATTAAAACTAAGGTCACACATTTAGGAACATACTCCATAGAGATCAAAAAAGTGCTTATCTTAGCTATCTGCAACGTGCCCCGACGCCACTTTCTGGCACCATATGAGCGTTTCACCTCGATGAATTTCCTCAGGGGGTTTCCTTCATTCAAGCACTTCGTTATGAATATGATCAGACGATTGTCATTCAAGCACTGTCAAGAAAATATTACTATTATATCTCTTGCTGCCATGCCTCGAGTTCCTTACATTAAGCTATAGGCATATATGTAAAGATGTACTATCATACCTTCGTTAGAAATATGATCAGGCGATTCTCCATTGCTTGGCGTTTGATCGTGAGCCTCCCGGCTTCAAAAAACGCCGCGCATGAGGATTAAGGCACTGATGTCCCTTTAAATTCGTGTCAAGTGCACCAGTGCGATCAGGACGCGGTGACGTCCGAACCTCACGGGTTTATTAAGCTAAATATTCTATTAATTGGTGATGTTCTCTTTTCTTATTCGTTCCATTCTTCCTTTGTTTTTCATATACAGACGCCCCACTCTATCGCATTGTTTAAGCCACCTGGAAATACTGTCTGTAACCTATGGATCCACCTCTGCTCACGTATTAATAGTGTTTGTTCTCTAGATTTTCCTGCGCTACCACTTAAGACCTTGTCTATGCAAAAGCATCGTAGTGCCTCAAAATCATGATTATTCTCTAAACAATGTGTTACAATGGGAGCTTCTCATACCTTACATTGCAGTCTACTGCGGTGTTCATTTACACGTATCTTAAAAGTTCTGATGGTTTTCCCAATGTAGAATAAACCACAAGGGCATTTGATACCGTAGACCACGAAGCTAGAGTTGCATGTAGTGCTGTGTTTTAATTTATAGGTGTTACCATGGTATTCAACTTCAGAAAGCTTCTCAGATATGTGACAAATAGTACAGGCTAAGATAAGCACTTTTTTGATCTTTATGGAGTATGTTCCTAAATGTGTGACCTTAGTTTTAATAAGAGGTCGTTGATGCAATAACGGCAATGTACAAAGAGATATGTCCTGAAAACAATGCAAAGACAAGTCTGAGACCTCTAGGTTCACACATAATTAAGAACACAGACCTCTATAAGTTCATAGTTTAGTGAAAACATAACGGGAAAGGATTTGAGAAATTTAAAAATAAGAAGTCTATAATTGTCTGCAAACAAACCTAGCCTTAAGGACAATTGGAGGAATGATCATTTAAATATTGCGGTAGTCTAATCCTCTATAACTTAGACCAATACTTTGTGTGAGGGAATAGACAAAGGGGATGGTATGTGTGTGTGTGTGTGTGTGTGTGTGTGTGTGTGTGTGTGTCCTGAAGAAGGTCAGCTGCTCCCAGATACAACATAACACCATTCTCCAAGTCCAAACAAAATAACATCAAAAACAGCATGCACACAGCCTAGGCTTAGTCCGTTGAGTTAGCTGTGCAGTACTCCTTTGTGTTGTTTAAAATGTGCAGCTTTGGCTGTCCATCAATTCAGTTTGTGCGGGACCCCCTTCCCTTTCCTCTTGATTAATTAGAGGGGGAGGTGCTCCCTATGCCAAACTTAGCCTTTTGTTTATTTATAACTCCAAACTCTCAAAAGGAAAAGTTCCAGCCTGGGTATCCATGGAGCCCTTTGGGTGGTTGCTGCCACAGCCTATCAGTGTTTTATTTCACATTAACTCTCCCGCGCTGCCAACAACAAATAAAGCAAAAACTCCAAATAATCAACAGTCAGTCTTTTCTTTCTAACAAAGGAGTTATAAAAGAATCCCCAGAGAAACTAGTGGGGCTTTTCCTTTAACTTATCTGCATCCCGCTGTCCTCTGGTAGGTCTGACAAACTGTTATCATCTGGTAGGTTCTGTTCCATAGCCTCTATTTCCATGGGCTCTGCAGAGCCCTCAGTTTCCAGCTCCCAAGGTTCTGTCTCCATAGACTCCACTGACTCCTCTGCTTGCTCCTCTCTCCTTTACTCCTCTAGCCCCTCTGTGAGTCTTTCTACTTCCTGTTTCCTGCCCCTCTCAGACTCCTCCCTCCTGGCATTTCTCCTGTTCTGCAGAGTCTTAAAGAGCCCTCCCCCAGGATAGGATTCCCTGCCTTCCGCTTTGGTACCCAGGTCTTCGGAACCCCCTTTTTCTCAGGGGTTCCCTGTATCTCCTGGAGGTATTCCTTATAATAATATATATATAACGAGAGAAAGAAGTGGATTTCAAGTTATGAGAGAGAAGGGATATATTGGCCTGAAATAGAGAGGAACGGGGAGAGAGAGAACATGCTGGGCTGGGAAGGGAGATGCAGGGGGAGAGGCTGGAGAAGGGGAAAGCGATAGATGGTCTATGGGGGGGTGGTCTATGGTAGGGGGAAAGGGCTGGGGAAATGGAAGAGAAAGCATGAGATGCTGGACTTTGGGGGTAAAGCAGAAGGGTGAGGGGATTGGGAGATGCTGAATTGGGGTGTTGACAGAGAAGGGGGAAATGGTGGGCATGATGGAACTATGTGAGAGAGGCCATGGGAAGCTGGCAAGGAGATGAGTGAGAGGAGGATGATGATTACAGAGGGTGGAAATGTGGTAATGGGGAGTGGGTGAAAGACAGAGGGGGAATAAGAGGCCAGCGAAGGAGTGAGATGAGAAATGGAACTGGGCTGCAGGTTAGAAGAGTAAATGGAAAGTTGCTAAGTGAAAAGTCAAAAGAGGATTGAGGCCAGAGGGTTGAAATTGAGTGGATGAATGAGTAAAGAAAGAAAAGAACAAAAATTGAAAGATCAGTATGATAGAGGCGGATGGAGACCAAAAATGGAAAAAAATAGGAGAAGGGAGAATAAAGGACAAATGGAGAGTTAGGAGAAGACACAAAGAATGCGAAAGAGAGAGACTGAGGCTATTGTGGCTGAAAAATACAATGCCCAAACAACAAAAGATAGAAAAAAAGTATTTTATTTTGAATTTAGTAACTGGAATACGTCAGCTCTGAGAAATGTGTGCTGATGTCTTTGCACTTTTGTTCAGTATAATAGGAAATTAATTTCATAGTTTTATTTTCTAGTGTTGTGGTGCATTGAAAGTTTGGCTTTTGGGGTTCATAGTTCAGTTATTGTCTTCATATTTCTAAGTCGTGATCCTTTGTTCTGTATTTGGTGACTGTCTGTTTTCCATCTATAAACCATAAACCATATCAAATATCACAAACCCAAAACAAATGGTAGGTCTAAAAATACTACAGTTATTCAAAAGGACCTCCAATGAAGCACAAATGTAAGGTGTGGCTTAGTTAATACAATGGAAGCAGTGCATGCAGATCTAGCTCATGCATATTCATTGTGGATATCCTGAAAACCTGACTGGCCTGGGAGGTACCTGAGGACTGGGTTGAGAACCACTGGCTAGTTTCTATGTAATTAGACCCACTTGTTCTCTTTTCTCAGTAAGAGATGTATTGGTTTAATATTTCTAGTGCTACCTTTGAGAAATAGGGTTAGGTGTTGTGTGAGTCCTGGTAGTGCTATTATGATATGGTAGGTTTGCTATTTGTTCTAAATGAGCAGGGTTTTGTAGTAATGCACCTGGCAGAAATATGACAGCCTTTCTTTATCCTCACTATACATGCAAATGTTTTTCAGACACTCATTAAGAGGCATGTTTACTAAAGGTTAATGTGCTTTTACAAATCTGAATGTGTGCTAAGTGCAGCAACACCCATTTATGTCTATGAGCACAGTGGCACTTAACACACATTAATGTTTAGTAAATATGCCCCTAAGTCATTGTTAGGACAAAAAAGAGGCTTATGAAGGACTCCTTTGAAAGCCACTTAAAATTTAGATTGAAACATAGAAACATGACAGAAAAAGACCACAAGGTCTATCTAGTCTGTCCTTCCATATCAACCACTACAACAGTCCCCTTTCTCCCTTTAGAGATCCTCTGTGTTTGTCCCATGCTTCTTTGAATTCAGATACTGTCCTCATCTCTGCCACCTCCACTGGGAGACTATTCCACGGATCCACCACTATTTCCGTAAAGACATATTTCCACATATCACTCCTGAATCTATCCCTTTTCACCCTCATCCCATGTCCCCTCATAGCAGAGCTTGCTTTCAATCGAAAGAGGCTCTCCTCCTGTGCATTTAATATGGGCAGCATATACATTTTAAAATACAGTAAATTAGGGGCCTGATTTTTGAAGGCATTTACACAGTTAACTGCCCTAGTTACCTATGTAAATGCCTTATCCAGGATTTTTGAAAGGCACCTACATGCGCCCGGATACTATGTGGTTAGCATTGGGGCGTGTTAGGGGTGTTCCGGGGATGTTACAAGATGTTCCACCATTGTTAAAGATGGTGTATGGGTAGGATGGTTCAGGGCTTTATACCATTTTCTATTTGTGTCCAGGTGGTGTATTGTGTCATTCTAGTAAGGTGGATGCACCTTCCACCTGGCTGAAAGTTAGTGGCAGTTGTACCTGCATTAGCGACATCTTTCAAGCCCAGACGCACCACTAGCACAGCCATGCCAGCTATTACAACCATATACTCCCCACCTTATTTGAACAATATATAACCTCCAAACCCTGGGCATATGACTAGAGCCTCACTCAGCTTTCCTCAGATATAACATGCATAGTTAACTGTTGCCTGTACATAAACCTGCCCTTATCCTCTCCCTGTTTTATATTGAAACATATTATCTGTAATCCAGTTGTAATCCTTTTCCTATTTATATTGCAACATATGATTTGTAATCCAGTTTGTTCAATGCAAACCCCTTTGATTTCATGATAAGGCGGTATAGAAATAAAATAAACAAAAAATAAAATAAATAACATGAAGATAAAGAGAGTCTTTTCTCTTGCAACCTAGGTCAGATTCTCTGGTTGCGCTGTGCAGGACATGCATTCAGTGCTTTACTCCTTCTGCCAGTGAAGATCAGATTGGCTACAGGAAAACTAAAAGGGTAACCCTAAAGTGCCGTGTCAAAAGTGACAACCTATGCCAGTCTTCATTTTATCCTATTGTATGTGTGGAGATGTAACTACAATAAGCTGATATTTGCATGTGTGCAATGGGGTAAAATTAGGTCTAGTTCAGACTGTCGCTTTCCACATGGAGCTTTAGGGTCATCCTGTTTATTTTATAAATCCAAATCCCACTTAGGTTGATAACAAAACAAGATTAATGAAAAAATGAGTGCCCTGAACCATCAATCCTATTCTCATCACCTCTTAGGCAACAATTTACATTCCACTGGCATACGGAGTTGCATCACAGATGGCTCATTTGTCAATTTAAAAGAACAGCACAGACTTATTAGAAAAGTTGGACTCTTTTCTGTGGACTTGTTTGACCTGCAAGTATTAATCCTTAATTTCTTTTATATAAGGTCTGTATTAGCCTGTTGCACTGGACAACTTAGTATGTTATTGCAAGATCTGAAGATATTTTTCTGTGTTATCTTTATTATATTGCAAAATGCTAAATATAAAATTATGTGTTAAAAAAAAAGAAAAGAAAGGCTAGACCTTAAACACAGAAAGAGGTTCAACAGTGGCCTAGTTCTATGTCTCACTTTTATGACCCATCACATGATTTCTAGTCAACATTCACTCCAAAACAATATTTCCAAAATCGATAGCAGTTCCTGAAAGAAGGCAAGATAAGGGACAAAGCCATTTAATCAATCGGCATATCTGAATATAGTTTTAGGTGAATTAACATAGGCATTCCTAGAAAAAAGTAGAAAAATAAAGCACAATAGAGCATGTTTACTAAAGCATAGTAGCAGAAAGCACACAGCCAGAAAGCACCTATGCTAAAAGCACTGGGCTACCTGAGCAGTACAGAAATAGGTGGAAACAAAAAAGAATTGAGGCAATAAGTGAGTGGTAACCGTCCACTGCAGCCTAAGTAAACACACATCCTGAAGACTCAGGGTGAGAGGGGATTCTGCGGTCATTCCATATGGTGGCCACTGCTGACACCCTGCCCACTTCCATACGTAGCCCCCTGCTCCTTCAGTTGCTGCATTTGCACCCTATCTCCCACAAAAAGGGCCACAACACGGTCACTATGCATGTGTTGGCTTTCCTGATTTGCATGCCCCACCCACTTGTACTTCGGCCCATAGCTCAGAGCTATACAGCAGGGTGTGCCCATTCCCCAGATAATCTTCTCTGTCCTTCACTGCCCACTTACTATGTGCACTGTTGTGGGGTCAGGGGCCATGTATTGCTGTCTACTCTCTCTGCAGGGGTTTGGTTGCCTGCTGTTGCGCATAGCATCCGATTGGTAACAAGCAAGTACAGGGCCCACCTAGCATGCACCTTCACAACACACATGTGCACGAGCCGCATGGTCGCAGCAACCGCACAACTGTCACATCTAGTGCAGCATCACCTCCCTACCACAGCTATGCCTCTTACATTTGCCACAGTTGCTACACCCTGCTACAGTATAATCACACGCTAACCATGTGCTAGCCCCTCACTAATCGTGGCACTTTAGTAGACTTGCCCCAGAGATTTGATTTTAAAATTGTATACCTATTGATTTTCTATAAACCTTTGATCTCCCAAAAATGCTGATGCAAAATCACAAGGAAGCTACTTAGACTATGCAGACTATCTGAAAATTGCCCCTTATGTGTAAGAAGAGTCCATGAGAGGTATGGAAATAATTTTTTCTCAAATTCCACATGTCATTTACTGCCAACATGGCATATACACAGAGTGGAGGAGTAACCTAATGGTTAAGAACACCAACTTGGAAACCCAGAGACCAGGGTTTGATTCCCACCACCACACCTTGGGCAAGTCACTTAACCCTTCATTGCCTCAGAAAATCCAAGTTATCAATGCCCCTGTTTAATGTACATTACCAAAGTTTAAGTTTCAATGTAAACCACTTTGATTGAAATGATAAAGCAGTATATAAAACCCATTAAATAAATATTCTCAATGCTTTAATATTCTACTTACATACATTTGTAATACCAATCCAAATACTGTTTTCATGACCAAAGAATATGAATTCTCATTAATTCATGAAAAGTGTTTTATTTAAATGAGGGAATACTGTATGCAAGATGTCACAGAAAGTAGTCAAACTGAGCAGCCTTTGGATGGGTCTCAAGTTGGTGAACTGGATCAGAAATTGGTTGATTGACAGATGAATGAAGATGGTGGTAAACAGAATTCACTCATAAGAAAGGAAGGTGAGAAGTGGCGTGTCCCAGGACTGGTACTGTTCAATGTATTTGTGAGTGATATTGCTGAAGGACTGAAGGGAAAAAGAAGTGCAGAGTCATGCACTTGGGATGCAGCACTCCAAAGGAATTGTATGCAATAGGGGGCAAGATGTTGGTGTGCACGGAGAAGAGCCTTGGTTGGTGTGCACCAGGAGAAGACCTTGGAGTGATAGTGTCTGAGGTTCTCAAGGTGGCGAAACAATGTGACAAAGTGGTAGCCAAAGTCAGAAGGATGCTGGGCTGCATAAAGAGAGGAATAACTAGCAGAAAGGAGAAGGTATTAATGCTCCTGTAAAAGTCATTGGTGAGGCCTCACTTAGAGTATTGTGTTCAGTTTTGGAGACCGTATCTCACAAAGGATATAAAAAGACTTGAAACGGTTCAGAGGAATCTAACCAAAATGATTTGGAGCCTGCGCCAGAAGACGTATAAGAAGAGACTTGAACACCTAAATATGTATACTTTTCAATATAGTCCTTGGACCAGGGGCGGCCCAAGGGGAGTGCGGGGCCATGTGCGGAGACTCGGTGTGGGGCCTTTTTTGCATAAGGGACCTCATTTGCATAAATATTTGCATAATGTTACCATACACTAACTTTTAGTAAACATGCCTCTTAATGAGTGTATGGATAAAGAAAGACTAAAAGATTTCTACATTACTATAATCCAGTGCCAACTGCCAGACACATTAGAAACTACTACAAACACTGCCCATTTAGAACCCATAGCAAACCCGCTGTATCCTAACAGCACTACCAGGACTCACAAAGCACCATACCCTACCTATCAAAAGGCAACACTGCAAATATTAAACCAATACATTTCAGAGAATAACAATACATGACCTACTGGGGAAAGAGAACAATTGGCAATGTCAAATAGGAATTACGTAAACAGAATAACTCAGCTCAGTTACACATGCAGAACATAGACCATCACCAAACAAGGATTCACAATTTAGAAACAGGAAGAAAATAATTAAACTGGGAACCCCAAAAGCCAAACTTGGGATGTACAACAACACTGTGGAAATAAAACTATAAATTAATTTCCTCTTGTACTAAACAAAGCGCAGACGTTAATGATGCACATTTCCCAGAGCTGACATATTCCAGTTAATAAATTCAAAATAAAGAGATATTTTTCTGCCTTTTGTGCATTTCTTTTTCAGTTGCAATTGCTCCAGCCACTTTCTTCTGGTTTCTTCGTGTCTTCTGCTAACTCTCCATCGTCTTTTGTCCATTTGTCCTTTCTTCTCTCTTCTAGTTTTTTTCCATTCTCTCTCTACATCTGCTTTAACATACTAATCTTTCTCCTTTTGCACTTTCCTCATTCCTATTTCATCCACTCAAATTTTAGCCCTCCATCCTCAATCTCCACTTATTCTCCCAATATCCAGCCAATTGTAGATTTGTCTTCCCTCCCACACAAATTATTTTTCCCTCTCCATTTCACTCTCCCAGCTCCATCCCATTCTAATCCTCCCCCAACATCAGCTCCCTTCTAGTTCCAGCCCCACCCAGCATCCGCTGCCTTCTAGTCCCCGCATCAGCCCATTTCCAGTCCTAGCCCCAAATAAGCCCATTTCCAGTCCTAGCCCCCCATAGGCCAATTTCCAATCCTATCCTAGCCCCAGCATCAGCCAATTTCCAGTCCTAGCTCCCCCCCCCCCATCCATTTCCAGTCCTATCTGAGTCCCTCCATCAGCTCATTTCCAATCCCAGCCCCCCACTAGCCCATTTCTAGTCCTTTTCTAGCCCCACCATCAGCCCATGTTAAATCCTAGCTCCCCTCCACTCAGCCCATTTCCAATCCAAGCCCCCCATGAGCCTACTTCCAGTTCTAGCCCCTCCATGAGTCCATTTCAATCCAAGCCCCCACCACCGCCCATTTCCAATCTTAGCACCCCCCAACAGCCCATTTCCAGTCCTATCCTAGCCCCTCCATCAGCCCATTTCCTGTCCTAGCCCCCTACTCAGCCCATTTCCAGTCCTAGCTTTGTCCCCTCACAGCCCATTTCCATTCCAAGCCCCCTCCCCATCAGCTATTTGCAGTTCAAGCCCCCCTTCCACTCAGCCCATTTCCATTCCAAGTCCTCGTCCCCATCAGCTATTTGCAGTTCAAGCCCTCCTTCCACTCAGCCCATTACCAGTCCTAGCCCCCCCATAGCCCATTACCAGTCCTAAGCCCCCATCAGCCCACTTCCAGTCCTAACCCCCCATCAGCCCATTTCCAGTCCTAGCCCCCCCCATAGCCCATTACTAGTCCTAACCCCCCATCAGCCCATTTCCAGTCTTAGCCCCCCCATAGCCCATTACGTCCTAACACCCCCATTGCCCATTTCCAGTCCTAGCCCCCCCATCAGCCCATTTCCAGTCTTAGCCCCCCCCATAGCCCATTACAAGTCCTAACCCCCCATCAGCCCATTTTCAGTCCTAGCCCCCCTGTGAGACCATGCCGGTCCTAGGCGGTTGCCTGGACCCGGGATAGCCTGGGGTTGTGGTAATAAAGGACACTGTAGTCGTGATCCGAGTGAAATTAAAGTTGGGTTTTATTCCCCTTCCCTTGAGGATGTCGTAGAATAAGGGACAACATAAAAGAACGGTTGTTTTCACCAGGGTAAAGGATGTTTAACCAATAATAATCATGCTTCTTTCCAGCAATAAAGACCAACACTTTTCAATGTGCAAAATACAGTTTCTTTCTTGCTCTTTTCCTTTAACAAAGACTCTCTATATCATCAGTCATACTGACAGCACATTCCATGGGTTCAGGGATATTTTCAGTGCTATTGCTCTCCCATTGCATAGGGCTAAGACCTGCCCCTGTATAAGGACACTGAGCCCCTGTGAAGCTGCTCTCTGTATCTTGCCCTGGGGAAACCTCAGTTGCCACCAGTTGGAGCTGCTTTTGTAAGTCCCGGATATCAGGAGCTGTGCTGGGGATTTCTTCCCACGGCTTGGGCCAATAAGAGTTCCCTTGCCGGTTATAAGCCTGGCTTCTATCCCGGAGACTCCCTTTTCTCCCCTTAGCAAAAACAGGGTACTTATCTTTTCCTTTGGAGAAGATGATCTCAAACCCCTCTGCTTCCAGCCAAGGCTTCCTCTCTGCCCTGCAGCCTGCTCTTCTGTGGGAAGCCTGATTACGATGTCTGGCTGAGGGAAACTCACTTCCTGCTTCCAGTGTGCTCCCTTGGACGTGACCTCTGCCTTCTGTTAACTGGGCAGTTTGTCTTGGTATGAGGTCCCCTCTGGCTGGGAAGACCTTGCTGCAGTTTTTCTTATCCCACCTGGGTTTGTCAGCCTGCCTTTCTCCAGCCCTGGTTCTCCAAGGTAACGTGTCTTCCTGCAATTGCTTGGGATTTCTACTCTCACCTTCTCTCCAAGCCTGCCTGAAACAGCAGTCAGAGTTCCTTTGGTCTCTGCTTTCCTCCTGGCATTCAAGCTCCGGCTCCAGCCCTAATCCAGGCTCCAGCTTCCACTGCCAATGCTCATTCTGCTGCTTCCAATTCTCTTTCTCCTTTCCAATCTGCTTCCCACTCCAACTCTGCCTCTGTGAGATTTCCCACCTGCTTTTATCTCTCAGCTCCTCTAACATGGAACGTGAGTCTGAGTCCAGGTGAGCCTGATTGGAACTCTCAATTCTTACTGCGTCACTACACCCATGTGGAAAGTTTGTTTTCCTTTTCCCTGCCTCTCTGTACTGTGAATGCTGCAACTGCCCCTGAGGCTGCAAGGTAAGCTCTTCTTCCTTTTCATTTCTTAATATTTCAGGGTCTGTGTTTTCTAACTCCTGACAGGTAAGCCCTTCCTTCACATTGTCCTTTAATGTTTTAGGCTTAGTGCTGTCTGGCTCCTGACAAGTAAGCTCTTCCTTTACATTGTTCTTTAATGTTTCAGGCCTAGTGCTGTCTAGCTCCTGACAAGTAAGCTCTTCCTCTGCACTACCCTTTAATATTCCAGGTTTTGTGCTGTCTACCTCATGACACCCCATAACCCATTACTAGTCCTAACCCCCATCAGACCACTCCCAGTCTTAGCCCATTACCAGTCCTAACCCCCCTCCCCCCATCAGCCCAGGTAGATTTTTAAAAAAACCAAACCGGCTGTGGCTACTGCTGCCGCTGCTGCCGAGGCAGCGGCAGAATCAAGCGTCCCGCAGGGCCCCCCCTGCCTGGCAGAGCCTCCCTGCAGCATCAGCTCCCCAGTCCCAAAGCATGGGCTTTCAGAGATGCGAGAGTTTCCCTTTCTCGTGGCTCTGTTAATCCCGCCGGGACTGATGGGATTTCCCCAGGCGGGATTAACAGAGCCGCGAGAAGTCAGAGAAGCTCTCACGGCTCTGAAAGCCCTCGCTAATTGGGACTCGGGAGCTGATGCTACAGGGAGGCTCTGCCGGGTAGGGGAGGCCCCGCGGGACACTTGATTTTACCGCTGCCATGGCGGCAGTGGCAGCGGCAGCAGCAGCAGCAGCAGCCGTTTTTTGGGGTTTTTAAATTTACTTGGGCAAATGTAGAATGTTTTTTTGCGCGGGGCCCCCTGAAACGCGGAGCCCTGTGCAAAAAACATTCTTGCTCAATGGACGGGCCGGCCCTGCTTGGGACACTCGTAGCCAGTCAAATTTTCATGAATATGCATGAGAGAAATGTGCACACAATGGAGGCAGTGCATGCAAATCTTTCTCATGCATATTCATTGTGGTTGTCCTAAAAACCTAACTGGCTAGGAGAGTCCCGAGGACTGGATTGAGAACCCCTATTCGAGAGGAGAGGAGGGACGGGTGGTATATGATACAGACCTTTAAATACTTAAAGGGCATTAATGAACAAACAAACCATTTTCAAAGAAGGGGAAGCTGTAAAACTAGAGGAAATGAATTGAAGCTGCAAGGAGGTAAACCTAAAAGCAACCTCAGGAAATACTTTTTCACTGAAAGGCTAGTGGGTGCTTGGAATGCCAAGGTGATGGGGGCAAAAACAGTGACGGAATTCAAAATGGCATGGGACCAACTCAGTGGATCCCTTTATAGCAAGAGGATGAAATCAAAGCAAACGTAAATGTCTTTTATACCTCAACAAACAGTGGTAGGCACAATTACTCTATCCATCTTCCTGGGCAAACTAGATGGACCATACTGGTCTTTATATGTGTCATATCCTATATTGCTATGTTACTAGGATATGGAAATGGTGATGTGTTTTCCATTGCATCGGTAGTAAGCTGTTCTCATTCTCGTGTTCACATGTTCCCCACTTGTGGAGAGTAATTTTATAAACTATGAGCCGATATTCAAAGGGTTTAACATGTGTAGCAGACCTGCTATCGGCGTTAATCGCTCTGGCCGGGATATTCAGCAACACTAACACGGTTAGTGCCACTGAATATCCGTGGGTGCCACCGCTGCCTGCATCAGGGTGGAGTGGGGGCATCACCCAGCGGAAAACAGCAAACGTCATGCACAAGAAAGACGGGTCTAACGTTTGCCGCTGAAGCTAACCATGTCCTACTCTCACCAGGCAGTAGTTGTACCTGCCTTGCTGGTGCATCACGAACGTGCGGTTCATATGCAAGTCTTACGAAATAGGAAGGGCAGGAACAGGGCAACTACAGTGGAAGAAAGAAGTGGCTTAGTACCCAAGAGATTGGAGTTCGATTCCCACTGGCACTCCTTGTGACCTTGGGCAAGTCACTTTACCTTCTCTTGCCTCGGAACAAAAGATCTGGCAATCTACTTCCACCCATACCTTGCCAAGAAAACCCAGAGGCTGCTGGGTCAGCATTGACTTGATGGCACTTAACCCCCCCCCCCTAAAAACAATGGAAGGTAAACAGGCAATGCTAGCAGAATATCTAGGTAGCTGCCTACGCCACCAGGGAGGAGGGACTGCATGGTACCGCTGCCATGACAATGCATCATAGCAGCCTGACAGCCACAAAACCAGGTCCTACAGGTTGGGAGTGACCCTGCTGGGCTAAGTGGGCATATATCCACAGACACATCAACAGCTGTCCTGATGAACTGATGTTCACCTCTGCATATGCAATGGGTAGATGTCAAGGGCTGCTGGTATTGTGTGCTGTGGAGGTATCAGGAGATTTGGCCTGTGCTCTGTGCTTCTGCCAGTATTGGCCACAGAGGCACAGCCAGTTAGAGTCAGCAGAGTACAGCGGGGAGGGGGGCTGCAAATTAGGTGTTAACATGATGGTGCCCACAATGAAATGAGCTACAGTGTAGAAGACACTTAAAAACTGGGAATTCTCTACAAATTAACATAGAATAAAATGTTACAAATTGTTGCTATATAAAGGAATAATCTGAGCAAAATATCCAATGGAGATACCGGATTGGGGGGGAAGGTAAAAAAGGAGCCTCAGTAGCAGGGTTTTATATGGCTTGCGAGTAGCTCTACACACCACCTTACTTCAGCACACGCTTGCTGCACCGTGAATTTTCATTCATAGGTTTCCAAAAGCCGTTTTACAATTTTCTAAATGCATTTAAAAGAACTGAAAACACTTAGCTTAGACACTCCACTGATTTCAGATCTCCAGAGGAATTTGCACTGCAAGACAAACAGTTGACTCGAGTTTCACCCTATAACTTGAAGGGCTTCATCAGGACTTGTTGAACAGCTCAAGTTAACACTCCTCAAGCATAAGAGAAGAACCTCATTAATGGTTATTTAAAGGGGGGGCTACAAACATACAAGCAAACCTTATCCAGTCCAATTAAATTGCGGTCATCCAATCAAGGGACATGTTCAAGCCCATTTGTTGCATTGTGTTAAGATAAAATTAATTTCTGTTCAAGCTGTATTAATCGTTGTATGATGTCCCCTCCCTGAAGGTCTCTAATAAAATCAATTACTAACCATTGTAAATGTTGCCATTCATGATGACAATCCAAACAATGTTGTACAATAGGCGCTGTTGTAGTATGAGTAGACAGACGTGATTTGTGCTCAGCAAGGCGTATTTTCACCTTGTGACATGTCTTACCAATATAAACCTTCAAGCAAGGGCAAAAGATTGCATAAATAACCCATGCGGTTTGGCAATTTGTGACGTGTTTAAAAATGTAGATTTTATTTTTTTGTGGATCAATCCATTCTTTCACATCTAAAGATGTCATACACATTGCACAGTGTCCACATGGGCTATGTTGACCATTTTGTTGAGAGGATAACACCCAATGTAAATAATCTGAATGCATCAGGATGTCCTTCAAATTGAGTGCCCGAAAAAAAGCAAAACAAGAACCATTCTGAAAAATTATGTGAAGAGGTAATATACACCAATGTTTGAAAATGCTCTGAGCAATTTCCTGTGCTTTGTCCAAATAATGTAAAACCACAACTTGCTTATCCATTTCATTTACATGCTGTTTATGTAACAGTAGAGAGGGATTAGCAAATTTAGCTCTTAGATAAGCACCCCATATGATTTTCTTTGGATACCCTAGTTGTGACAGTCATCAATATTTTTGCTTGGTGATGAGATTCTTCATCATTTGAGCAAATCTGAGGAACCCACAAGAATTGTCCCATGGGTAAAGCAGCTTTAATTTAAGTGGGTGATGGCTGTCAAAATGTAAACGTTTACTGCAATCTACAGTTTTCCTAAATAGTGATGTATGTTAATGACCCTCTTAGAAATCACCATTACATCTAGAAATGGCAGCTGTGTTGCAGAACTAGTTGTGGTGAACTGAAGACAGGGATCTTGTGAGTTTGACCAACTTGCAAACTCCTGTAGAGCGCCTTGTGTACCTAGCCAAATACAAAAAATATCATCTACGAAATGCACCCACAAACCAATCTGGGAATACCATAGTAATGGATATAGGTGGTGGTGGCATCAAAAGCTGCCATCCAACCCCTGCCTCCCCTGCATGGTGAGCATGTAGCAGTACATACATGCACCTAGGGGGCCATGCCGCTGCCATGGGCCATGTCCCTGTGGACAGATGGCTCCTCACCCTGACCAAGGGAGGATGTGGCTGGTACCTACCAGCTCTGAGCAGCTACTTAATGCCTTTAGTACTGAACATGGGCTTCCTGTGTTGGAGCTCACTGATCAGTGTCCGCTCCCTTGCCCAGGGGCTGAGGCATTCTGTTGACCGGGGACCTTTTGTGGTCATCCCTGGCCTGGTGGGCCTTTGGTTCCCTGACAGCAGGGGTGCTCAGCCTGGGAGCTGTTTGGAATTTGCCACCTCCATGTGGTATTCTCCCAGAGCTCCTCCTGGTAAACAGGAGCATGGAGGACACGTAAAATCAGTTTATATACATACAAAGTTATATATATAAAAGAAACACTGAATAACCAAGTTCTTAAGAGTCCCAAACTCCAGTCTAATTTCCCAAAAGGCAACCTTCTATGGTATAAAGATTTTATCAGATTGGCAGCCATATGGATCCAGGATACACTAAAGAGAGCAGAAGTAAGAACCCAGTTTAGCAGAGTTCTTTACATGTGCTCAGAAAACTATTTAGAAATCTGTTCATAAATTATGTACAGGGAAGCCAGGGTTCAAATCCTATTTTAACATTGCCATTTTTTGAGATCTAGGGCGTCACATCACCCTCCATTGCCTCAGGTATAGCTAGATTGATAAGCCAGTTTGGGCAGGGAAAGAACTCACAGGCCCGATTCTGTTTCACACCTTGAACTTGGAAAAGGCGTGTGATCTGAAAATCCAAATTCAGATCTTATCCTTCCACAAGTCAGTAAGGATGATACCCACCATCGACAACTAATTGATGGTAGTCTTTCCATTTTATCAGTACAAATTGCCACAAATGATTTCTGAACAGTAAGAACTCATCAAACATAAACTACAGTTTGCCAGTCGTTTCCCATAGGAATAATATAACACCACCAAAAGCCCTTTATAGATAATGTATTTCTTACCAACTTCCAATTAAGAACAAGAAGAGATTTAATGAAAAACATGTTGGCATGCTGGGTTGAAGAAAGAATACAGCTATGATATCTGGTTATACGAGCATCTCTCTAGATTAAATTGCACATCATTTTAATGAAACCCAATGACGTCTCAGTGTAATATATCCATAAGGCTGGATAAACAAAAGCATTAGTACGAAAACTCAGCGTTTCACCTCTTGTGACCTTACACTGCTAGACTAGTTGAGAAGTCATAGGTGGCGATGACTGATTGATTGATTGATTGACTGATTGATTGACTGATTGATTGATTGATTGATTGATTGATTGATTGAAAAGGCTTTATATACCACTTTATCCTGAAATCAAAGTGGATTGCACAGCAAACAAATCATGATCACATTACTCTCCTCATCGCAAAGTTGATGACTGTCATAGTATGTGCAAAACTAACCCATTTGGAGAAATTACCCCCAAGTGGCCCCTTGGGTGACTGAATACCTAGAGAGATATATTAAGAACTTAATACACAGAAATTGGGTGTTTTATATAGAACTTTATCCATAGAAATTAATAGAAACATGATGACAGAAAAAGACCACATGGCCTATCCAATGGGGTCAATAAAAGGGGCTTCATATACCTGGAATTTGTGTTCCACAGTCCTTGTACCCACTTTTCTTGTTCCTATCCAGTCTGTCCTTCCATATCAACCACTACAACAGTCCCCTTGTTTCCTTTAGAGATCCTCTGTCTTTCTCCCTTGAATTCAGATACTGTCCTCATCTCTTCCACCTCCAATGCAAATGTGTGCCTTTGAGTCAGTCCTGACTCCTGGTGACCCAGAAGCTCCTGGGTTTTCTTGGCAGTATGACCGGAAGTAGATTGCCAGGCCTTTCTTCTGAGGCAATGGAGGGTTAAGTGACTTGCCCAAGGCCACAAGGAGTGCTAGTGGGAATTGAACCCTGGTTGCTTGGTTTCCAAGCCAGTGCTCTAACCACTGAGCTACTCCTCCACCTCCACTGGGAGACTATTCCACGGATCCACCACTCTTTCTGTAAAGAAATATTTCCACATATCACTCTTGAATCTATCCTCTTTCACCCTCATCCTATGTTCCCTTGTAGCAGAGCAAGCTTCCAATCAAAAGAGGCTCTCCCCCTGTACATTTATGCCACAGAGGTATTTAAACGTCTCAATCATATCACCTCTATCCCGCCTTTCCTCTAAGGTGTACATATTAAGATCCTTAAGTCTGTCCTCATATGCTTTATAATGAAGACCACTAACCATTATAGTAGCCACCCTCTGTACTGACTCCAGCCTGTTTATATCCTTTTGAAGGTGTGGTCTCCAGAATTGCACACTATACTCCAAATGAGGTTGCACCAAAGACTTACACAGAGGCACTATCACCTCCTTTTTTCTGCTGGCCATTCCTCTCTGTATGCACCCAAGCATCCTTCTAGCTTTTGCCGTCAGCTTTTCTACTTGTTTAGCTTTAAGATCATCAGACACAACCACGCCTAGGTCCGGCTCTTCTTTAGTGGACAAAAGTACTTCACCCCCTATACTACATTGCTCCCTTGGATTGCTGCTACCGAAATGCATGACCTTGCATTTTTTAACATTAAATCTCAGCTGCCAAATTCTAGACCATTCTTCAAGCTTAGCTAGATCCCTCCTCATGTTATCTACACCTTCCTGGGTGTCTACTCTATTGCACATTTTGGTATCATCCGTATCAAAGTAAAGATTTTGGGGAGGGCCAGAAAAACTTTTAAAAACTGCAATGACGGATAATACACGTCAGCACTGAATACAGCTTTTGGTTCAAAAAGTGCTGGCAGATTATTTATTCTGCAGAAATCCTTAATTGATAGAACTTCAAATAATTGTTTCTATATTTATATTTTTTGGATCTGCAACATATATTGAAGCATTATAAAAATATTAACTATGGAAGTCATAATGGTAGAACAGCATCACTTCAGATGAAATATTGTAGCCTGATAGCTGCAAATGCAAAAAGGAGGAAATTAACAAACATGAACAATGTTTGCAAGAAAGTGAGACAGACAGTGTAGGAGAGCGACAGAAAAAGTTAGGGAGAGGCAGGCCACGCTGATAAGAGGACAGAAGAACGGTGTCTCCTCTCCGCTGCTTTTTGAACTTCATAGTGCGGCACTGGAGTGCGATTATACTAAGAGGGTTATTTTAGAAGCCCTCTTCATGATAAGCCGTATACCCGTGCAAATGGCAGCCATGTGTAGATGGCCATTTTTGAAAGGATAAAATTTACATGCACCACATTTAAAGTAAACAAGGGAGTGCCCTGAGCAGGACAAAAATCTACACATATGTCCCCCATTTCAGATAGGGCATGCATCTATAAGCCTAACATTGTCCATGTCCAAATTTACACCTGCACCCTGGCAAGAAAAGGATTTAAAAAGTGCTCCTTTTGGCTGTCCCTTTACAGGAGGGATTATGGGGGATATCCCCCAATGTTTATTTCCCTCTCCAAATTGAAATGGGGGCAAATGAGTGTCCTCTGTAATTAAGAGCATCTGTACATCTGCGTTTGCAAAATGGTCCAGATACACGTGCAAATGCTGACATTTAAACCTGCCTGTTGGAAAATGCCACTGCTTACATGTATAGATTGCTGGCCGTTGATTTTTCACACATGTATACTTCTGAAATCACTCCTCCCACAGCCCCTGAATGTGGATTTAAAACTGGATCCATGTTTAGCAGACATGTTGACATGGGCGTCTCAATTCGGATCTCCACATCTGACCTCCACAATGCGATTTTTAAATGAACAACTTATTTTCACAGATACAACGCCTGGGCTCTGTGTACGAATGTCTGTGGTTAACCTGGGCGTGGTTTTGCATGGAGCTTAGCGTTACCAAAAATGTGATGAAGACTTGGTAATACTGCATATCATTAGTTTACTGAAATTTAAAGCTAGCGGGTAACCTGGCTTGCAATGCTATTTTTAATGTGGCTTAACACTTAGACCCCTTAGTGATGCAAGAGAAATTTAATCTGTCAGGACCGAGTATGAATAGATAGCAAGATAACATTGTTAGAACCGAATGCATGAGTTCCAATTACCTTTAATAGCACACCTACTATCAAAACATGCTAAAATCATTCCTATAATTATATAATTTAAATTAGAACCTCAATTGTATGTTTGTTGGCAGTTTTTCAAAGTTTTCAGGTTCATTTCAAGTGCAGGCATTTCAATGAATAATGTGAGGCTTACATGATACAGAGAATTGCCACTTACAGCTGCAAAATAGATAATGCAGTAACCAAGGTAATAAGCTGGAGTAATTTTATGAAGATCTGGGAACTTCAAAGGGTCGTGATCTAAAACTGCTACAGGTTGTTTAGTCTGTGAATTAGGTCAATAGATTATTTCTGCTTTGCACCGAAATGCCATAGAAATTACTCTCTGAGTATTCTCTGCAGTACTTTAGTCCCTCTGCAGTTCTGAGTACATACGCACCCACTCCTCCCCACCAGAAAAGGAGAAAAGGATTTCATACATTAGGCTGTTCCCCTATTTGATAATGCAGATGGATCAGGTGATTGTATCAATTATTTTAGGTTAAATAGATTTCACTTATTGCCTTTGCTTGTCAAATTCAATTGAGAACCCACATGTGGCCAACACACAGATTTCAAAGAATAAAGAAGCACATACCAACCGATGTACTTAGCTCAGTGGTGTTCTTGAAACAAAAAACATCAACAGGATTAAAAGTCATAAAGTGGCGCATGCTACAATAAAATGTATCAATTTGATTACTCATAGCAGAAAAAACAGGCAGATGTAAGGCCATGGGCCAAGGACATAGAAATCCCAAGCCTCAAATCACGTTTCCAAGAAAAAACAACAGTGTAATGCTCAATATCGGGTTGTGATCTCCGTTTTCTTCATGTGTGCTTAGGAGTGTAATGATGGGTGGCTGTACATATGAAGTGACATTTTACAAATGGCGTCCACGTGCAATCTGGGACATCCGAGTCAGAACATGGCATGTCCAAGTTCAGGCACGATTCCCCAAATATGGACGTGCCCAATATTGATGTCTGTAGGGTGTTCCTGGAATAGTATTGATAACTGGGGACATCTTAGAATAGCCTAATGGTTAGTGTAGTGGGCTAGGACCAGGGAAGCCAGGCCACAAATCCCACTTCTGCTCTCACTGTGATTGTGTAGAGTGCTGAAGATGGTGGTGTGCCATCTTCTCTACACCCTCTGGATGTTTTCAGCCAAAACAAACACTTTCCCGCCTATTCATGACTGGAGAGGTCCAAACTTGGATGGATCACAGATGTCCCCATTTCTGAAACTGAGCGAGAATTAAGTCTTTATGCACACACATGCCCTGCCTATTTGGATATTCCTGCAGTGGAGACAACCCAAAAAGCCTTATGCAAAATAGCTCCAGAGATGATCCCATGATTTGGACATCCGCCTGCATGTTTTTGGACATCCAAATCACCTCTATGCTTTTTAAAATAACCCCCTTTATAAATAAATCAATATCTATGTATTCAGCAGATGTCACATTTTATACTGAACTCCTATGCCTAAATCTCTGCTTTTTTCAAAAAGAAATATAAGTTTCACAACGTCAAGTCTAAATTGCAAGCCTTATGCTAAATTGCAACCAAACAGTCCATCAAGTAAAAACTGAAACAGAGGTTCACAAATCACAGACATGAGATTGGATCATGTAGAGGTTTTAGTGTAAGTATCATACCAGATTACCACTCTGTCAACAATTAGATGCCTGACTGATGACCAAACACAGTTTAGGACAACTATCCACAGGGTCAAGATGAGTTGATATTGACTCGATGGCAGATACATGTGAAACATAGCCATACAATGAAACCAATTAAATAGCTCTGAACAGTGACATGTGCAATATATATATATGGGGATGATATTCAGAGGGCTTAATCCGGTTAAACCCCACTGAGAGGGATATTCAGCAGCTCTACCCAGACAGTACTCCTGGATATTCCCTCTGACTACCATGGCACTATCCAGACATTACCCAGGACAACAATGGACATTATAAGGGCAGTCCCAGCACTAATTCGGTTAGCACCAATTTTCAGTCTGCTAAACAGATTAGTGCCCACAAAAAGTTAGGATAGGTCAATGGCTGTCGGGATTTGCTATGGGGGTCATTCAGTAGCATGAATAACGGGGATGGATGTCCAGATTGGACGTCCATCCCTGCTTTTTGCTCCCCTGCTGTCCCAGTCTAATGTCTCCCCATACGAACAGTTCGTTCATATGGGGAGGCTTAGTGGGCATGTCTGAGACAGAACGAGGGCAGGGCATGGGTGAGCCACAACCCCGGATGTACAGGGCCGATTCTGAAGTTGGCCCTGTACGTCTGGGGCTGCGAACATAGACAGGGACTTATTCCACCACAGAGGTGGAATAAGTCCCATGGACGTTGGGGGATCATGTCGCCAACCATGTCAAAGAGGTAGAGGGGTGCAGTAAGGTCCCCACAGCCAGACGAGGCCAGATTGAGGGTCCGGCTGTGGGGAAAGAAAAGAGTTAGTGGCAGCCAGCATTTGCGGCTGCTGAATGGAACCGCGGTGCCACGGCGATAAAACGCCATAGCACCATGGCTCCACTCAGGAGCCTGACTGAGGTAGCTGAGGATCTGCTACGCATGCAGGCTGACCAGAATCGGGACTCAGCCTGCACGTTCAGGCCATAGACCCGATTCTAATCCCATGGGCATGTCTAGCCCCTGTGGGATCAGAATTGGATCTAACTCCGGGCGTCCTGCTTTTGGTCGGCCACACAGGGGGATGGACGGCCAATTCAGAATGTGCCTCCACCTGTTTAGCGGCTGAATATTGCCATTAACCAGATAGCAGTCGGCAGCAAAACCAAATATTCAGTGCCAAACACCAGAAAGGCCACAGCACTGAATGTTCAGTTTTAGTTTCAGCAGCAGCAGTCAATTGCATTAAACATGCTGATCGCTGTGGCTGAATATTGACCCAATATTGATAAATAAAGAGTAGTAGACCCTGGAGGCTGATGTACTAAAGGGAGAAAATGTTTGCAAAGCCTACGTTTCATGCAAATCCAGCAAATAGTTTAGTTTATTTAATTTATTCAAAATTTAATATACTGCCTTTCATAAAATAGAGGAAAAGTGGTTTACAATTGTTAAGATGTAATATAAAAAAAACTACAAATAAAATATACAATAGTACACAACATATAAGAGGACCAGGAATGCAAAAATCATAAAGCTCAAAAGAACAATAACATAAAATATCTTACAGTTATCACTGCATAAGGAAATTTAAAAAAAGGTTACTACAAATGAGTGAGATAGTACCTGCAGGGGCGGCAACATGCATTTTGGTATTTTAGCAAATGATACAGACTTTTCAAATCTTCTGCCTTCACAAATAGTAAAATTTTGTGCATAATTGTAAATATACAAAATATCATTTGCATAAGTGACTGCGCTACAAAATCATGCAAAGCAGCTCATTTTGGGTGCATTGTAAAACTATGCAGAACATTTCCTTGAAAACCAGATAGCACAAAAAATGCACAAAAACTATGCATGTTATATTTTTACTGTATTTATTTGCATACAAGTCCTGGTAGAAACTTTGTACAGGCTGGAGACCATTTTAGAAGGGTTAAGCAGCATTTCCACATGAAAATATTAACTTTATGTTACTATGTTACACAGGTAAATTGGCAATTCTAGAAAAAGCTGCTACTTGTACATGTATATCCATGGCATGTAAACATTTAAGGGGGTGCAGTGTGGGGGTGGTTGGGTAGACTGTTAAAATATATGTGCACTTTCCATGTATTTCAAATAGTTTGCCTGTCTGTATTTATTTATTTATTTATTTATTTATTTAACAAGTTTTTTATACCGCCTTTTCCTTCAATCAAAGCGGTCACAAGAAATACAAGGTATAAACAAGGGAAACAAACAGTATAGACATGACAACATATGGTAATGTAGGAAAAATAACAAGGGTTAACAAAATAGTGGATTATTTATAAAATATATACAATAGATGATATCTTAGTCATTTGTTGATCCATAGTGCTCAATAAAAAGTAAAGTTTTTAATTGCTTACGAAAGTCACTTAAAACATCAATTGCACGTAAATCAGGGGGGAGAGAGTTCCAAATCAAAGGGGCAGCCAAAGAAATTGCTCGTTGTGATGTACATTTGCGTGATTTAGCAAAGTTTCTTGGGGTATTGAGGGTGTTTGAGGTGGATAATCTTCTAGGTCTGTTGCTGGTATCACGGGATAAGAGGGCATGGAGGCTGGTTGCAGAACTGTTGTGCTTCATTTTGAAGATGTTTATGATTAACTTATACTTTATGCGAAGGGTTATAGGGAGCCAGTGGAGATCTTTAAGGATGGGGGTAATGTGGTCATGATTAGTGGAACCGTTAATTATTCTGGCTGCTGTATTCTGTGCCATTTGAAGAGGTTTGAGAGCATGTTTTGACAGCCCATTGTAGATAGGGTTGCAAAAATCCAGAATGGGGGTAATAAGTGCCTGGCAGACTGTACGAAAGTGTTCATTAGAGATAAGAGGCTTGAGGCGTCTAATTATTTTCATTCGGTAATAAGCGCTTTTAACAGTTTTCTTTATGTGAGATCGCAGGTCTAGCTTCTTATCGAGGGTTACCCCGAGGTATCTTACTTCATCCTTAATTGGAATCTCAGTACTGTTGCATATGATGTACGGTGGGGGATTAAAGTTGGTGTTTCTAGTGACAATAAGTGCTTCAGTCTTCTTCAAGTTTATTGCAAGGTTGTTATTTGACAGCCAAATGGAAATGCTGGTAATGCAGTTTGAAATCTTGTTGTAGTTTGGGCAGTTGATATCAATCGGAGTGTAGATCATAATATCATCTGCGTAAATTGTGTAGTCTATATGATGAATTGATATTATGTGACATATTGGTTGGATAAATAGGTTAAAAAGAAGTGATGAGAGTGCAGATCCCTGCGGTACGCCTTGTTTGATAACTGTATGATGTGAAGTGTTTAGACCGACTTTAACTTGGAACTGTCTACCAATTAGGTAGGACTCAAACCAGTTTAGGACGGTGCCAGTTAGACCGATGCTCTTTAGTCTGGCTAATAGTATTGAATGGTCCACTGAATCAAAGGCCGCTGAAATATCTAAGAAAATCATTAAGGTTCCTCTATTATAGTTGTCTATGGTTTGAGTGATATCATTAAATAAATAAAGTAGCAGCGTCTCAACTCCATGGTTCGGGCGGAAGCCATGCTGATGTATGTCAAGTGGCGCATGCTCATCAATATGGTCTTGGAGCTGTAGTTGTACTACCTTCTCGATAATTTTTGCCAGGAGTGGTAAGCTGGAAATTGGTCTATATGCAGCTGGATTGTTTTTTTCAAGGTTGGTTTTCTTAAGGATTGGCCTTATTGTGGCTAATTTCAGCTGTTCTGGCATGATTCCTTGATTTAGGGAGTTGGTTAGGAGGTGGTGTATAAAATTAATGAAGTTTGACTTAGTAGCTTTGACCCAAGGTACTGGGCAAGGATCTGTGGGTGCGGTACTTGTGTTAAGTGCAGCAATGATGTCTGAAAGCTGCTTAGTTGAGGGAATATGAAACTTGGTCCAAATTGTACTTGGTAAAATAAGATTGTTTTTTTCAGATTGTTTTAAAGGTGGAGTCTGGCCTATTTTTTCTCGTAGATAATCCGCAAACACTTGAGGGTTGATGTCTTTATCAGAACAAGGTTCATTAACTAGGTATTTTACTATCTCAAAAAGTTCTCTAGGTTTGTTATAAGCTTTCTGGATAGTGTTTGTGTGGTGTTCTTTTTTTGATTTGTTGATGAGATCATTATAACTCTTTTGCTGAATTAAATATAAATCCTGAGAGGTGGTAGATTTGGATCGTCTCCATTGGCGTTCTAACTTCCTTAATTCTCTCTTAGCATCGCGTATGTTATTTGAATACCATGGTGCGTGAAGTTTCCTTTTGATCTTTTTTGAGTCTGTTATAGCCTTGGCTGCAGTGCTGATGGTGTCATACCAATTGTTTACTTGTTTGTTCAAATCAAGTTCAGCTGAGTTAAGGTGAGGTATTGTGTCTAGTAAGAATTGATCTCTATTGAAGGCTTTGAACCTTCTTGGGGTGAACGTAGTAGCTTTTATTTTATCGAGCTTGTCAAACGTGCTTTTGAATTCTATTTTAATTCTATGGTGATCTGACCATGGAACTGGGGTAATTATGGGTGATGAGAAGTTGCCATTATTTATGATGTGGTTGGGGGCAAAGATGAGATCTGGCATGGATCCGTATTTGTGGGTGGGAGCGTTTATTAATTGGGTATATTGTAAGGAGTCCATAGCTTGCAAGAAGGTTTCCTTATCTATATTGGAAGAGGAGTTGAGGTTGAAGTCTCCTAGTAAAATTAGAGGTTTATGGTGAGAGTTGACTGCACAGACGGTTTCTAAAATGGAGGTTAGCTCTTCAGCTGGGGCATGAGGTGCTCTATATAGTAGGCTGATGGCTAGGTGTTTGTTACCCACTGTGAATCACCCATCGGCAGGGCCGTACCAAGGGCTATGTGAGTTGTGTGGCCACCCAGAGTGCAGGTACAGAACGAGCACCAATATCACTGGGCTTCCAGGAATTCAGTTCCTGCATGTGGCTGAGAGGCAGGCGGGCACTAGGTACACAAGTTGCACAGGGCACCTTTATTGCTTGGTACAGTCCTGCCCATAGGTGTGAGCAAACTGCTTCTTTGACCTGAGGCTTGGAGGAGTGAGTGAAGGGGCAATTGCATTTATTCCTCTCATAAAGCCAAACATTTGAGGTTTAAAACTCTGCTCCTTAATTGGCTCCTCTCGTACATGTAATCCTGGGATTCTCAGTCCAACAAAAAGCACGGTCCACGTACCAACAGCAACCCAGTAAAAACCGTGGAGGCAAGGAAGGAACTATAATACCACCTTTATTTCATAAAGCCAGGCCCGACACAGGCCGTGTTTCGTTTATGCCTTCCTCAGGGGCTTTGGCTATAACAACATATAAAAAATTCATTTAACACAAACAAATTCATCATAAATATACATATATAAGGCACTCAAAAACCTAAAAACACTAAAAAATTCATAAAAACTGTAAATAAATAATTAAATAAATAATTAAATACTAACTGCTAAAGTACAGCGAAAGTCTGTAAACCAACAGACAGATAAATAAATAAATAATTAATTAAATGACTGTATACGTATGATACATGTATAATCACATATAGAAGAACTTATAGACACATGGTCACACTAATAAATACTCAATAACTTAATAAATTAGTGACACACAATAAAGTATCCATTTACTCTAAATAAATCCCCAGAATTTTGTACAGCTTAGAACATTGGTCTCAATGAAGGAGAGTTTGAATAGACAGCTTGCAGTATCGTTTCTGACAGGGAATTTTACTGTATTTGAAGTGAAATTTCTTAGGTGCCATGAAATCTATGATCTTTCAGATATACTCCTGCACAAATGTCATTTGAAATCTGATTTGGGCTTAGTCTTATCTGAAAAAAAGGTCAAATACAAAAGGGAGGAAAAGAAACATAGGAGAATATTCCTGAGTTTAGTGTTAAGAGTCAGCAATTACTCTAATCTCTTCAGAAAATCGGTATTTTTTTGTCATAACTACAACATAGATTATTTCCAGCTAAATTAAAGGAAGAGGTAGAACCAAATGCAGTCCTATTGGAGGATGAAAGCGGCTCCAAAAATGATTTTTTTTTAGGTGTGTTTCACTTAAACAATAGTGCCTATAGGGGACGATCCATCCGGCTGTTTGCAAACACAAATGTGCTACAGCTTCACTCCATCTCTTAGAGCAGCAGCATGAAGACACCATCGTCCCACCAGTAGGACGAGAGAAGAGCTACAGCTGCAGCTGAGAAGAGTTGGCATGAGTGTCTGGGCCCCACCAGCAGGAAGAGAGAAGAGCTACAGCTGCAGCTGAGAAGAGTTGGCATGAGTGCCTGGGTCCCACCAGCAGGACGAGAGAAGAGCTACAGCTGCAGCTGAGAAGAGTTGGCATGAGTGCCTGGGTCCCACCAGCAGGACAAGAGAAGAGCTACAGCTGCAGCTGAGAAGAATTGCCATGAAAAACCAAAAATGAAAAGGACAAAATAAACTACCTCTACGAACTCGACGCATACCACTCAGAAACTGACAAAGCGAAAAGAGCCTACCACTCAAAAATCCTAAACACAGCCATAAACAAACCTCGGGAACTCTTTCAGATTGTCAAAAAACTGACAAGGGCACCTAGTAACTCTGACCAGCTGCCAAACATCCCGTCAGATCTATTGGCCCGACAATACAAACAGCTTCAACAACCAAAAAATCCATACCAGAGCGCCGAGACAACAAAAACAGACCACTGCACCATCATAAGCAGCGACTGGAATACGTTTGATGCAACCACAGAAGCAGAAATATCATCCACCATCTCCTGCCTTAACACCACCACCTCCCCACTAGACCCCTGCCCCACTGACTGGATAAAGAAATCAAGGAAGACCTGAGCGCACCATTATCCCACATCGTCAACGAATCCTTCACTCAAGGACGTATGCTGGACATCCTCAAAACCACAATCATTCGACCAACCCTAAAAAAGCATAACCTAGATCCCCTAGACCCCACCTCCTACAGGCCGATAGCAAGCCTCCCATTCACCGCCAAAATCATCGAGAAGATAGTCCAACACCAGCTTCAAGAACATTTAGACGTCAACAACATACTGGACCCGCAGCAACACGGCTTCCGTCCACTACATGGAGTCGAGACCCTCATGACCACACTGATGAACACCCTCATCATGGGAACTCAAGAAAAACACTCCGGATACACCATGATCTTCCTAGATATATCAGCAGCGTTCGACACCATCTCCCACAACATCCTCATACACAGACTTCAATCAATAGGAATCAAAGATACTGTACTTCAATGGTTCCAGTCCTACCTAACCAACCGACAGCAATTGATCCGCACCAGCACCTCAACCTCACCCCCCTTCCAGCAACATCAAGGAGTATCTCAAGGATCCACACTATCAGCCATGCTCTTCAACATTTACCTCCGACCACTCTGCTCAGTCATACGTACCCACAACATCAACTTCCACATATATGCGGACGACATAATGCTCTATGCCCCAGTTACAACCACAAACCCAATGAATGAGCAACTATCAGCCTGCTTCACTGATGTATCTAAATGGCTGCTAGAGAACAACCTTTCCATTAACATAAAAAAAACTGAAGCTCTTATAGTAACCAAAGACCCGGACTTCAAACCGCCTACACACCTCAACATGGGAACTACACAAATTCAAATACACCCACAAATAAGATATCTGGGCATTATCATTGACCAGGCTCTAACCTTCAAGCAACAAGTCACTAAGACCACCGGAACTATATTCCACAAGGCTAAAACAGTACAACATCTCCGACCTCTCCTCGAACCTCAAGACTTCAGGACAGTAATGCAAGCTATGACACTCCCACATCTGGACTACTGCAATATAATTTACCATGGACTACCCGCCACACAAACCAACCCCCTCCGAACGGCCTTGAACACCACAGCGAGAATTATTCAGAATGCGAGGAAACGAGACCACATCACCCCAATTCTAAGAGACCTCCACATACTTCCCCTTGAAGCAAGAATTAAATACAAAGCCATTCTACTCACCCACAAAGCCATCCAGCAAACACAGAGCACCCAGCTCCACACCCTACTGACCAGTCCAGCCCACAGCAAAATGACCAGACAGACCTCCAGCAACTCCCTCACCATCCCTCACAAAAGAACCAGATGCACACAACGGACCTGCAACAGAGCCTTTGAACTTTATGCCCCATCCCTCTGGAATTCTCTACCGAGCCACCTCAGGAACAATAACGATCTCCTGTCATTCAAAAAACAGCTAAAAACCATCCTATTCCAAGAATATCTCAAAACAGAAACACCCTCCCACAAATAACTACACCAACCCCTCTAGGCCACCCTCAAAAACCCATGATCAAAAGCTATGTTACCTTGTCCATGTCTATGTCTATCCTTTGTCAAAATCATCAATGTTGCCCTCCTGGTGATGGCCCTATCCCTATGACTGATTAACCCCCCCTTTTTGTTACACCGCTTTGACCCGGTGAAAAGCGGGATATAAATACAGTTAAATAAATAAATGAAATGAGTGCCTGGGTCCCACCAGCAGGAAGAGAGAAGAGCTACAGCTGCAGCTGAGAAGAGTTGGCATGAGTGCCTGGGTCCCACCAGCAGGAAGAGAGAAGAGCTACAGCTGCAGCTGAGAAGAGTTGGCATGAGTGCCTGGGTCCCACCAGCAGGATGAGAGAAGAGCTACAGCTGCAGCTGAGAAGAGCTGGCATGAGTGTCTGGGCCCCACCAGCAGGAAGAGAGAAGAGCTACAGCTGCAGCTGAGAAGAGCTGGCATGAGTGTCTGGGCCCCACCAGCAGGAAGAGAGAAGAGCTACAGCTGCAGCTGAGAAGAGCTGGCATGAGTGTCTGGGTCCCACCAGCAGGAAGAGAGAAGAGCTACAGCTGCAGCTGAGAAGAGCTGGCATGAGTGTCTGGGCCCCACCAGCAGGAAGAGAGAAGAGCTACAGCTGCAGCTGAGAAGAGCTGGCATGAGTGCCTGGGTCCCACCAGCAGGAAGAGGAAGAAGCTAAGGCAAAGAGAGCTGGTGGGTTTCCTCTGGTCCTGCCAGCATGAAGAAAGAGAAGCTATAGCTGCAACTGCAGTTGAGAGAGCTGGCAGAAATCCCCTGGGTCCTGCCGGTAAGAAGAGAGAGACACTACAGCTGCAGCTGAGAGAGCCGAAGGGAGTCACAGGGTCCCACTAGAGAAGACTGTCCTGCATCTAGAGGAGGGAGAGAGCAGGATAAGGGTTGAGGCAAGAGAAGAAAAAATGCAGGGCAAAATAGGAGGACTGGGGTTAGAAGCACTGTTCCCTCTAAGCTGTGCGCGTGTGCGTGCGCACACACCTCGCCGAGTGAGCGCACATACTTTATAATAGAGCGCACAAAAATTACAGTTCTGATTCTGATAGAAAACAACACAGGCGTCTTAAAATTTAAAAGTTGTTGTGTATTTACGGTTTTCACAATATTTTCTAGTGCAATCAATGTGGTGTACATACTGTATTCTGATGTGTAGTCAAATTTTAAAGTATATAACTCCGAGTGCCATTATGTGGCGCACAAAAATTTAACCTTCCTTCAAAAGCTGCACAGCTGATATTTTATGCGCACACAGCCTACAGAAAATTAGAGGGAACATTGGTTAGAAGATGAAAGAAGGGATAGATTAGAAAATAAGGGACAGTGTTAGAGGAGGAACGGAGAAGAGGAGCAGAGTATAAGGGAAGGGAGAGGGTTAGAGGAGGAGCAGATAAGAGATAGAGAGTACAAGAAGGGAGAGGGGAAGGGGAAGGAAAAGGGGGAGTGCAAGGTGGGGTAGCAGGGAAAGGAGGATAAAGAGAGTGCATGCACGTTGGTAGGGAAGAAGGGAGAGTGCAAGACAGAGGGTACTGAAGGATAGGGAGGGCCAATAGTGTAAGAAGTTTGGAAAGAGAGTGAGTGAAGGAGGGCAGGGGAAATTGCAAGGGAGAGGGAGAAGCCTACATGCCCACAGCGACACACTCCTCCCTCCTAATACTCACGCTCCCACCTGACACTCATTCACACACACATATCACTGATACCCTTCACCAACAGGCACTTACACATACTGTAAACAAATACAGATCCTGCCCCAAAACACACTGGGAGTCATTCTGTCCCATGAATAACGTTATTCATCCCCCTGCTAGCCCTGTCAATACCCTCCCCATACATATAGCGGGTTTATATGGGGAGGCCTAGATGGAAGTGGGAGGAGGGTCTGGAGACAGAGCAAGGGCAGGGCATAGGCGGACCATGACCCCGGAAGTGCAGGGTCGATTCAGAGGTGCATCCAGGGCCTCGAATCTAGATGAGGGACTTATTCCACCTCAAAGGTGGAATAAGTCCCCCTGAATGGAGGGGGATCATAGCATGGGACCCAGGAATGCAGGTGAGGGGGCGCAGGGGATTTCCCACAGCCTGCTGAGGCCTTGGAAGCTGGATGGGGGTCAGGCTGCAGGGAACAGGCATCTGGATTTGGTGGGCCAAGATCATGGCTCATAAATGGAGCCACGATACCATGGCAACGAGACCAGCTGAGTTAGCTGGGTAGTCACTGGGAAGTACAGCTGGACAGAATCGGGTCCAGGCCTGCAGATCCAGGTGCTAGACCTGATTCTGATATCGCGGGGGCTGCAGGATCAGAATCAGGTCTAACTTTGCATGCTCGATTCTGCCTGGCCATACAGGGGAGCTGGACGTACATTAATGGAAGTGGCCTCATAAGAACATAAGAACATAAGATATGCCATACTGGGTCAGACCAAGGTCCATCAAGCCCAGTATTCTGTTTCCAACAGTGGCCAATCTAGGTCATATGTACCTAGCAGTTTCCCCAAGAGACACAAGTTCCACAATGCTTGTACTGGGTCAAGCATTGATATCTTCGGTCACTTTTTAATAATGGTTTATGGACCTTTCCTCCAGGAACTTGTCCAAACCTTTTTTAAACTCAGCTACACTAACAGCCTTTACTACATCCTCCGGTAACAAATTCCAGAGTTTGATTACACGTTGAGTGAAAAAATATTTTCTTTTATTAGTCTTAAATAGTTTACCCTGTAGCTTCATTGCATGTCCCCTAGTCTTTCTATATTCTGATAATGTAATCGATCTACGTTTACCCGTTCCACTCCGTTCATTAATTTATAGACTTCTATCATATCTCCCCTCAGCCGTCTCTTTTCCAGGTTAAAGAGCCCTAACCTTTTTAGCCTTTCCTCATAGGAGTATCCTTCCATCCCCTTTACCATTTTGGTGGCTCTTCTCTGAACCTTTTCTAAAATCGCTATATCCTTTTTAAGATACGGCGACCAGAATTGCACACAATATTCAAGGTGCGGTCTCACCATGGAACGATATAGAGGCATTATAATATCTTTTGTTTTATTTTCCATTCCTTTCCTTATCATACCTAGCATTCTATTTGCTCTCTTGGCTGCCGCTGCACACTGGGCCGAGGGTTTTAACATGGTATCCACAATGACGCCTAAATCTTTTTCCTGGGTGGTGGTTCCTAATGTGGAACCTTGCATCGTGCAACCATAGTTTGGGTTGTTCTTCCCTAGGTGCATAACCTTGCACTTGTCCACATTAAATTTCATCTGCCATTTTGATGCCCAGTCTTCCAATTTATCAAGATCCTCTTGCAATTTTTCACAATCCTCTTGGGTTTTAACAACTTTAAATAGTTTTGTGTCATCTGCAAATTTGATAACCTCACTCGTTATTCCACTTTCCAGGTCATTTATGAATATGTCAAAAAGCAGCGGACCCAGCACAGATCCCTGGGGTACACCACTATTCACTTTTCTCCATTGGGAAAATTGGCCATTTAGCCCTACCCTCTGCTTTCTATCTTTTAACCAGTTTCTGATCCACAATAGTACACTGCCTCCTATCCCATGACTCTTTAGTTTTGCCAAAAGTCTTTGATGAGGGACCTTGTCAAAGGCTTTCTGAAAGTCCAGATACACAATATCAACCGACTCACCTTTGTCCACCTGTTTATTCACTCCTTCAAAAAAACATAACAGATTAGTAAGACAAGATCTTCCTTGTCTAAAGCCATGTTGGCTGTCTCCCATTAGGTCGTGACTATCTACATGCTGAGTAATTTTATTCTTTATGATGGTTTCTACCATTTTTCCCGGTACTGACGTCAGGCTCACCGGTCTGTAGTTTCCCGGATCACCCCTGGAACCCTTTTTAAAAATTGGTGTTACATTGGCGATCCTCCAATCTTCAGGTATTAGAGATGATTTTAATGATAGTTCACAGATTACTAATAGCAGGTCTGCAATCTCATATTTCAGTTCTTTCAACACCCTTGGATGTATACCATCCAGCCCAGGTGATTTGCTACTCTTCAGTTTATCTAATAGTTGTAAGACATCTTCCCGATGTATCGATATTTCCTTCAATTCTTCCGCACCTTTAAATACCACTTCAGTCATGGGTAACATCCCTACATCTTCCTCAGTAAAGACTGAAGCAAAGAATTCATTCAGTCTCTCCGCTATCGCCTTGTCGCCTCTTAGTGCTCCTTTAATCCCTTTATCATCTAATGGACCAACTGACTCACAGGTTTTTTGCTACGAATGTACTTGAAAAGGTCTTTATTTCGTGTTTTTGCTTCCGCAGCAAGCTTCTTCTCCAATTCTCTCTTTGCCTGCCTTATCAATGCCTTGCATTTGACTTGCCAGTGCTTGTGCTGTTTCCAGGTTTCGTCATTTGGCTCTTTTTTCCATTTCCTGAAAGATGCTTTTTTGGCAACAACGGCCTCTCTGACCTCACCTTTAAACCATGCTGGCAGTTTTTTGGACTTCCTTCCACTTTTCTTAAAGCGTGGAATACAGCTGGTCTGGGCTTCCAAGATAGTATTTTTCAACAACATCCAAGCTTGATGTACATCTTTAACCTTTGCAACTGCTCCTTTTACTTTTTTCTTAACTGTTTTCCTCATTTTATCATAGTCTCCCTTTCGAAAGTTAAAGGGTAGTACTGTGGATTTCCTTACTATCCCTCCTCCACTAATTAAATCAAAGGCGATCATGCTATGATCACTATTGCCAACATGTGCACACACTATTGCCAACATGTGCACACACACACACACACACACACACACACACACATGATTTATATACATACATATCTCATCCCTCTAGCATCCCACCTTCACATCTTCATAGATAAACAGCTAAATGTTCTCCATGGAAATAGATATTCACATCATACTATAGGCCAGGCAAGATAAGAGGCATAGTTCACTTATTGTTCCTAGGGGTTTTCTGAACTTTGTCCCTTTGCTTCTTATGATCAGCTGTTAACAAGTTTTTAGAAAATGAATTTTGTATATAGACTGATTTATTGTCTTATAATTACAATAGTATCTTAACAAAATAGCACTAATAGATACAAGAATGAGGTATAAAGGGTTTTCTTAGCAGCAAATTATAGCAAAGCTCTTATCTTATGCAAACTAGCCATAAATTTCCCTAACAAGAACAATGAACCAAAATGTCATGCCATCTGACTCACTTGTTAGACAAAATGTAAATCTGACACCAAGCCAAGGAGAAATAATAAAACTAATGCCTTACAGCCTTAGACAGGGAGGCAGCCAGCTCTAGGGCAGGCCTCAGGGAATGGTGCTATTTCATGGGTGAGGCAGGAATTATTCCTCATGCTGGCTCAAGCCCTGTGAATTCAGTCTGGGGTGAGCTGCATGTGAGTTTGAGATAAAAGTCTTGTGGCATGCAAGTCTATAAGAGAAGAGAAAGCACCTAAGGTAGCTGTATAGTTCTTGGGCTTGTTCCTCAGAGTAATGGCGGACAAAGCTGTGGGTGGCACAGCAGTGTTTTTAGCAGCATTGCAAAAACTAAAGCCTTTGTCTCTGCAAACATTTTTATGACATGTATTGAGTTGGTGCACATGCACATCTTTCTGATTAGTTGCATCCATGCTCAGCAGGCTGGCTGAGGAAATCAGAAAGCAGGTATCATGTGGCAAACAGATGCATAGTATGATACATAGTGAGAAAAGAGACGGAGATGATGATGGTTCATAACAATGTTGTATCTTCCAAGGTCAGAAAACTGGTCTCATAGCTGAGTAGACCTGGATGTATACTTCTTCACATGTAGACAGAACAAAGGACAAGGGGTATCAATCTTCAAACACAGACACATTGGCAAGTTGTAAATTCAGCAACATCACAAGATCTGTATAGCAGCAAATCCATGTCAATTTGGATCAGAAAGATGGGTTCAGGTGGCCCCAACCAGGCTGTAGGCAGTAACCTTGCAATACCACTGATTTACAGTACATACACATAAGCACTTCACATACATCATCAGTCACGATGCACACATTACTCAGACACCCAGTCACACATCCCCTGCTACCCAGCTGAGACACTCTTTACTATGGCTGCTTCAATGAAGTTCACCACACAAACATGGGGATAGACCCTAAAGTTACTGCTTGGGTTAGAAATTTGTTGAGTGGGAGGTGACAAAGGGTACAGGTAAATGGAACTCATTCTGAGGTGTGCCACAGGGATCTGTCCTTGGTCCGATTCTTTTTAACACCTTTGTTAGTGATATTGCGGAAGGGCTGTCGAGTAAGGTTTGCAACTTTGCAGATGATACCAAAATCTGCAATACAGTAGACACCCAGGAAGGTATAGATAACACATGGAGGGATCTAGTTAAGCTTGAAGAATGGTCTAGAACAGGGGTCTCAAACACGCGGCCCGCGAGACAACTTTGTGCGGCCCGCGAAAGAGAAAAACAAAAAAAACCCAAAACCCTGACTTCTGCCGTTGCCGCCGTGGCAGCGGCAGAATCAATTGTCAAATTTAAAAAAAAAAGACTTCTGCTGCTCAAGCAGCAATATCACCTGTCCTGCGGCCTCTTCCCCTGTGCCCGGAGATCCGAATCTGCTCATCAGCGGCGTGCTTTTCAAGCCGCGAAGAGTATTCCCCTCTCGCGCGGCTTGAAACCGCGCGAGAGGGGAATACTCTTCGCGGCTTGAAAAGCACGCCGCTGATGAGCAGATTCGGATCTCCGGGCACAGGGGAAGAGGCCGCAGGACAGGTGATAATGCTGCTTGAGCAGCAGAAGACTTATTTTTTTTTAATTTGACAAATGATTCTGCCGCTGCCACGGCGGCAACGGCAGAAGTCCGGGTGTTGGGGTTTTTTTGTTTTCCTCTGTCGGGGGGGGGGGGTATGACTGGAAATGGGCAGATGGGGGTTAGGACGGGAAGTGGGCTATTGGCAGGGGGGGGGGGTTATGACTGGTTAAGGGCTATGGTGGGGGCTAGGACTGGAAATGGGCAGATGGGGGTTAGGACTGGAAGTGGGCTATTGGCAGGGGGGGGGGTTATGACTGGTAATGGGCTATGGTGGGGGCTAGGACTGGAAATGGGCAGATGGGGGTTAGGACTGGAAGTGGGCTATTGGCAGGGGGGGTTATGACTGGTAATGGGCTATGGTGGGGGCTAGGACTGAAAATGGGGTGATGGGGGTTAGGACTGGAAGTGGGCTGTGGGGGGGCTTAGGACTGGTAATGGCCTATGAGGGGAGGTAAGACTGAAAATGGGGTGATGGGGGATACGACTGCAAGTGGGCTATGGGGGGGACTAGGACTGGTAATGGGCTATGGGGGGGGGGTAAGACTGAAAATGGGGTGATGGGGGGGTAAGACTGGAAGTGCGCTATGGGGAGGTTAGGACTGGTAATGGGCTATGGGGGGTCTAGGACTGGTAATGGGCTGGGGGGGGTTGCTAGGACTGGAAATGGGCTGAGTGGAAGGGGGGCTTGAACTGCAAATGGCTGATGGGGAGGGGGGCTTGGAATGGAAATGGGCTGTGAGGGGAGGGAGCTAGGATTGGAAATGGGCTGATGGGGGGCTAGGATTGGAAATGGGCTGATGGTGAGGCTAGGATAGGACTGGAAATGGACTGATGCAGGGACTAGAAAGGAGCAGATGCTGGGTGGGGCTGGAACTAGAAGGGAGCTGATGTTGGGGGAGGATTAGAATGGGATGGAGCTGGGAAAGTGAAATGGAGAGGGGAAAAATATTTTGTCTGGAAGAGAAGACAAATCTACAATTGGCCAGGTATTTGGAGAGTAAGTGGGGATTGAGGATGGAGGGGTAAAATTTGAGTGGATGAAATAGGAATGAGGAAAGAGCAAAAGGAGAAAGATTAGTATGTTAAAGCAGATGTAGGGAGAGAGAATGGAAAAAAACTAGAAGAGAGAAGAAAGGACAAATGGACAGCAGACGATGGAGATAGCAGAAGACACGAAGAAACCAGAAGTGGCTGGAGCAATTGCAACTGAAAAAAATGCACAAAAGGTAGAAAAATATCTCTTTATTTTGAATTTATTAACTGGAATATGTCAGCTCTGGGAAATGTGCATCATTAATGTTTGCGCTTTGTTTAGTACAAGAGGAAATTAATTTATAGTTTTATTTCTACAGTGTTGTTGTACATTCCAAGTTTGGCTTTTGGGGTTCCCAGTTTAATTATTGTCTTCCTATTTCTGAATCTTTTAGTCTTTCTTTATCCATACTCATTAAGAGGCATGTTTACTAAAAGTTAGTGTATGGTAACATTATGCAAATATTTATGCAAATGAGGCCCCTTATGCAAATGAGGCCCCACGTCTTATGCGGCCCCCGGGTTACTTTACAAGTCCTCATTTGGCCCTCAAAGCAATTTGAGTTTGAGACCCCTGGTCTAGAATTTGGCAGCTTAGATTTAATGTTAAAAATGCAAGGTCATGCATTTGGGCTGCAGCAATCTAAGGGAGCGATACAGTATAGGGGGTGAAGTATTTCTGTCCACAAAAGAAGAGTGGGACCTAGGCCTAGTTGTGTCTGATGATCTTAAAGTGGCTAAACAGGCAGAAAAGGCAACAGCAAAAGCTAGAAGAATGTTTGTGTGCATAGGGAGAGGAATGGCCAGCAGAAGAAAGGAGATGATATTGCCTCTGTATGTCTTTGGTGCAACCTCATTTGGAGTATAGTGTGCAATTCTGGAGACCGCACTTTCAAAAGGATATAAACAGGTTGGAGTAGGTGCAGAGGGTGGATACTAAAATGGTTGGCAGTCTTCATTATAAAGAATATGAGGACAGACTTAAGGATCTTACTTTAGAGCAGGGGTCTCAAACTCAAATTGCTTTGAGGGCCAAATGAGGACTTGTAAAGTAACCCGGGGGCCGCATAAGACGTGGGGCCTCATTTGCATAAGGGGCCTCATTTGCATAAATATTTGCATAATGTTACCATACACTAACTTTTAGTAAACATGCCTCTTAATGAGTATGGATAAAGAAAGACTAAAAGATTCAGAAATAGGAAGACAATAATTAAACTGGGAACCCCAAAAGCCAAACTTGGAATGTACAACAACACTGTAGAAATAAAACTATAAATTAATTTCCTCTTGTACTAAACAAAGCGCAAACATTAATGATGCACATTTCCCAGAGCTGACATATTCCAGTTAATAAATTCAAAATAAAGAGATATTTTTCTACCTTTTGTGCATTTTTTTTCAGTTGCAATTGCTCCAGCCACTTCTGGTTTCTTCGTGTCTTCTGCTATCTCCATCGTCTGCTGTCCATTTGTCCTTTCTTCTCTCTTCTAGTTTTTTTCCATTCTCTCTCCCTACATCTGCTTTAACATACTAATCTTTCTCCTTTTGCTCTTTCCTCATTCCTATTTCATCCACTCAAATTTTACCCCTCCATCCTCAATCCCCACTTACTCTCCCAATACCTGGCCAATTGTAGATTTGTCTTCTCTTCCAGACAAAATATTTTTCCCCTCTCCATTTCACTTTCCCAGCTCCATCCCATTCTAATCCTCCCCCAACATCAGCTCCCTTCTAGTTCCAGCCCCACCCAGCATCTGCTCCTTTCTAGTCCCTGTATCAGTCCATTTCCAGTCCTATCCTAGCCTCACCATCAGCCCATTTCCAATCCTAGCCCCCCATCAGCCCATTTCCAATCCTAGCTCCCTCCCCTCACAGCCCATTTCCATTCCAAGCCCCCCTCCCCATCAGCCATTTGCAGTTCAAGCCTCCCTTCCACTCAGCCCATTTCCAGTCCTAGCAACCCCCCCAGCCCATTACCAGTCCTAGACCCCCCATAGCCCATTACCAGTCCTAACCTCCCCATAGCGCACTTCCAGTCTTACCCCCCCATCACCCCATTTTCAGTCTTACCCCCCCCATAGCCCATTACCAGTCCTAGTCCCCCCCATAGCCCACTTGCAGTCGTATCCCCCATCACCCCATTTTCAGTCTTACCTCCCCTCATAGGCCATTACCAGTCCTAACCCCCCAATCAGCCCACCTCCAGTCCTAACCCCCATCACCCCATTTTCAGTCCTAGCCCCCACCATAGCCCATTACCAGTCATAACCCCCCCCTGCCAATAGCCCACTTCCAGTCCTAACCCCCATCTGCCCATTTCCAGTCCTAGCCCCCACCATAGCCCATTACCAGTCATAACCCCCCCCCCCTGCCAATAGCCCACTTCCAGTCCTAACCCCCATCTGCCCATTTCCAGTCCTAGCCCCCACCATAGCCCATTACCAGTCATAGTCCCCCCCCTGCCAATAGCCCACTTCCAGTCCTAACCCCCATCTGCCCATTTCCATGTAAAACCCCCCCCCCCCCCGACAGAGGAAAACAAAAAAAACCCCAAAACCCTGACTTCTGCCGGTGCCGCCGTGGCAGCGGCAGAATCAATTGTCAAATTAAAAAAAAAAAAGACTTCTGCTGCTCAAGCAGCAATATCACCTGTCCTGCGGCCTCTTCCCCTGTGCCCGGAGATCCGAATCTGCTCATCAGCGGCGTGCTTTTCAAGCCGCGAAGAGTATTCCCCTCTCGCGCGGTTTCAAGCCGCGCGAGAGGGGAATACTCTTCGCGGCTTGAAAAGCACGCCGCTGATGAGCAGATTCGGATCTCCGGGCACAGGGGAAGAGGCCGCAGGACAGGTGATATTGCTGCTTGAGCAGCAGAAGTCTTTTTTTTTTTAATTTGACAATTGATTCTGCCGCTGCCACGGCGGCAACGGCAGAAGTCAGGGTTTTGGGGTTTTTTTGTTTTTCTCTTTCGCGGGCCGCACAAAGTTGTCTCGCGGGCCGCATGCGGCCCGCGGGCCACGTGTTTGAGACCCCTGCTTTAGAGGAAAGGTGGGATAGAGGTGATGTGATTGAGACATTTAAATACCTCTGTGGTATAAATGCACAGGAGGAGAGCCTTTTTCAATTGAAAGCAAGCTCTGCTATGAGGGGACATAAGATGAGGGTGAAAGGGGATAGATTCAGGAGTAATATGTGGAAATATTTCTTTATGGAAAGAGCAGAAGATGTGTGGAACACTCTCCCAGTGGAGGTGGTAGAGATGAGGATAGTATCGGAATTCAAAAAAACATGGGACAAACACAGAGGATCGCTAAAAGAAAAAAGGGGACTGTTGTAGTGGTTGATATGTAAGAGGGGACTAGATAGGTCATGTGGGGTTTTCCTGCAATCATGTTTCTAAACATGTCGTAATCTGCAAATGGACATAAAGGGAAATGCACCACAGTATCACACTGTCAGTACGCACTTTTCAACTTTTTTCAATATGACTGCATCAATTTCTTGTCACTAGTGGTCTTCAACCAGTGCCTTTCCAGCTAAGAGCAGAGGTACCATCCTTGCACCACCAGGCAGCACTGATAAACTCATGAAGAAGGAGTCTACTGATGAGCTGAAAACAAGAAACATTGGTCACTAGGGATATAGGTTCACTTTTTTCATGAATTTTTCTTGGTCTTCAGATTTATTTTTGTTAGTTTCACACATTTGTTTTAATAGGGAATTTTTAGTGCACACCAAATTGATTTAACATGCCCAAAACAGTTAATAAAGGCATGCTAAGTAAATCAGCTCAGGTTAAATCAATTTAGCATATACTACATTTTTTAAGATACAATAACAAATGGAATGCACGTACAATCATGAAAGCTGATAAGTCAGACCACATAATGCCCATCCTGTTTCAGCTTCATTGGCTCCCAATAATTCAGAGAATCAAATTCAAGGCTCTCATGATCATTTTCAAAACGATAAACAACATTTCACCAACATACCTCAACACACTAATAAATATGCAACAACACACAAGAATAAAAAGAAAAAGCCTAAAAAACATGCTGTCCACCCCTAATAGGGCAATAAAACTAAACCATTCAACAACCAATAGAGCATTCTCCCTCTGCGTCCCTACCCTATGGTACAGTATCACAAATTCATTAAGAAAAATCAAACACTTAACTCAGTTCAGGAAGCAGCTCAAAACATTTATCTTTACGGAATATTACCAATGTGAGCAGCCACCATAGACCTCTTCCACCTCTGTACCAAACATAATCACAATACCTGACACCTTCAGTCCTATACTCTTGACACACACTACTCTAAATCACAGTTCAAAAAATTTATGTTCAATTCTCCTGTAAATAGTTCTCTGCTGTTGTTAATAGTTTTTGTAATTTGATTGGTTGTTATTTGCACAATTGTTCCTTGTAAACTATTCTACATTGTTCATTGTAAACTGTCCAGTGCAGTAGTTAAAATGTTGTATGTAAATCCTTTTGATTACCATGACCAAGCGGTATATAAAAACCAATAAATAAATAACTAAATACTAACAAATGCACACCCTTAGTGGTCAAATTCTTGAAAGAGAATTGTGCCGAGGTCCTTAAAAAGGGGGAATTCTGAAGATGCTCCCCATTCCCAGAATGTTGAAGTACGTTGTCTGTATGTTTGTTGAAGTGAAGGACTCGAAGGACCTAACATAGTAACATAGCATATGATGGCAGATAAAGACCAGTATGGTCCATCTAGTCTGCTCAACAAGGCAGCAAGAGTAGGTGTACTTGTCGCTCCGTGAAGGTCACCCCTCCCCATGCCTTTGTTTAGGGGTGTATCCACCGCTCTGTGTAGGTCACCCCTATTTGTACAGATATAAGAGATAGTTATGCTTATATTGATTTCTTCTGCAAATAAATTAAACAGATAGGGAGAAAGTATGTAGCCTTGTCGTACACTTTTGCTGATTTTAAGCCATTCTGTTTCTCCTTGTTCCATATGAACTGTTGCTTTTTAATGAATGTAAAGGTCGTACAAGAGAACGATCAAGAGTTCTGGTATACCCATTCTTCTTAATGTGGCCCAGAGTTTCTCATGGTTTACACAGTCAAAAGCCTTGCTGTAGTTGATAAAACATATAGATATCCTTTTAGTATTCTTTTGTTTTTTTCAAGGATCCATCTCACATCCACTTTGATATGTCTCGTTCCTCGCCCTTTCCTGAACCCTGATTGCGTTTCAGGCAGTTCTCATTCCAGGTATGGTTGTAGTCTCTGCTGAATAATCTTGAGTAGAATCTTGCTGGCATGTGGAATCAGAGCAATTGTGCAATAATTTTCACAGTCAGTTGAATCACCTTTCTTCAGTATTGGTATAAACGCAGATCTTTTCCAGTCAGTTGGCCATGATGATTTCTTCCAAATTTCCCGGCAGAGCCTTACAAGTATGTTAACAACTGCATCCGATTGCTGTAATACTTCACTGGGAATACCATCAGTGCCCGGTGCTTTGTTCTTTGATGAGGTTTTTAATGCTGCTTTGACTTCTTCTTTCATCACCAATGGTTCCTGATTATAAGGTACAGGATGAAACAGCTGTCGGTCCACTTGATCTTTATCATATAATGACTCTGTATATTCTTTCCATCATTTCTTGATCTTCTCAGCATCATTCAACATTGATCCTTGAGCATCTTGCAACATTCCAGTTCGAGGCTGGAATTTTTTCTTTAACTCTCGTAGATTTAAGAAAGCTGATCTTGTTCTTCCTTTAATAGCTTCTGATTCTATTTCCTTGCATGCAACATTGCAGTACTTCTCCTTGTCTTGCTGCATGTTAGAAATCTCTGTTGAGTTTTGTGATTGCCTCTCTTTCTCCTCTGGCTTTAGCTTCTCTGCATTTCTGGGCAATTTTCAGAGTTTCTTCAGTCATCTATTTTGGCCATTTTTGCTTTTTCACCTTTTCTAGAGACTTCTCATTTTCTTCCAACACAACCTTCTTGATGTCATCCCATAACTCTTCTGGAGCTCTGTCATTTGTATCTAAAGCAGCAAATCGATTTTGCAGGCAGTCTTTAAATTTTGGTGGTATATTCTCAAGGTCATAGTTTGCTACATTTATGAGTGGCTTGCTCTTTTTCAGCTTTAGCTTGAGTTTGCATACTAGTAGTTGGTGATCTGTACCACAGTAAGCTCCAGGTTTTGGCTTCATTGATTTTATAAAGCTTTTCCATCGCTGACTTCCACAAATGTAGTCAATTTGATTTTTGTACAATCCATTGGGTGGAGTCCATGTGTACAGTCGCCGCTTGTGTTGCTGGAAGAAAGTGTTTGAGATAAATAGATTGTTTGTCTTTCAGAATTCTATCAGTCTTTCTCCAGCTTTATTTCTGTTGCCAAATCCAGATTTTCCAACCAGTTTGCCTTCTTCTTTGTTGCCAATTTTTGCCTTCCAGTCACCTATGACTATCAGGATATCCTGTTTGCATGTTCTGTCAATTTCAGTTTGTATTTGTTCATAGAACTCATCAACCTCATCCTATTCTGCAGTTGTTGTTGGGGCATATACTTGACTTATAGTTGTGTTGATGGGCATTCCTTGTAGATGAACAGAAATTAAGCGTTCATTGATTGTATTGTATTTCATTACAGTTCTTGCAAGTTTCTTCTTATTTCTTTGTTGTCTTTCATTTCCAGCATAGTAGACCATGTGATCATCGGATGCAACATGCCCGATGCCAGTCCATTTCAGTTCGCTGACACCCAACAAATCGAATTGTATATGTTCCATCTCATTCTTGACCACTTTCAACTTCCCTTGGTTCATGTTTCATACGTTTCAATATGTAAGACATCTTTGCAGCTTCTAGCTCTCATTTCATGCACAAGTACATCAGCAGTTAGATATTCCGAGGGCTTTGATCAAACCACATCATAAATGCTGGCTTTTCTCTGAAAAGTCTTCAGCTCCTCTCCAATAGCCAGTTGAGTGCCTTCCAACCTAGGGGTCTCATCTTCCAGCACTATAGTGTAATTTGTTTTGTTGTGACTATCCATTGAGTTTTCATGGCAAGATACAGAAGTAGATTGCAGGGCCTCTCTTCTGTGCACTTTAATTTTAGTGCTGTTGCCATTGCCACAGAAATGTGATCCTGCGCTGCCAACACTGTCACATTCTGCTGCTGCCCAGATGGGTGGTTTGTCTTGGTCTGGCACCTCAGCTGAGACCTGTCCATCTTGGGAGACCCTGCCAGTAGTTAAGCTACCGATAGCTTAGCCCTCAGCATCACTGATGCACACAAACCCTCAGAGCACAAGTTGCAAACCAAGTGAGGTAAGCCAGGATATTATTGCTGGCTTTCCATTCTGAATAAAGCCAAACATGGACCCACAATCTTGTAGCTGGTATTAGTAGAGGCTCAAAATCCGACACTTCTAACAGTGACCTAAAAGGAATTTTTCTTTCTTGACTGAGTACTCTGAGGTATAAATAACTCATATCCTACAGAGATATAGACAGTTGGGCCCAATATTCAGTGGTGGTGGCTAGTGCTGCTAAAGTGACTATCCATCGCCACTGAACTAAAAACCCAGATATTCAATGCCAGGGCCATATCCAGGTGGAGTGGAGGTGGCACCCAGCAATATCTGGGCAGTTGTGATATTCAGCCACTGCCCAGTTATCTTCCGCAGAGAAAGTTAGGCCACCCTTTCAGGTGCCTAATTTCCACCACTTAGCAATAACTGGGCAGTGGCTCAATATCACCACTGCCCATTTATTGCCAGGTGCCACCTCTGTTCTCCCCCTGGAATGCCACGATGCCAGACGGCTATCATCAGGATTTCAATGGTGGCACCTATGGACATTCAGCGGCACTGACCACCTTAGTGCCACACTGAATATCCCAGTAACCACAATTAAGACAGTTAGCAGGTCTGCTATCCGCATCAATCGCATTGAATATTCCCCCCAATTGTTTTTAAAATTGACCTAAGAGATCAAATGATTTCAGGTATCATAGGACCCACAGTGTATAACCTTTCACAACAAAAACATGCAGCCAGATGTCAAATAGCGAGCCAGTGCTGCAAGGTCAAGTATCAGTTCAAGCAAATATCTTATCCAATACTAGAGTAATTACAGCACTTTAGTCCAAAGCTATGTGAAATTCTAGACTATATCAAATTCTAGATACCATCTAGTTTGCTAGAATGAAAACTGCTATAGAGTCTAAAATTATGTATCTGACAAAGTGGATTCTTGTCCTCGAAAGCTCATACCTAAATAAATTGGTTAGTCTATAATATAGAAACATAGAAACATGAACTGTGGGGCAAGATGATGGCAGGGAGTAGTCTCCAGGAGGCGGTTTTTCATGGACCTGCTGAGCTGAAGCAGAGCGGGACTTTTTGCTGATGAGATGGGACAGTGTAAGCGGAAACAAGCCAATCTACCCTCAGGCATGGCAGTTGACATCCCCGCTCAGCAAAAGGCCTTGGCAGCTTGTGGATGTGTCCCCTGTGAAGGTGTAGCTGTGTCTTCAGCAGGTCTGCCAGGTGTCACGGTGGACCTGAGTGCATCTGGGGTTTGGCTTTTGCCAGAGCAGCAAGTCCTACCCCCGCCAAGACCCGAAAGTTCAGTTGCAGCAGATGGAGTGCTTCCCCTGGTTTGCCGGTGAGCACGCCAGTAAAGGGGAGCGAAGAGGGCTCCATGGTTTTGCCGGTGAACAGCTCCCCCATGTTGCCTTCTGGGGATGGAGCTGGAGTAGCGGGGTCAGCTTCCACAGTTGTGGTTTCCTCGGGAGCAACAAGAGGAATGGGACTGCTTCCAGGGTCCGGAGATTTGGTAAGACCTGGTAAGATTACATTGGAAGCACTATGGGACTTTTTGGCTACGACGAACACCTCTCTTGAAAGTGTTGTTGGTTCTGTGAGTATGGTGTTGAACTCAATGAAATAAAATGTTTTGGAGGTTCCTCGGCTGCAAGAGGAGCAAGCGGGGAGGTTGGTTCGTATGGAAGAGAAGTTAGCACAACTTTGTGGCCTGTGTGTGGCCCAAGCTGAGGACAAAACTTTGCTCTCAAGAAAGACAGAATTTCTTGACATCCAGGTTCATCTGAATAATTTAAAATTGCTTAATTTTCCTAAGTCACCTGTTCTGTCTGCCTTAGAGATGGTACGTAGATATTTTCGGGAGGTTCTTATGTTTCCTCCAGAAAATGTACCTCCACTCGTAATGGCTCAGTATTTGTTTGTGGGCCCTAGCTCTCAGGGTCGTGGGCTCAGTGAAACCTCTCAAGGCACGGAGGTCCTGACAGGGTTCCTGGAAAGCTCTTTAGAGGTGGTCACTGAGAGAAGCACTTTGCTTGTAACTCTAGCTTTGAAATATGATAAAACTGTTATTCTTTGTTCTTAATTTAGGAATTTTAATGTGCAATTCTATGGCTCTCATGTACGTATTTTCCCCGATTTGTCATGTGCAACCCAACAGAGGAGAAAGGATTTCTTTGAACTTAGGGCAAGGGTCCTCTCCCTGGGTGGGAGGTTTGTTTTGAGATTTCCTTCGATATATAATTTCCTGTCAGGCTAAGATGTTTGTGTTTTTTTGAACCAGGGCAGCTTTTGGATTTCATAGTTGCAAGAGAGGGGTTGACAGTCAATGTGGAATCCCGTATGGCTGATGCTTAAGTCTCTGCCCTGTGTTTTTATTTATATTGCTATGTTTAAAGTGGAGGAGTAGCCTTGTGGTTAGAACAATGGCTTGTTAACCAAACAACCAGGGTTCAATTCCCACTAGCACTCCTAGTGGCCTTGGGCAAGTCACTTAACCCTCCATTGCCTCAGAAGAAAGGCCTGGCAATCTACTTCTGGTGACACTGCCATGAAAACCCAAGAGCTTCTGGGTTGCCAGGAGTCAGGACTGACTCAAAGGCACACATTGCATTTTCAAAGTTTAACTTTATACCTTAAGGTGTTTGGGTTTTTTCCTGATGCCCTGACTGTTGCATATTGTGGTCTAAATGGATGAGATTTGTTTGATTTGCAAAATTTCCTCAATTATTTTGTATCATCATGTTTCTTAGAGCATATGTTTTTGGATGTATATTGAAAATCTTTAATAAATATACAATTTAAAAAAAAAGAAACAAACAAACATCATGGCAGATAAAGACCACATGGCCTATCTAGTCTGCCCTTCCATATAAACTACAATAGTCCCCTTTTTATCTTTAGAGATCTTCTGTGTTTGTCCCATTCTTTTTTGAATTCAGATACTGTACTCGTTTCTACCACCTCCACTGGTAGACTATTCCATACATCTGCCACTCATTCCATAAAGAAATATTTCCGCATATTACTCCCGAATCTATCCCCTTTCACCCTCATTCTATGTCCCTTCATAGCAGAGCTTTCTTTCAATCAAATAAGACTCTCTTCATGTGCATTTAGGCCACAGAGGTATTTAAGCATCTCTATCATATCCCGCCTTTCCTCTAAAGTATACATATTAAGGTCCTTAAGTCTGTCCTCATATGCTTTATAACGAAGACCACTACATATTTTAGTAGTCACCCTATGTACTGACTCCATCCTGTTTATATTCTTTTGAAGGTGTAGACTCCGGAATTACACACAATACTCCAAATGAGGTCACACTAAAGACTTATACAGAGGCACTATCGCCTCTTTTTTTCTGCTGGTCATTCCTCTCCCTATGCACCCAAGCATCCTTTTGACTTTCACTGTCACCTTTTCTACCTGTTTAGCTACTTTAAGATTGTCAGACACAATCACGCCCAGGTCCCGCTCTTCTTTTGTGGACAGAAGTACTTCGCCCCATACACTGTACCGCTCCCTTGGATTTTTGCAGCCCAAATGCATCACCCTGCATTTTTTAACATTAAATTTCAGCTGTCAAATTCTAGACCATTCTTCAAGCTTAGCTAGATCCCTCCTCATGTTATCTACTCCTTCCTGTGTGTCTACTTTATTGCAGATTTTGGTATCATCTGCAAACAGGCAAACTTTATTGAACAGCCCTTCCGCAATTTCACTAACAAAGATGTTAAAAATAATTGGACAAAGGACAGATCCCTGGGGCACACCACTGGTAAACTCCTTCTCCTCGAGCTCCATTTACCTGTACCCTTTGCTGCCTCCCACTCAACCAATTTCTAACCCAATCAGTAACTTTAGGGTCCATTCCTAGGGTGCTCAATTTGTTTATAAGTCGCCTGTGTGGAATAGTGTCAAAGGCTTAACTGAAATCTAAGTACACCACATCTAGGGCTCTCCCTCGGTCCAACTCCCTGGTCACCCAGTCAAAGAAATCAATCAGATCCATCTGATAAGACCTGCCTCTGGTAAACTCATAATGACTCGGATCCTGCTGTCCATTGGACTCCTGAAACCTCGCTATTTTCTCTTTTAGCAGTGTTGCCAATAATTTACTCACCACAGAAGTCAGACTAACCACCCTGTAGTTTTCAACCTCACTGCTGCTTTTGAGTAAAGGGACCACATATGCCTCTCTCCAGTCCTCTGGGACCACTCCCAACTCCAAAGAAGCATTGAAAAGGTCAGTCAGTGGAGCTGTTAGAACATCTCCAAGTTCTTCAGTATTTTCACATGCATCCAATCTGGTCCCATCACTTTATCTACTTTTAGTTTAGCTTTTTTTTTTAAGTGTCATCAAGTCAGTGTTCACTCATAGCAACCCAGTTACCTCTGGGTTTTCTTAGCAATGTATCACCAGAAGTAGATTGCCAGCCTTTTCTTCCAAGGCAATGGAGGGTAAAGTGACTTGCCCAAGGTCACAAGGCATGCCAGTGGGAATTGAACCCTTGATCCTCTGGGAACTGGGCAATTGCTCTAACCACTAGGCTACTCCTTCACTCTTTAGTTTAGCTAGTTCCTCACAAGTCCAGTCCTCTGAAAATCTTTTGAGATGCCCCTCACTTCTGTTCCTCTTTGTGGGTGTTTTCTGAGATCCTGCTCCTGGCCCTTCACCTGTGAACACAGAACAGAAATATTTGTTAAGCAATTCCGCTTTATCCTCATCAGCTTATACATATTCCTCCCCTTCACCCTTGCATCTGACAATACCACTTTTGCCCTTCCTCTTCTCACTAACATATCTGAAAAATGTCTTATCCCCCCATTTTATTGCATTGGCTATTTCTCCTTCTTTTTGTACCATTGCTTTCCTGACTATTTTGCCAGCCTCACTAAGTTTTTCCAAATGTAGCTGCCTGTCCTCCTCTCTCTGTGATCTCTTGTATTTCATGAAGGCCTCCCTCTTTTTCTTTACCTTTTCAGCTACTTCTTTTGAAAATCATAGCAGCATCCTTTTCCTTTTACATTTATTTACCTTTCTAACAAAAAGGTTTGTTGTCCTTAAAATATCCCCTTTCAGTTTTGCCCACTGTTTTTCTACATCCTTCAGCTGTTCCCATCCCGATAATGACTCCTTGAGCTATTGTCACATCTTGACAACCTCGGTTTTGGATGGATTTTATCAGCCTTAGTCCTAATACTTAATCACACCATCTATTTATCACTGGATGCGAGATGATTTCCCACTATAACATCAGAAACACTTTCCCCATTGGTAAGCACCAAGTCCAATATGGCCCCTTAAAGTGTGGGTTCTGTTACCAGTTGCTTGAATAGTTCTCCCTGTAGAGCAGGGGTCACCAACCTGCGGCCCGCGGGCCGCATGCGGCCCACGAGGTCCCTTCGTGCGGCCCGCGAGGCTCTACCCCGGTTAACATTACGTGCGGCCCGCCAAGGATTCCCGTCATTGTATCTGCGGCCCGCTGCATGACTGTGAAGTGACTTTGCAAAAGTGCACTTTGTGCACAAAATATCTGCATTTAGGAACTTTTACAACGCGACCAATAGCCTATTTTTGAAAAGTACACAACTGCAGCATCTCCGCAATGCCACACACTGCACTTTTTTTCCACCAGCTGCACCAACCTATTTTAAGGACCTGCCTGCAGGTGGAGAGCTACCGAGAAAGGCGGGGCAAACCGTGCCGATTGGACCTATGGAGGCGGCTCGTTGACGCCAGGCGCCCTCTGATTGGTCATTCTTCCAGGATGCTCTAGAACTGGCAGCCTCTCCATTCTGGATGGTAGCGGAGGGTGGGGAACGAAGGATATGAAGACGGAGCAAGAGGGGAACGTGGGATAATGCCCCACTGCATTAGGAAAGTCGCTGGTGTGGGCGGTTGTCAGTGCCTGAAAGACGCCTCCCCCCTTTGCTCTTTTCAGTAGCGTTTGCAGGTAGATTTTTCTTCCCTCAATTTCACCCCCCTCCTCCTGCATCTGGGAGCCTCCCAGCGGCCGGCGAGTAACCGGCTCCATCCGACTTCCCGCGGCCCCGCGCTCCTGACATTACAGGCGGAGGTTTGAGTGAGTTACTTGCGCTGCCCTTTTCCCTTCTCGTTGTGCGCAGCCTTCCTTCATGGTTAAAGATCATCTCGAGAGAGAGGTCACGTGATGCAGTGAGGACAGCAGACGTGTTCTAGCTGTGCTCCGGTCTCCTTTACCCCAAACCGGCAATTAAAGTGGCTTTTTAGCAATCGTTGGTAGGGGCTAACTACTTCTGCTTACCCCCTAAATACTGGTGGGTCTAGACCGGAGACGAGAGCGCCTTTTCAGCCATGGCGTCATCCACAAAAACCGTCCGAAGAGAACGGGAGCGGGCAGCCTCCGCGGCCAAAATGGCAGATGGAAGCACGATGCCGCGATCACCATCTTCACCGGCCTTTCTGGAGGAGGTTTCCGCCGCGGTGTTGGAGGCACTTTCTCCCCAATTTGCGGCCCTACACGAGAAGATGGATGTCTTGCAGAGCTCGGTAGGAGCCATGGGGAACCGCATGGAGGAGGCGGAGGAGCGAATTGGGAAGGCGGAGGATTCCATCGAGAGAGTGACACACGAATTGGCTTCCCTGCGGGCCCAGATACAGCTACAAACGATTAAACTCGACGACTTAGAAAATCGCTCCCGCCGCAACAATCTTAGGATAATGGGCATCCCAGAGACGGTGGCGGACAAAGACCTGAAACAGTATGTAGAGACCCTCTTCCCACAGCTCTTTGAGGGCCTACTTGATGGCGGAGACCTGATTATAGACCGTATCCATCGGGTGGGGAGCAGGCAGACCCAAGAACACAGGCCCAGAGTGGTGCTGGCAAAATTCCTCCACTTCCCACAGAAGGAGGCGATCCTCCGGGCTGCCCGACAACGTGGAGTCTTAACCCATGAAAATCTTACCTTTCGCATCGCACAAGACTACTCAGTGGCCCTCAGCTTGCGTCGGAGAGCATATGCTCCACTCTGTCAGAAACTGATCGCTGCCAAAGTGAAATTTCTGGTGCAGTATCCGGCCCGCCTGCATGTCTATCATGCGGGAGCCCACAGGATCTTTGATTCGGCAGAAGAAGCAGCCCCCTTCGTGGCTACCGCGGTGCAAGGTAACAGCCCGCCTGCGCGCCACCCTGAAAGCAACGGGCCTTGAAGCGGAGGGAGCTGGTTGGAACAGGCTCGGATTGGCGGGATCTGGGGCCACCTACCCGGACAACGCATATTGGGATTGTAATAATTATGAACATAAGCACCATGAAATGAGAAACCCCTTGAAATACCCAGACGGCGCCTGAAACTTTATTGAAGAGAGGCCGGTGTGCTGCACTGATGGGCGGCTTTTCTAATGTGGCCAGGACAGTGTTACATCCCGCAGTGACTGCTTGATATCGGGGTCATCAGAGCCGATCCGGGAGGATATCGGGGACTAATTGCTAAACCTTGACAGAGGACCCGGATTGGGCCTATACTATTTTATGCTGCCGTGGTTTGTCTCTGTTGTTTGTCTTTGGGGCCAACCACTGTTAATTTTTTGAACGTGTGTATGTGTAAGTGGGGGAGGGTAAGGTTTAGTTTAATGGTTTGAATGGGGGATATGGCTGTGTTGGGGTTTTCTGTTATAGCTGCTCCTCCCCAAGATCAGTCTTATTTAGCCGGCTGCTGCTCCTTGGGGCGAGGGGGAGGAGAGAAAGCGTTAGGATTGGGTAGCGGGAAGGGGTTGCAGAGCTGTGGGGAGGGTTCTGAGCGAGGGTTGGGGGGTGCAGAATAGGGGGGACATGGGGCGGACGAAAGGGGGGAAGGGATGCCGGTTACCCGGGTTTAGGTGTGGGGAGATGTGTGGAGAGGATAAGAAGACGAGAGGAGGGCAGAATGAGCGGGAAGGGGAGCGGGGGGGGGGGATGGAGAGAGGGAGAAGGGGGGGATGGAGTTGGAAAGACGGAGCTGAGAGGACTGGTAGAGTGGAGTTGTGTGGAGAGAGTTACTAAAGGGGAGGTGGGTTGAGATTTCCGTTTCATCTGGGCTGTGCGGGTGTACGCACCCCACTGAGTGTGCGCACGTGCCCGTCCCGACATGCACAATAATTGTCGTGCTGATTCTGATGGGAAACCACGCCGCAGTCTACACCTTTAAAGTTGCAGTGCCTTTATGTTTTCCACAGGTTCTACAGTGGTTTCTGGTATGGGCACTGTGATATGTATACTGTATCTAGAGGTGTAGTACGACTTTAAAATGTATAGCTCTGAGTGTCGGGCGGGGGCACATAGAGGTTTGGCCTTCCTTCAGCAGCTGTATAGTTGATGTTTTGAGTGCACGCGACTCCAGAGGATTGGAGGGAACATTGGTTGGGATAGGAGCAGCGCTGCCCCTTGGGGAGCTGTATTTCCGGGGGAGGAGGGGACGGGGGTGGGAGAGGGAGAGGGGTCATTGGCCGTCCCCCCCTCCCTCTTCCTCTCTCTCCCGATAGCGGTTTACCGATGGGGGGGGGTGTACCTTTCCTCCCCGCTTTGTCTCTCTCCGCCCTACCGGGTTGTATGCGGAGGGGGGTCCCGCTACTTTATTATGAGGGTGTTCGCTGGGGGTGAGGGAGACTGGATGCATTATAGTGACTAGCGAGCGTAATCCTCGCTATGACTAAGTGGCGGTTAGAAGGCCACTGGGGTGAAGATATTGAGGAGTTTGGGGGGGAGGGGTGGGGGGAGGGGTAGGAGAACACGAGGTGCGGGGGGACATGGTCACACCTATCATTGGGATTTTATTTCTGGGCCTTACTGCCTTCAATGGAGCTGGGGGGGGTCCCAGGCTGGGAGGGCTCCCTTCAAAAAATTGGTACTTATGTTGGCACAGGGTCTCCTTATGTTCGCTATATTCTGAAGATTCTATCTTGGAATGTCTGTGGTCTCGGCTGCCCCATTAAACGCTCTAAAGTGCTGCAGGCCCTCGCTAGGCAGAAAGCGGATGTAGCTCTGCTTCAAGAAACCCACCAGACAACAGTGGAGCATGGTAAATTGGCTAGAACGTGGGTGGGGAAGGTATATGGATCCCCAGCGCAGGGTAAGAAGGGAGGGGTGGCTATATTGATTCATAAAAGTGTGCGTTTTGAAGTCGTAAAAGAACTTGCAGATTCCTCTGGGAGATTTATTCTCATATACGGAACTTTAGAGGGGAAACCGGTGATTCTTGGGAACGTCTACTCCCCTAATGTATTGGATCCTGGTTTATATGCTCGTTTGGCTACTAAAATTGAGACATTGCCGGACGTGCCTGTCATTCTCGGGGGTGATTTTAACGCCGTGATGGATGTGATGCTAGATACCTCGCTAGATGGGGGTTCGCGGGAGAGACGGCGATCTACCCGGGCGTTACTTAGATTGCGGGACCGGTTAGGCCTTGTCGACCCCTGGAGGCTCCTGCACTCCTCCGAGAAAGATTTCACCCATCAATCCCGAGCCCATGGTTCGTGGTCGCGTCTGGACTATTTGTTGATTTCGGGGGGGTTGTTCGCTGCGGTGAGGGACGCACAGATTGGCCCAGGGGAAATTTCTGACCATGCATTAATTTGGTTGGAGTTTCAGTGGGGGGGGACGACTCGTGCCTCACAAATATGGCGGTTCCCCTTGGAGCTTTATACGGATCCCCAATTTCGCTCCTTCCTGCGCCGCCGTTGGCGGGAATTTGAGCAGGATCATACTGGTCATCAGGCTGATCCGGAATTGGTCTGGGAGACTGCCAAAGTGGTATTGCGAGGCGATATTTTGGGGTACCAGGCCAGACGACGGAGATTGATGTCGGAACGCATAATCTGCCTGGAACGGGAGGTGACAGCGCTGCGCCGGCTTTACGCCAGTAAACCTACTGCTAGTCTTAAACGACGGGTATGGGAGACCCAAACGACCCTGAACGAAATTCTACACCGGCGAGCGAAAAAATCTGTACAATATTATCGATACCAGCTGTACAGACAGGGCGATAAACTGGGGAAACTACTGGCCCGATGCTTACGCGGGCCTCGGGGCTCCAGGCTAATCCCTGCGTTAAGGGATGATCGGGGGGTGCTCCACCAGAATACTCCACAGATTGCTAAAGTTTTTCGTTCCTTTTTCCAAAAGCTTTATGCGGCGGAGCCCGGCTCCCCGTTACAGATGAGGGATTACCTTGCAGATTTGGATCTCCCTCAAATAACGGAAACACAACGGGAGCAACTAGACCGACCGGTTACTCTGCAAGAGGTGCAGACTGTCATTACCAATGCGTGTTGCTACAAGTCCCCTGGTCCAGATGGGCTAGGTGCGGAATTCTACAAGATTTTGAACGAATTGATTTCCCCGACACTTAGAGAGGTGTGTATTTGCAGAGCCGAGCAAGGCTTCTTTCGATGGGGTAGTAACCAAGCTCACATAATACTTATTCCAAAGCCTGGGAAAGACCCGCTCCGCGCAGCTTCCTATCGCCCCATCTCGCTTCTTAATTTTGATCTTAAACTAGTGGCCAAGATATTGGCGGATCGCTTGGCAGGTGTTCTGGGCCAATTAGTTCATGAGTCACAGGTCGGCTTTGTGAAGTCCCGATACGCCGTGCGTAACTTACGGAAAATCGTTGCCTCATTGGAAGGGGTGCACCGACGTGCCCAGGACTCCTTGCTGATAAGCTTTGATGCCGAAAAAGCTTTCGATAGGGTCTGTTGGCAGTATCTACACTACCTACTTCCATGCTATGGCCTGGGTGATTCTTTTTGCAAAATGGTGCGGGGCTTATACACCGACCCGACGGCGGCGATTTTATGTAATGGGCTGCTCTCGGAGGCCTTTCCGCTTTGTAGAGGGACCCGACAGGGGTGCCCCCTTTCCCCATTGCTATTTGCCTTGTCATTGGACCCTCTGATTCGTAGGGTGGAACGATCTCGCAAAATCCGGGGTAATGTTATCGGGAGACAGGGCTTTAAAATCTCCGCCTTCGCAGATGACCTTTTGGTCCATTTACTGCACCCCCAAACCTCGTTGCCGGCGCTGCTAGAGGAATTCCAGATTTTTTGGGAGTTTCGCGGGCTTTTGCATTAACCGGGACAAATCTGAGGCGTTGGACGTTTCGGATCAACTGCGGTCGAAGTGGCGGGATGACTTTCCCCTCCGCTGGGCTACCGATTCCTTTATGTACTTGGGGATCCTCTTAACCCCCGACCGGCACAACTTTACCGGGCCAATTTGAATCGGGTGATCACTAAACTGCGGGCTCAATTACAGGCATGGGGATCACTTCCACTGTCTCTTTCTGGGCGTATAGCTGCGATTAAGATGGTCGTTCTCCCCAGAATACTCTATTGGTTGCAGACCCTCCCGGTGTGGGTCCTGCGCCGGGACCTCCTTCGGATCGACGGGATGATTAGGAAATTTCTTTGGCAAGGGGCGAGAGCTCGTATTGCGTATCGTCGACTGATGGGGGGCTGGCGCCAAGGCGGTATGGGACTTCCGGATTTGGGGGCCTACGCTATTGCTTGCCAGGCGCGACACCTGGGGGATTGGCTGGGGGGCACCGAGCTGTTTACTCCCCGGACATTGGAAGAGGCCTTCGTCGCCCCATATTCATTGTTGGCCATTTTACATCAGGAGAACAGGGTGCTCCCGACCTATATGACAGACAGTGTGTTCTTGGGTGCTGTTCGACGCACCTGGCAGCAGTTAAATGTGCTTTGGCAACGGGATTGGAAGGTCTCGAGTTGGCTTCCGTTTCAGGGTAATGTTAACTTCGCCCCGGGAACAGATTCTGTGGTCCTGCGGCGGTGGGCAGCGAACGGAATCTGCATGGTAGGGCATGTGGTGAACTCTACTGGTATGTGTAAATCTTTCTCAGTATTGCAAGCGGAGTATGATTTAGATCAGTCCCACATCTTCTCCTATATACAGCTCTCACATTATGTGTCGTCCCTGCCGACAGCCGAACTCCAGGAGGCGCGGTCGGCACAGATCTTGGAATTTTTTGCGTTAGGGGAGGACATCCATCCCTCTATTCGAATCTTGCGGGCCAGATTGGATAAGTACAGACAGTTGCCAGACTATCGACCTGTGGAATTGGCATGGGCCCGGGAACTGCAATGCGAGATTCCCCCGGGCACTGTTCTCAGGGGTCTTAGACGAGTAGCCACCCTTGCGGAGGGGGTGCGGTGGAGGGAAATCCAGTTTAAATCTTTGACTCGGGTACACTTCTCCCCACGGCGGGCTTTCCGATGTCAGTTGTCACCTGACGGAGGCTGCCCGAGATGCTCCGCCCCCATGGCGACTTTGTTCCATGTATGGTGGGGTTGTCGACACATTCGTCCGTATTGGGCCAGAATCTCTTCCTACATGCAGGGGTTGTTGGGGCAAGTGGTGCGATGGGATGTCCTCTTTGTCACATTAGACTGCCTGGGCCGCACATGTCCTAAGGGCCGATGGGGACGCTTGCTGCTGCGTAAGGCTTGCCTGGTGGCGAAAGGGCCTGTACTCCGCCGTTGGCGGGAGAGATGCCCGCCTACCTTCTGGGAATGGAGGAATGCTTTTCACCAATTGATGCTGGCGGAGTGTAGGAGCGCCCGAGGCAACCCTCGCCGCTGGTCCGCCTTTCAGATGTTATGGGATCCATATATCCAACACTTAAGCCCGCGGGGCCGTAACGAGGTGTTGCAATGGGCTGCAGCCGAGACCACAGTGCCTATATGATGTTGGAGGGATGGTAAGTTCAGATACTGTACTGTACGGGTGTGATTCTGTTGGGAGTGGACCATGTCATTCTGGGTGGGGGGTGGGGAGGGTTCTTAGTTGTGTTCAATACTAAAAACGAAAATGTAACACCAGTATTTGATTCTGGCTCTCTGTCGTGGGGATAAGAGTCCCTCCCCACGCGGGGACTGATTGTTCTTTGTTGTACTTGTTTATTACTGGTGTTTTAAAATAAAGTTTTGAAAAAAAAAAAAAAGATCATCTCGACCGCTCGTTGGCGCACCCCGCAAAGAAAACGACCACACCGCTTGGAGAACCCAGGTACTCCCACACAGCATGCCACCACTCCTAGCCCCCATCTATCTCCTAACACCCCTCCTAATCCTCCACCCCCACTCAGCCAAACCCTGCAACCCCCTCTGCCCAGACACCACAACAGCTCAACCCACGAGCACCCACAATCATGCACACAACCATGCACACAAGCACACACACTCACCTTGCACACCAACCTGCACCACTGACCCCACAAACCACCACCACCTCTCCATTTCACTCATAAACACCCGCTCAGTTAGGAATAAATATCACATGCTCCAGGACCTGATCACAACAGATAAGATTGACATCCTCTGTGTAACGGAAACCTGGCTAACAGACCACGACACCGGTGATGGCCCCCCCCCCCCTTGATCCTCCCCTCCCTTGTTATTTGTTACACCGCTTTGACCCGGTGAAAAGCGGGATATAAATACAGTTAAATAAATTAAATAAATAAATTAAATAAATAAATAAATTAGAGGACCAATCAGCAATAAGGCTTAAACTTAAAGGTGATCAGCCATTGTTTTCATAATTTTGCGTTTGTTGTTTTTTTTCGCGGGGGCGGGGAGAAGGGGGGTGCGGCCCGCGAGGCTCCCGGTAGTCGGCTGTGCGGCCCGCGGCCCTCTGGAGGTTGGTGACCCCAGCTGTAGAGAATCCAGGATCTCCTTACTTCTAGATGACACTGCAGCAGGGATGTGCCAATCAACATTCTACATACTGAAATCATCTATCAGTAGCACTTCTCCTTTCATGGCAATGCTGCCGATGTCTTCTATTAACTCTCCATAGACTTTTTTGCCTGTGAGAGGGATGTGTATATCACTCCAATGCAAATGGATTTCCCTTCCCTCTTTCTAGTTGAACCCAGAGTACCCCTCTCTCCCTTTTAAGCCCTGTAATTCTATAGCTTTAATATTATTTTTTTACATATAGTGTCACTCCTCCTCCCCTTCTTCCTACTCTGTCCTTCCTGAATAAAGTATAGCCCAGTATAATTACATGTCTGTGAACCATGTCTCTGTAACTGCCACTAAATCCATGTCAGCCTCTTCTATTAAAGCCTCAACATCTGAGAGCTTATTTACCATGCTACGGGTATTTATACACACAGCTTTCCAGATATTGCCCCTTTTATCAACTTTTACAGAGGTATTTAATGTTTCACTTATCTGGGGGCTTTCTTCACTCATCCCCAATGAATCTAGTTTAAAGCCCCCTTCAGTAGGTTAGCCAGTCTGCTGCTGAAGACATTTCAACCATTCTTGGACAGATGGACATTATCTCAGCTCTGCAACCCTTGGAATAACATCCCATGGTCCAGGAAACCAAAACATTCTCGATGACATCATCCACACAGCCATGCATTCATGCCCAGGATGCGAGCTTCTCTGCCTCAGCCTTTACCCTCAACAGTGAATATTGAAGAGAGCACCACCTGCACATCTATTTGCTTCACTCTCTGTCCCAGAGCCATGAAGTCACTTTTCATACACTCAGAGGGATACCTAGCAATATCATTTGTGTCGACATGGATGAATAACATCGGATAAAGCACAGTTACTTACCTGTAACAGGTGATCTCTGGGAACAGCAGGAATTAGTCTTCACACATATGGGTACATCGGTACCGACGGAGTCTGCGCGGAAACACTCCCCAGCGTCCAATCAGAACGCTTTTGGGGGCATCCCAACACGCCTGCGTGCTGCCTTTCCGCCTTTCCCAACTGCCTCTCCTCAGTTAAGTTTTAAAGCTGAGACAAAGAGAGAGAGAGCGAGAGAAAGGGAAAGATAGAAATAGCGAGATACAACTCCTAGGGGAGGTGGGGAGGTTGTGAAGACTAATTCCTGCTGTTCCCAGAGATCACCTGTTACAGGTATGTAACTGTGCTATCTCTAGGAACAAGCAGGAATAAGTCTTCACATATGGGGACTCTCCAAGCTAAGATGCACGGAGGGAGTCCTAGCATGTTGCGAATCTAGAATGAGCCATGCTACTCCTCAGAACCTCAGGCATCCTGGGGATGGAGGGTAGGAGTTGAATTACAGAAAGGTGCTGTGGAACAGCTGGACTAGAACAGGACTGTGGAACAGCTGGACTAGAACAGGACTTCTATAGAGGAAGATCCTGTGAGATGAAATTTAGTAGTAAAAATATTGAGTGCAATATTCTAATATGGACCTCCCTTGGTGGTATTGTAAAAAGTCTATTGAGGTTCATATGGATCTGTTAGAAGAGCCAGTAGAAGATCCTGAAGGAGTACCTCACTGTGAAGTAGAGGTAATAAACTGTAGAAAAAACAAGTGGAGGTCAGAACCCTTCAGGGTGAGAAATAGCCCCAGGGGAAACTGGGGTAGTACAATGAGGTAGGGCTTCAGCAGGAAACGCAGAAGGTACTATTAGACAAAGCTTAAGCTCTTTTGGCCGAAGAACAGTACAATCCTAGGACCAAAAGGAAAATAAGTCTGACCGATTTGGACTGACAATAGAAATAGTCCATGTAGGAGAGAAGGGATATGGAGACCCCTGTATCTGATAATAAAGTAAGGACAGACTTATGAAGCGTTACAGATTTAGATTAACTGAAGATCCGCAATGTCTTTCCTAAATGAGGTCAATTAGGAAAGAAAAGGCACATGGAGAGCTTCAGAGGTACCTAACCCTGAAAGGTTATGGTAAGAAAACGTTTGTTAATTACCACAGGGAGTGGTTGTATGTGTAGAACCCTAAGCATGCTGGCATAGCATTGATAGGGGTAGTGCCCATCTGTCAGGGTCATATAGGAATATATGGATATATGAACCTAAACAGACAGATAGATAAGTACGTGGATACATAGCTACCTAAAAGATATATCTCAACAGATATATATATATATATGTAGATATATATATATATTCATAAATATATACACATATAGGGTATGTATGCATATATATAGAGAGAGATATACATGGGCAGGAGATACACAGATATATATATAAATATGTAGACATATAGACACATGTCTCCACATATGTAGATGGAGACATGCCTATATAACTGGATCCCCATAGGAATATGGGGAGAGAGAAAGATTCCTCTAATAGCAAGAGGGGTGATACCTGCTTGAATAGATGCATAGAGAATCTTCTTTCCCTGGTTATGATTGACAGAGTCAGAGGAATAGTCTCCCTGACAAGGAGTCGTCTAGATTCCTTTAAGAATTCGAGCTCTTGAATAACCAGGATGGCCTACGTGAAAAATGCAGAGGATAACTTCAGTCTGCAGGCAGCAAGTCCAGATCTCTCTAGAACTCCAGTATGGTAAATGGATAGAAGATGCCAATGGAATAAGATACCATATTGACCCGCCTATGAGGGCAAGATGGGTATCATGCGTCCTTCAGTTGAACATGAGCTTCCCATGAAGTATTGGGAAGGAAGCATATAAGGACGAGCTGCAACGAAAAGAAAACTATCCCTGGTGAGAAGTCCAAAGAAGATGTGGACCAAGCCAGGGAATTGGCCATTATTAGGTTTTCACGTGATGTAAGGCCTGTGTCCTTTGTTTTGAAAAGAGACTTTACATGAGATGGAAAGGGTAGGGAACACCTACCAGTCATGGGACATGACTGGGTGAACCCCTCCTAACCATCTGGGGTTATCTGCTAGACAAGATACTAATGCTCTCTAGCAAGGGCCCATAGTGCAAAGCTACTCCGTAGAGTTGCAGAGAGCATGTTGCAGGTTGGTTAGAAGAAAAAACTGGCTGCTTAAAGCCAGTAGGTAACTTAAACTATTCTTCCAAAAACAAGGGAATTGGAGATGGCGAAGAATAGAAGTCAAACCAACAAGCCTTTGATGATAGGGTTTCCAAAAAAGGTTGATCACCTGTTTTGGGTTTACTACTCAGGCCAGAAACAACAGACATAAGCAGGAGTGGTAAGACTTCCTTATTGTCTGATAAGCTGCCCTAAAGTAAGAATGTGAAAGGGGGAGACAACTCTGGAAAGGAATCCCCTTCCTGGAATAGGTAGAGAACCATAGGGGCTTACCAGTGTAATAGAACCACTCTTACAAACCGAATGTTGTAGTAAGAGGGCAGGTAAGACAGAGTTGGAGACTCACGATGCAGTAAGTCTCTGAAAGGTAAGATGATACATGCTAGTACAGGGAAAACTGTCTTATTGATAGTTGTTACACCTCTTTTTCCCAGTAGGAGGAAGAGGAGAAACCTGTTAACTATAGGCATGATCATCATAAAAACTCTCAGAGCAAAAAGAAAGGATGTCTCGTGAAAAGAGATCTATGAGAATTTAGGATGAAATTAGTGTAGATGCTTTAAGTGAAAAGAAGCAGTCTACAAACTCTAACCTCCAAACAGGAGATGTAATGATAACACAGGTACACTAAAAAAATTTTTTTTTAAACTGCCTCTAATGTTTCGATTGATTTTTACGTTTTTTGGTGCGCTGAATCCAAATCTGGTAACCAATTTGCTCCATCACGTACAGATTTTTTGCTACATTGGGTTAGCAGTTTGAGGTGAACGTTTCAGATAGAGTGCGATCGAGATAAAAGTTTCTTGGATGAATTCTTTATACTAATTGTTTAGTAGTTATTCAAATAAGAATAAAGAAAATTGTAACAAGGCAGCACATAAGAATAGAGTAATGTCAACAAAACACACTGTGATGGTAGCAAAATTGTCTGCACTTAAAACAGCCACATACATGTGCACAAACATTGAGCATATAAGAGCGAGGTTAGGCACAAAGCAAAGCAAAGAAATGTGCAAAAAATGTTGTATAGGTATGTATGTAAGAATAGAAAACGCAAACCGCACCATTGCAATACATGAAGACAAACACCCGATGGTGTGAAAATAAAATTCTAATAAATGAGATCCGACACTGTGGTAATAACTAGCAAATTTTTATTTCAAAGTTTAGTAAAAACACAATATTTGTCAACACAGTTTAGATTTTAAAGTCATTCTTGGGTCAATCAATCTCCTGGTGGGCCCGTTTCTTCTTCCCCCGAATGCTTCTCTTGGTGCGCTGCTTGGCGTATTTTTCATCTGGGGTTTCCCGCAGCAGCAACCAGCAGAAATCAGCCATCATAGTGGTGTTCCATCTTCCTTGGTACCTTCTCTCTGCGTCCTTGATGTCCTGGTGAAACCTTTCACCTTGTTCTTCACTGTACGCCCCCAAGTTTTCGGGAAAGTAGTTCACATGGGAGTGCAAGAAATGGACTTTCAGGCTCATGTTACAGCCTTGTTCTTTGAAGGCATTGAGCATCCTGGCAACAATATCCTTATAGTTCTCATCCCGCCTGTTCCCCAAGAATTTGAGAACAACATCCTTGAAGGAATCCCAGGCTTCTTTTTCCTTCTCAGACATCGTTTCAGCGAATGCTCCATCTGAAATGAGTTTCCTTATATCAGGGCCAACAAACACTCCTTCCTTTAGCTTTGCTTCAGAAAGTCGGGGGAACTTTGAGCAAAGGTACCGAAAGCACTCACCATCTTTTGGAAGGGACTTGATGAATTGCTTAATGAGACCCAACTTAATGTGGAGAGGTGGTAATAGAATTTTATCACGAGGTACCAAGCTCTCATGAAGAACATTTTTCTCACCGGGTCTCAAATACTCCCGAATTGGCCAGTCTTTTTTTCCCCCAGTGTGGGTCGCGGGCCCGCTATCCCACAAGCAAAGGAAGCAGGGATATTTGGTGAAACCGGATTGCTGCCCTAATAGCATGGATAGAATTTTAAAGTCTCCACAAATCATCCACTTATGCTCATCATAACGAATCTTCTGAAGAATCAGGGCCAAATTTTCGTATTTTTCTTGGAGAATAACAGAGTGAGCAATAGGAACTGAAGCGAATGTGTTGCCATTATGAAGAAGAACACCTTTTATGCTGTCTTTTGACGAATCAATGAACAGCCGCCATTCAGCAGGATCATACTTGAGTTTAAACTTTTCCATCACTCCGTATATATCGTTGCAAAATACCAAATCTTCCTCTTTGCTGAAATACTTCAAAAATTGTGTCTCGCGGTTGCGGTACCAATAAAAAGTTGTTCCTGGTGACAATAGATTTTTCTGTTTAAGCCGAGAACCTAGCAGTTGGGCAGCATCTTTTGGGAGTCCTAAATCCCGGACTAAATCATTCAATTCAGCTTGAGAGAAAAGTTCAGGTTTCGGATCTGGTTCAGTTTCAAACTCGGAAGTACTGGACTCATCGGGAAAAGCCATCTGATGAGTCTCATCATGATCAGAACCGTCCACACAAATATGATCCAAAGATTTTGGTGGTTCAGGCACAGGTACTTCATTGCTATGAGGCATAGGCCTAATTGCTGAGGGAAGGTTGGGGTAACTTATTACGTTCTTATTTTTTAAGTTGTATCCCTTCACAATGCAAGAGCAAAAATAGCAGTCACTGCTGTGGTCTCTTTGTTCATGCCACATCATAGGTATTCCGAAAAGAAATGCTTGTTTTTTACCTTTCATCCATAAGCGTAGATCTTCCTCCTCACATGTCTTGCACACTTTGTGAGGAGCCCACGGTTTGTCTTGATCGCCTAACTTCAAACCGAAATAGGCGAAATATACTTTTTTAATAAATGCAGAAATGTTCCTCTGCCGCTTTTTCACGGTATATTCCCCACAAATAAAACAAAAACTGTCCGGAGAGTTGACGCAACCTCTGGCTCTGTGAGCCATCACAAATACACAGCACTGCAAACTACAACTGTAGTGAACCACTTCGGAATAAAGCTGGATTACGACTGAGCAAACAAAAGGTAATAATGAACTTGCAAGAAACTGAAATTTGACAGGAACGTTCATGTCGCAACCACCGTGTTTGAGCGAGCGAATGAGGCGAGGCGAACAGGAAAGAACATGCGCCAGCGCGAGTACTGGATTTAGCCCCCCGCCTCCCAATTGTCCTGTTAATGTATAAAATGAATACAAAACACTCTAAAATATCATGAGGGAGTGTTTCTAGTTAGTTAACCATTACAACCTCTATTTTGGGCCAAGAAAATAAACTGCAGTCGGCTAAAAAGAAATTATGTGAACATTCCTTATATGGGTAAGAAATCTAATTTTGCATGAAAACGTGACGTGATGGAACATTTTGGCTATTTTTCCTGGATTCAGCACCCCAAAATCTATAGGAATCAGTTGCAAAACTGGAGGCAGTTTTTTGGTAGTGTACCTGTGTAATCTTTCAGAAACCCTGCGGCTGCTGGGTTTGCTGAACCTGTTGAGGTTGTGGTTTCTTTAGCCCGGTCTGATGTTTCCCCTGTCTGGGAACATCTGTATGATGGGTAGAAGATGGATAAAACCTTTTCCCCTTAGGGGAACAAAGTTTGTTAGGAAATTTCCTACAAACTGGGAAAGAGGAAGGCGTAGACAAGCCTCTGAAAACAGCAATGTCAGTGGTTAACTGAGCAGCTTGGAGTAAAGACTCCTTGTTAAAGAGATTTTCTCCAGTGCAAGGAGTATTTCCCAGTCTTTCTTGTACCCATTTGTCCAAGTCTGAAACTTGGAGCTAGGCTTTACGTCGTGCCCCTATAGCTATAGCAGAAGTTCTGCTAACAGACTCAAAGGAGTCTAGGGAAGCACGAGTAAGGAACCTAGAGATATTTTGAGCATGACTAACCAATAAGGAATAGTCTGCTCTTTTGGGCTCTTGAAGAAAAGGGGTCAAAAGTAGTAAATTCTTTGTGACTTCTTCAAGAGATAAACCCATATAGAAAATATATGAGAGAATTCTTGCTGAAAGCATGGATGCCTGGAAGGTTTGGCGTCGAAAGGCATCTAAAGACCTTAAGGGGTGGAGCATCGGATTGTCCTTACAGGATGGTCGCCGGTACCGCAGGAGGTCGAGACCACAAGCAGTCGGTAGCGCATCGTCCATGCTAGGGATCGATTCCAAACTCGGTACCGAGGAAAGCGAGCCTGTTGAAACAAGCATGGAAGGTACCAACAGCGATGCTAATGTCGATACTGGTACCGACTCCGGTACCATATCTGATACCGATACATGAAGACCAGTCGGTGACAGCTCTAACGGTGCCGAAGAAACTGAGAGTGCCCGACATTGATCATCGGAACCGTACCTTCGGTACCGTGCGGTGTTGGTACCAAGGCGAGTCTGTACCGTCATCCAGACTGGAGATTGACTCCAGACTCGGCATCGAAAGAAACGAGTCTATCGATGCACATCTGGAAGATCGGTCTGTAGCGTCTCTAACGGGCCCGAAGGAACCGAGGGCGCCAGACTGCGATCTTTGGTGAGGAATGTTTTATCCAACACCATTGCCGATGCCAGGGTATGGGTATCGCTCGAAGCGGATGCCACCACCGAGCATGGCTCAGGTATGTTCCGAGAGGGGTGAACCTCAGGAACAACCTGAAACCCCATTAAGGATTTGGAGGTCGAAGACTCCCACCGGGGTTTTAAAGCCAGTGTGTCCTCGAGGGCAAGGCCAGAGGCATCTCTATGCTATGCATGAGATCTACCACTCGAGGACTGGCTAGTCTTAACAGACTGTTTTTGGGTTACCTGATCCTGAGAAGAAGAAAGGGTGGTCGGTGCCCTGAAGTTGAATGGGGACCACGTATCGAGGTGAACTCGATGCTGAAGACTTCCTCAGACTATACTGTTGCAGGAGGGACACTCCAGCGGATAGTGGTCAGGACCCAAGCAGGGTAGACACCAATTATGAGTGTCTAAAATGAATTTTGTACCGCCACAGTTTGAACATTTCTTAGGGATAGTGGCTGGCGCTTCCATGAAGGAAAGTGAGTAGGCCTGGGAGGCCGAAAAAACCGTCAGGAAAAATTACAAAAAAACCGAAAAGAAACACCGGCAGTACCGTTGGCATCGGGGAAGGCAGACGCGACCACAAGAAAACCAAAAAATAAAAGAAGAATTTTTCTGCGGTGACAGGAGAACGTCCTGCCGGCTCCACGGAAAAATGAAAACTGAGGAGAGGCAGTTGGGAAAGGCGGGAAGGCAGCACGCAGGCGTGTTGGGATGCTCCCAAAAACGTTCTGATTGGACGCTGGGGAGCGTTCCCGCGCAGACTCCGTCGGTACCGACGTACCCATATGTGTGAAGACTTATTCCTGCTTGTTCCTAGAGATTAGTCAATAGGCTTGATGATTCTTGGCAAACTCTCTGTAACATCACAGATTTTGGCACCTGGCAGACAGCACACCTCTCTGAACATCACGACTGGTTGGCAGATGGATGTTTCAGTACCCCTCAGAAGAGAGTCGCCAATCACCACTACCCTTTGCTTCCATGTGGTCACTGATTCTGCAACTTTGGGGTGCTCGAGCTCTGGTTCTTCCTTTTTCTGGGATGCTTTTACCTCCTCCACTTCCAGGGCTACATACCGGTTCTTCATTTCAAGGGCTAGAGGAGTTGGATTATTGATTCTACAGTATCTGGTGACTCATGTCCAACTTTCTTCATTCAATAGCCTCCCATCTTCATCTCTGTCAGAGAGCTTGGATGTTTCAAGAAGCATCTCATCAATGTACTTCTCATTGTCTTGAATGCTTCTCAACCTTGCCACCTCTTCTCTGAGCTCCTCCACTTGTTTCCTGAGAACTTCAGCATGCAGGAATCCTGCCCTTAGAATTGGTCCTTCAACTGGCATTGGGATCTCTGTCTGGACAGAAGCAGAAGCTGTAATGGGGCAACAGCTTTGGCAATGCGATTTTTCACAGCCATTGTTTAGTTGGTGGAGCTTTGGTACCTGTTGAAGTAAAGGAGAGACCTACCAAAGTCCCTACCTGTTTCTCAGCTGTCCTTTAAGACAAAAAGCAGTTAACTTCTTTTAAGTGTGTTCTAACAGCGCTGTTCTATGTCCCTGTGTGTAGCTAATTGGGGAGTTGCCCTATAAAGCAAGAATGATCACATGGAGTGGGTGGAAGTTGGGGTGGGTAGGGAGGGATCTAACACTTGATAAGTTCAGTGGCTTGAAAGAGCTAGCTGTGAATGGGTAGCTGAAACAAAAAAGAATGAACTCTAACTGTTGCAAATAAATAAATAAATAAATAACTGACAGGGCTTTGCCGAACATCACAAAAAAAAATCCCTCTTTGCAGTATAGAAAAAGAATTAGCTTTTAAACATGAAAAACAAAACCCCTTTAAGAGCTTTCAGGCAGAGAGCTTGCATTTAAAAGCTACACAGAATTACCTTGTTTGCAATGGAGTCCCTGTTAGGAATGCCAGTACTACTTCCGTCATTTTAGCTAAAGAGTCTAGGAATCTAGGAATTTGTTAATGACAGTCAAATGGTTCTGATATCTTTCTGAATTCTTTTCAGTTTTCTTCAGCTCAATGATGTAAGAACACCATCAAGTAATTTTCTTTGTCACATGAGTCAAAGAAGTGAATCACAGAATCTCTCATGATGTTACACCACTTTACATGTATATTGGACTACGCTAACTAAAAGTGATGATCAAAGAAAGTATGCTAATAAGTTCCCCATATAAGGGAAATGTTTATAAAGCACTTCCACCTAAAACGCATGCTTTAGAAGTGGAAAATGGATATATAAAGCTTTGCAGGAGCTAATTCTGGGGGAATTCTGTGCAATTGCGCTACACAGAATTTGCACAGAATCCCCCACCTGTGCAGAATTGTGCATTTGCTGTGTAGAGTTCTGCACAGGCACTGGTGAGCCGGTAAAGCAGGAATGGGCACAGAAGCTTTAAGAGTGTCCGATCCTGCCTCAATGTTAGTGGCAACACAGCCGAAAGAGCACTTCTGTTTTCTCCAGCGGCTGTGCTACAGTCCAAAGCCAGCACATTTTGAAAGGTACATTTCCTGTGTACCTTTGAAAACGTGCCGGCTATAGCACAGCTGCAGGAACAAACAGAAGTTCTCTGGTGGCTGAATTCCTGCGATCGGGCTGCTGGTGAGTTGGGAGGAATGGCTGGGGGCAGGAAAGGGCTGCTGGTGAGTGTGGGGGGGGGGGGGTTGCTGGGGCTGAAGATCAGGGCCTGGTGAATCAGGGAGGTTACTGGGGCTGGAGATGGACTGCTGGTGTTTCTAGGGGTGATTGGGGGCAATAGAAGAGCTGCTGGTGAGTCGGGCAGGTTGCTGGGGCTAGAAGTTAGAGGGCGAGAAAACAGGGGAGACAAGGATGAGTTGGGGACAGAACTGTGATTGGAGGAAGAGAGCTAAGGAGGGTAAAGACAAGGGAAATTTCAGGTCTAGAGAAGGAGTTAAGCTTTATGATGGGGGAATTCTATGCAAAAAATTACTAATAAAGCATAGAGAATTTTACATTTTTTGTGCTAATTTCTCTAGGTGTAAGGAGTATACATCTGTAAAAGCATCCTAGTGCCTATCTGCATTAACCTGCACATAGCTGTTTCCAGGGGGATAGTTCGGATGTATGCGCATACTTTTGACAATACAGTACCAGTGCTCATCTTTACACCTGTCCTGCTGCAGGTGTAACTTTGTGCAAGGGTACTTTTTATTACTGGGATTTATTGCAGGCACCTATTTTGCCTTTATAAAATAGGCACAAAATATGCAAATTTTTGATCATTTTTATGGGTGCCTGGTTATCAAATTATCCCCACAGAGGCCTCTTAAAGATCTTGAATAACTGAATGTGCGAACACAAAAACTCCTCCATGCCCATGACGCGATTTACAAGAATCAGTGAATGCCAAGACTGTACATCCTTAGAGCTGAAGAAGGGCTAGGCCTCAGAGATTGATTACACCTACAGAGCTACTATCATAAGCCTCCAGGCCTACTTAACTGCATCCTTGGATCCAAGTACACAAAAAGTATTGAAATATGAGAGTAAATGTCCAGAATCTGTCTCCATCATCGCTTGGACAAGCGTTCCGATGACTAGAAGGAATGAGTGAAAATCCACAAGCATACACAGGGAAGGCAGTAACAAATTTGCAAGACAAGAGAAGAAACTCTTCAAGGAATTAGATCAACAAACAAAGAAAAACAAGTGGCAGATGCACAAATACAGTGGGAAATACAGAGTGTTACTCCAGGAACTCTTTGTCGATCAAGAACAAACACATGAATGGTTAAGGAGGGGTGAAATGAAACCGAAGGATGAGAGGTTGATAGTTGCAGCCCAAAACAGCACCTTACAGATAAGATGACTTACAGCAAGCATTGAAAAAACTGGCAACAGACATATGCTGATTCTGTAAGAAAGACCTGGAAATGGTGACTCACCTCATAGCTGGCCGTGAAGTTCTGATGGCAGAAAATTTCTATACAGAAAGACATAATGAAGTAGCACGTCTCATCCATTGGAAACTCTGTAATCACTACAACATTACTGTGCCCAAAAAGCACTGGGATGATGACCCTAAGGGGTATGTTTACTAAACCGCGCCCACGTGCGCGGCACACAGTAGCGTACGCTAACAATGCACTTAAGTGCTCTTAAGTGCCCCGTACACGTGCGCGTCACATTAACGGGCCCGCGCATTTGTGCGGGGCGCTGATGTGCGATAGAGGCGGGGAAAGGCGTACGGAGGGCGGAGGAAGGCCCCCGAGGGGCGGAGGGACGGGGTCAATGGGTGGAGAGTGGGAGGGGAGAGGCTCCCCGCACAGGAGCGTGGCTGAATTTCGGCACAAAAATACCGCGAGTGAAAACCTCGCGTTAGAGCCGATTTAAAGGGAAGAGAAACCATTTCCGTCAGCAATGTACAGCAAAACCGGGGAAACATGCAAAACGTGAGCAATGTGATACATGTGCACAGAACAAAATAGCAAATATAAATTGAAAATGACCACAACAAATTCCAAATAAATTATAATCCAGCTGGGCAACAGTGATATTAATGGGCAACCATAAGAAACACTCCCAGGAAAGCTCCAAAAAATAGAAATGATTTTTGGAAGGGTCTACGCTCCGTAGACTCATTCAAAAGCACTGCATTTTAATGGAGCTTTCCTGGGAGTGTTTTCCAGGTTGCCCATTGATATCACTGTTGCGCAGCTTGGTTTTGGTTTCTTCCCCTTTTTTGGAGGGCATTTGTGAGGTTTATTCGCACCTTTGTCCCCATACAAGGTAAACGAGCCCACAGTAAAATTGTGCAGAGCAGGGTGTCTGACTCGGGCGGCCAGGTTTCCTATCTCCAGAGACTGCACTATCTCTGTGGCCACAGTGTGGTGCAGCAGACACAGCCAGTGCCTGTAGGACCAGAGAGTGACAGGTTCAAATCCCAGCTGGGGCTCCTGCCAACCCAGTCCCCATAGCCTTACCCACCACTAAACAGTGATAGTACAGACACTCCTTTATTGCAGAGAACATAAGCATTGTTCCAACACCTATATTTTACCCTACACTGCACACAAACCATAACAATGGGCATTACCTACAGCCGAGTCCCCCAAAGTCAGTCCTGGAGTGCTACAACTCAATCAGGTCATATGCTTTTTCCCAGATAGGGACATGTCTGCATGTTGGCGGAAGGGTACAGGTGGTGGAGGGGGCAGTGGCTGCAAACCACAGCAGACAGTGGCCTAGGCCTGTGCAGGCTGGCACCGTCCACCGCAACAGACAGGCTCTGTCGGATGTACAGTCATGGACTCCCCAGGGAACACAGCATATCTGTGGCAACAAAGTGGTGCAGTGCAAACAGACAGTGTGTGCAGGAACAGAAAGTCACAGGTTCAAAGCCCAGCTGGGGCTACTGCCAATCCAGTGCACATAGTTTTCCTACAACTAAACTATGATAGTACAGACAAACCTTTATTGCTGAGAACATACACATGGTTCATACGCCTATATTTTACCACACCAAACACAGACACCATAAACAGCCGCATTACCTAGAGCAGAGTCTCCCAAATGCAGTCCTGGAGGGCCCCACACCATTCAGGATCCATGCTGCCTCTAATAAAGATGCCTGTGCTGCATATCTATGCACCACCCCCATGGTATGCTGATGTAGCTCATGCATATCTATGAGGGACAGCATGAAAACCCGAATAGTGGTTGGAACACCAGGACTGGAGTTGGGACACTCTGCTGTAAAGCAGCATCCAACAGGGCCAGACACACCCACACACACCCCCACAGGCCCCATTGGCCAATGCCTCCTGGAGAGGCAGGACATTGGGCCCTGCCTGTATCTCCCAATACTAGCAGTTGCATATCTTAGCACTGCCACCCTACACCTGGGTATATGGTTCACAGCTATCAAACGTTGGCCATGATAACTGGCAGATAGCAATTCCTACGTTAAGCACATTTTGCTCATTGATCTCCACCATAACAATCATTGTGATGTCTGCAGTGTGCGCTGCAGGTCTGGTCTCTGACAGTGTTTACCATCCTGGGGAGTGACCCCCAACAGTATTGCGTACCATATCCATGCCTGTACTGTGCCCAGGACTGGTGTGGTGGGTATGGCTGCTGGACTCCTCTATAGTAGCACAATGCTGGCATAGGTGTGGGGGTGGCTGTCTGCCTATCCAGTGTGTGGTGGCTGCAAACACCTTCCACAGCCCACACTGCCAGCAATGTTGCCAGTATTGGGCTGCCAATGTGCATAATGAGGAGCAAGGTACCATGGGTATAGGCTGGACAGGGTGGCCTGGCCAGGGTGCATCTGCACAGGGCATAGGGCACTGACTGGGAAATTTTAGTGCCAGGCCACCACCTACACAGACAGGGTGAACCTCAGTATGTCCTGCTGAGAGATCACTCTTACCCTGACTGTGCAGTGACCACAGCATGGCTAGGCACCCCCATAGTGCTATATAGTATTTCTCTTGTGTGATAGATGTAGGTTTTCTTTTGGGGCCCAGTCACTGATTTATCTGCTTGCTGTGTATGCTGACATCCCAGTTCTGGGTGCATGCATCTCCACTGAGAACATGCACTGTGGATTAACTAGCACACTGTTTGCAGCTGGTATGTGTTGTGGTGGAGCAGCTTGCAGGGTGCAGTGGCTGATGACTTGCTGCAGGAGATTATCAGATAGTGGTGGGGTGCAGCTCACCATATCCAGGCCTAATATCTGTCTGCTATTGTGTTATGGATGTGTATAGAGCTGCATTGACTGCCCTGTGGGGTGTCTGTGCCTCAGCAGGACTGGGGTTGATGGACCCCTCTACAGCCACCGTTGCAGGGAGGTAGAATGTGGACCTATTGATGGAGGATCCTGTTTGCCACCCTTGGCTCAGGGGGGGGGTTGGTGGTGCATGGCCTGCCTGGGGGGTCCATGGGGGCTATGCCTGACTGAGTCAGACAGGGATATCTGAGATGTTTGTGCAGGAACTACCCACCTCACACATTAATGCTGCCTTGGACCTCTGGCATGGCCTCTGTCAGCCATGGAAGGTGTTGTGGACCTGGTCCTGGGCGCCTCATTGCACCCTCAGGGTGAGCACAGTACCCGCACAATGTGACGGTGTGTAGCTACTCTGTGCCAGTAAAACACATGGTCAGTACCCCCTACAAGGCCGAGGTGGTGTGTGGGTGCACATGGTCACATCCCTCTACCGGGCCGAGGTGCTGTGGGGGTGCATTGCCCATCTTGTGTTAATCTGTGGACAGCTGATTTGCATGTGCAGTGCATCATGGGTACGGGTGGGCTAACCCTATCCTGGTGACCACAGCAGACTGTCTGTGTGGTGACGTGCAGGCTCTCTGCAGCCAGCCAGGGGCTTGCTAAGAGCTGTAGCCCAATGGTTATGTCACTGCCTTTGAAGCCAGAGGTCATGGGTTCAAACCTACAGTGGGGTGTTTTGATAGGTTTGTCCAATGCATTTTTCTTAATGTACATATTTTGATGCCAGCAAAAACACCCTTCAGCGTACTGTACCCATAAGGTGCCTCTGAGGGTGCTTTATAGGGCGCCCTATAGGGCACCTTATGGTTCCCGTCCATATAAGGTGCACTATACAATATCCTGTGACGCAACCTATAGGGTGCCCTATAGGGGACATTTTAGGGTGCTGTGGCGGACAGTGCAATTTCTAATGTGCCCTATGGAGTGCCTTATAGGGTGCCTTATACGGCACCTTCCATTACAGCACGTGAGGGCGTGTTTGCTGGCAGCAATTAATAACATAAAATTAAAGTACTGCAGGACAAAATATGTACAATGCAAAGCTGATGCCTCAGCCAGCCTTACGTATTAGGCACACTGGGGAGCAAACTCATGACCCCTGTATCAGCAGTCAGTGCCTTAACCATTGTGCTCCACTGCTGCTCCTCCTTGCCTGTCAGCGCACCTACTTATGCTTTTCATTCCTTAAACTGCACAGTGCTGCCATAAAAAATCAGTACACTGACCTTGCGGTACCTCATACGGCACCCTCTAAAGCGCCCTATAAGCAACATTCTAGGGTGCCTTGGCTGACAGTGCACTTTAAAATGTGCCTTATAGGGCACCTTATGTTAACACGCTTTGGGAGTGCGTTTGCTAGTAGTGCTAATTAAAATATGAATAAAATGCCTCCTAAAGCAATCTTCCCCTTAATATGTTCTGCCTCAGCCAGCCTTGTGCATTGGGCACTTTGGGGGATTGAACCCCTGATCCCTGCACCATTGGTCAGTGTTTTAACCATCATGCTGTGACTCTGTTCCTGTGGTTGCACAACGCGCCGCCTTATACCGCCCATCATTTAAATGCCTCCTAAAATAATGCTTCTGCCAGCTGTCTCTATTGGGCACTGTGGGGGTTTGAACCTCTGATCCCTACACCATTGGTAATTGCCTTAACCATTGTGCTGTGGCTCTGTTGTTCTTCCTGCACATCAGCGCGCCACTTATACCGCTCAGTATTATAATGCCTCCATAAACATCAGCGCGCCGCCTTATGCCGCCCAGTATTAGTATGCCGCCAAAAACATTAACCTGCTGCCTTATGATGCCCAGTATTTCTGTCAGCCAGGCATCTTCATTGGGCACTGTGGGGGATTGAACCCCTGATCCCTGCACTGTTGGTCAGTGTCTTAACCATTGCGCTGTGGCTCTGCTCTTTTTCTTGCACCTCAGCGCGCCACTTATGCCTCCCACGCAGCTATCTCATGTGCTAAGGTACGGGGCGCACATGGGCGCTGCGCACCTTAGCGCATATGTAAATTCCAGCTTTTCTTTTTCAGGACGGAACGCCCACTCCTTATATGGCACACGCACACTACCGCGGCATGCACTTTACCGGGGTTTTAGTAAACATACCCCTAAGAGAATTACAGAGAATGAGGAAGTTATGATCACCTGGGATATTCCCATTCCGACCAATAAAAAGCTGGATGCGAGGAAGCCGAATATAGTGGTTAAGGAGAAACACACCAGGACGGCATTGATATAGAGGTGTCAGTTCTAAACAACTACTCTGTGAATCATGTGGAGAGGCAGAAGATCCTGAAATACCAGGAAATGTAGTCAGAGACCAAGAAAATGTGGCAGAAAGATACAGAAATATTTCCCATTGTGTTGGATGCCACAGGCCTGATAAAGAAAAATTTCCAAGCACATCTTGACATACTACCCTTACATGTTACATCTTACAAACTCCGGCAGAAGGCTCTCTTTGGCACAATGCACGTATTACGCTGAGCTTTAGCTGTAAATTTGAGAGACTGAAATCTTATTCCCATGTCCTGGCTTAGAAGTGAGGTTCACGGCTGTCACGGTATGTGCAAAACTAACCCATTTGGAGAAACTGCCCCGAGGTTAAAGATGGGGTCTTTCACATTCTGTGTGCAAGGCAGCTTCTGCACTAGTTTATTCATGGGCAATTATGCAAGATTTCCTTAGCTATGCATGCAACAAACCCCATTTAAAAAATGGAGTGGGAGTAAAGCTGTTCTTCTTTTCCACTGTCTGTCACAGCACTCATTTTCTTTAACTGGTTTTGGCATAGAAATATCTATAGAAACCCTTACCATTCAAATACAGCAACATGTACATCCTTCTGGGTAACTTCAAATTCCATATTTCTTAAGGGTGTGCATTCGTGAGCACTAATGCTGTTTGTTTGGGTGTCTAAAAATGTTAAGGATGCTAAAACTGCTTTTATACTGCTCTCTCCTCGCCAGCCCAGCTCCGTGCTCCCCGAGCCGGGTAGAGCACACCTGGGCAGGAACCGCCATCTCCCCTGCCCAGGAGCCTCCAGTCCAATCGGGACTGTGGGAGGCGGAGCCAACGGGGCAGATCGCCGCCAAAAGAAGCCGCCGTCCAGCAGCCAGCCTCTCTCCTCGCCAGCCCAGCTCCGTGCTCCCCGAGCCGGGTAGAGCACACCTGGGCAGGAACCGCCATCTCCCCTGCCCAGGAGCCTCCAGTCCAATCGGGACTGTGGGAGGCGGAGCCAATGGGGCAGATCGCCGCCAAAAGAAGCCGCCGTCCAGCAGCCAGCCTCTCTCCTCGCCAGCCCAGCTCCGTGCTCCCCGAGCCGGGTAGAGCACACCTGGGCAGGAACCGCCATCTCCCCTGCCCAGGAGCCTCCAGTCCAATCGGGACTGTGGGAGGCGGAGCCAACGGGGCAGATCGCCGCCAAAAGAAGCCGCCGTCCAGCAGCCAGCCTCTCTCCTCGCCAGCCCAGCTCCGTGCTCCCCGAGCCGGGTAGAGCACACCTGGGCAGGAACCGCCATCTCCCCTGCCCAGGAGCCTCCAGTCCAATCGGGACTGTGGGAGGCGGAGCCAACGGGGCAGATCGCCGCCAAAAGAAGCCGCCGTCCAGCAGCCAGCCTCTCTCCTCGCCAGCCCAGCTCCGTGCTCCCCGAGCCGGGTAGAGCACACCTTGGCAGGAACCGCCATCTCCCCTGCCCAGGAGCCTCCAGTCCAATCGGGACTGTGGGAGGCGGAGCCAACGGGGCAGATCGCACCCAAAAGAAGCCGCCGTCAGGCAGGCCCGCGCCTGTCGGGCCCGCGCCTGAGGGCCTCGCCAGAGGGCCCTTTGGCGTGGCCCTTAGGCGAGGACCCCACCAGTGCAGCAACAGCCTAATCTGCACCGCAGGACAGCGATCACCACACCGCACAAGCGATCTCAGACACCGTCGAATCAACATCGGACACAGAGTGCCGCCGCCACCTCACAGCCTAATTCTACAGCTACAGGCCGGGACCATAAGACCCAGCACAAAGTGCACGCATTACTCACAGATCAGCAGCTTGAGCTCCCCTCGGTCGAGCTCGCCCCCTCTCAACAGCCCTGTCTCTCCTCAAACGTTCTACTGCCAGCACAGCCTTCCTCACCACCAGAGCAACAGAGCGTAAGAACTGGATGCAAGACGAATAACTCAGAGGACCTAAGGTACAAACTAGTCGACACATGGTGCCTACCTAACTGAATTACTATACCTCATTGCTATACCTGAATTGCTACACGTCATTGCTACACTGTATTGTTGCACTATATTGCTACCCCTCATCGCTACACCTTAATTGCTATACTGCATTGCCACACTATATTGCTGCACTACTAAACTGCTATACCTCATTGCTACACTGTATTGATACATTATATTGCTGCACTGTATTGTTATACCGAATTGATATACCTCATTGCCACACTGTATTGCTACATTATATTGCTGCACTGTATTGCTATACCGAATTGCTATACCTCATTACCACGCTATATTGCTATACTATATTGCTACACTGTACTGCTCTACTGAATCACTACATTGAAGTGCTAAACACCTCCACTAACACAACACATCACTAGAAAAACACATACAACATCACAAAACACCAGTAACCTAGAAACGTCTCATTCCGGAAACATAAATGGCTTACCCATTACTTACTTTTGCCCTACTCTATACACTGGTCAGCACACTCTATGAATCAGTTGTATTGGCAGATGGATGCAACCCCATCCAACTACTAAAGAGTGCAAACGGTAAAACATACAACAACCAATACCACCGGCACTCAAACCCTTCACACAGAAGACTGTCACACTTAATATATATAGCCATAGAGACCTCAAACTCCACAAAACATAAAAACACAAAGCATCAACAAGAACTAAGGTGCGCCCTTATCAACGCACGTTCGGTCCGTAATAAATGGCCGGTAATCACTGACCTAATCACTATGCACAATCTAGACATGCTAATGGTCACAGAAACATGGATCTCTGAATCCGACAATGTCATATTGAATCACCTTACACCCCCTAACTTTTCGATCTATACCTGTAATAGGGAAAACAAAAGAGGAGGAGGTGTACTGATCCTTGCAAAAACATTGTTACAATACCGGACTAGCCTTACCAAGAGCACGCAACTCCTGAATACACTAACCATCACCAGCAAATACAATACTATTAACCTCATTTACAGAACCCCAGGAATTGGATCAGATGAGCTCTCAGACATCATTGACCTAGCATGTAATCCAGAAGACCCCTCCAAACCTAACTGGCTACTAGGAGACCTTAATCTCGCTTCCACTCAACCCACCCTAGCCAAAGCCTTCCTCGAAGCAATGGCTGACCTCAACTACAAGCAGGCTATAACTGATCCCACCCACCAAGGAGGAAACCCCCTTGACCTAATATTCATCCCACATACAGCCATGAGTACATCAAACCAATTTGACCTTGCTATCTCACCAGTCCCCTGGTCAGACCACAATCTAATAACATTCCATTTACCAACGCAACACTCTACGAGCCACCGCCCAAGTGCAACGGAAACATCAGGAACCACACGCTTCAAGCAACTCAACAGGGAAACAATCGTTAGTGACGTTCTCCCAAAACTTGATCAACCAGCAACCAACCTGAATGACATGATGTCCAACTGGAACGAGACCCTCTCCCATTACGCTCAACAACCTGCCAACAACAAAAAAACCGCATCGGACAGAAGAGACACCAGGAAACACGCCGCCCCATGGTTTTCCCCGGAACTACGAGCGTCCCTACTCCGACTCAGAAAACTCGAAAGGAAATGGAGAGCTACTAGAAATACCTCAGACCAAGCCATCTATCAACAATGTCTGAAGACCCATCGCGAATCAACGTGGGCCAAAAGGAAACAATTCCATGCAGAAATTCTCAGCCGCTCACTAAATAAGCCAAGAGACCTTTTCCAGCTGGTGAAATCCCTTACCAACCAACCTTCCCCTCCTCAACAAGAAGGTATTCAGCCACAAGCATATGCGAATTACATCCAATCAAAATCAATAAAGGTAACTACAATGGCATCATCACCTCATCTTAACCATACCACAAATCCCAAAACCACTCTTTCCCAGTCCACACTCACCAAACTCTCACCGCCATCAACAAAGACCATTGAAGAAGTAATTGCATCAATCAACGCCACGACCGCACCAACCGACCCCTGCCCAGCGCACTGGATCAAGACAATGCGCACGGAGTTCAGCCCTATCATAGCCAACATCACCAAGTTGTCATTTGAAACAGGAGTCTTCCCAGATGCGCTCAAGCACACATCCATCCGCCCACTACTAAAAAACAATCAACTTGACCCAAAGAAAGAGGAATCTTACAGACCAATCTCCAGTATCCCTTTTCTGGCTAAGATCCTAGAGAAAATAACCCTTAGACAGATCCAGCAGCATGTTGACTCCTCCTCACCACTGGATCCCTCTCAACATGGATTCAGAGAAGCACACGGTATCGAAACCCTACTGACAACATTAACCAGTTCACTGATCAATGGAACTGACAGTATAAAGAATGGCTTCGCACTAATCTTCCTTGATATATCAGCAGCGTTTGACTCCGTAGACCACCTGCAGCTTCTCACCCGGCTACATGAGAAGGGAATCCGAGATCAAGCGTGGGACTGGTGTAAATCCTACCTCGAAGGCAGATGTCAACAAGTCCGGATTCAAAGCACCACCTCCGAACCTTTCCAACAGCACCAAGGTGTACCCCAAGGATCCTCCCTCTCCGCGTTGCTCTTTAACATCTATATGCAACCAATCTGTGACATTGCCCGTTCATTTGGCATATCGTGTCTTATGTATGCCGATGATGTCCTGCTATTCACACCCATTGTCATCAATTGTCCCGACTATACAGTGCTAGTTGACTGCTTCAACACAATAACTGACTGGCTACTCACTCAGAACCTCCGGATAAACTTCAAGAAAATGGAAGTACTAATGATCACAAGGAATAAAGCCTTCTCTCCGCCACCAACACTCAAAGTCAGAGATGCGGAACTTCCAATCAAATCCAACATACGATATCTCGGGGTAATTCTTGATCAACAACTCAACTTCAAGGAACATATCAAACGCACTGTCAAGACCATCTATTTCAAGATAAAAACCCTACGGCATCTTAGGCCCATGATGGAATCCGCGGATTTCCGCACCATCTTCCAGGCACTAGTCACACCGCACTTCGACTATGCCAACATAGTTCTACATGGCCTTCCAAAGAGCTCCCTCAAACCATTACAGCTAGCCATGAATGCGGCAGCCCGTGTGCTCTACGGAACCTCAAGGGTCGACCACATCTCCCCCATTCTAAAGGAACTACACTGGCTTCCCATAAGCAGTAGAATCCTGTACAAAACCCTCCTCATTACCTTCAAGGCCTTCAACATGATAGCTCCCCCATCCATTTCCGACCTCATAACGCGTTCTCCAGACAACAGATCCAGGAGATCCCAGGCTGCCAACATGCTACTTATACCAATTGAATCCGCAAAACTCAACCAGATCACCACCAATAGGGCTTTCAGGAACTATGCCCCCGTATGCTGGAACAAACTCCCCCCACACATTAGAGCTATTAGAGACCTTATTCAATTTAGAAAAGCCCTCAAACACCACCTTTTTCTCTTACATTATAGCCATCCCGATACCCTATTACCTCCCACACACCCTCACTATATCATACAGCCGCTACATGATGTAAAACACTGTAATCATACCTAATATGTAATACAATCGATTTGTACATAGTTTCCTAAGTTTGCTATAAACCTGAATGTGAATAGTTCCCCAAGTTCTCATCCATGTTAACTCCCCGTTTTATGTAAACGACGGCCAATGTATCTGGTCAAGTGTTCTATTGTTTTGATGTAAACCGCGCTGATGACAAATAGCGCGGTATATAAGAAATGTTAAATAAATAAAAAAAATAAATAAATAAAAATATCTATGAATAAACATATATATAATTGATTTGCACACGTCAAACATTTCTTGTGTGCATACGATTTGTGTCTTTTTGCAGATGACACAAAAATTTGCAACAGAGTGGACTCCCCTGAGGGAGTGGATAACATGAGGAAAGATCTACAAAACCTGGAAGAATGGTCTAATGCTTGGCAGTTACGATTTAATGTGAAGAAGTTTAGTGTCATGCACTTGGGAAGCAGAAATCAAAGGGAAATGTACGCGATAGGGGGTGAGAGGTTGGTGTGCACGGACCAGGAGAAGGACCTCAGAGTGATTATTTCTAAGGATCTCAAGGTGGCAAAACAGTGCAAGAAGGCAGTGGCAAAAGCCAGGAGGATGCTGGGTTGCATACAGAGAGGAATTACCAGCAGAAAGGAAGAGGTACTAATGCCACTGTATAAGTCACTGGTGAGGCCTCACTTGGAATACTGTGTTCAGTTTTGGAGACCATATCTTGCAAAGGATGTAAAAAAACTAGAAACTTTTCAGAGGAAGGCGACCAAAATGATTTGGAGCCTGCGTCAAAAGCCTTATGAGAAGAGACTTGAAGACCTAAATATGTACACTCTGGAAGAGAGGGATAGGGGAGATGTGCTTCAGACCTTTGAATAATTAAAGAGAAATAATGAACAAACAAACCTCTTCCAAAGACGGGGACGCTGTAAAACTAGAGGGCATAACATGAAGCTGCAAGGGGGTAAATTGAAAGGCAATGTCAGGAAATACTTTTTCACTGAAGAGTGGTGGATGCTTGGAAAGCTCTCCCGATGGAAGTGGTGGGGGCAAATACAGTGACAGAATTCAAAATGGCATGGATCCCTTCAAAATTCAAAATGGCGTAGATCCCTTTATAGCAACAGGATAAAATCAAAATAAACGTAACTATCTAATTTCTCAACAAACAGGGGTGTCCTATACGGAGCTGTGGGTTCACCCCTAAACAAAGACATGGGGAGGTGAACTGCACGGAGCGGCAGGTGCACCTATTCCTGCTGCTTTGCTGGGCAGACTAGATGGACTATACTGGTCTTTATCTGCTGTCATTTAATATGTTACTATGTCAACAAAAAATGCATGAAAATCTGGAAATATCATTTAAAATGAACATGAACTGACCTTTTTTAGACTATGTACACACCTAGGGGGATGTTTACTAAACCGTCTTAATGTTATCGGCGCTAGTTGCAGCGTTATTGTGAAGAATGCCATATAAGATAGTGGGCGTTCCGGAGGGAAGGTAGCAAGGAAACAGTATCGCGCCATAGGGGGCGCCGTGGCACGTTAACGTGCGTTAACCCTAAGTTCATGCCAGTGCAGTGCTAGAAGCTATAACTAGGTAGCCCACTGGTTACTGCAATGACTGTGGAGGCAGAGGTCATGGGTTTGATCCCGCAGTGGTGTTATTTAAGAAGGCTGTCTGAGGCATTTCCTTTTAATTGAAATCTGTGCTGCCAGCAAAAACACACTCACAGTGCCGTAACCTAAGGTGCCTCATAAGGTACCCTATAAGGCACTCCATAGGGCACATTATAAAGTGCCCTGTCCGCCAAGTCACCTTATAATGTGCCCTATAGGGCACTTTATAGGGCGCCTTATGAGGCACATTAGGTTACAGCACTGTGAGGGTGTTTTTGCTGGCAGCACTGATTTAAATTAAAAAGAAAAGCCTCAAACAGCCTTATTAAATAATACCACTGTGGGATTGAAACCATGATCTCTGCCTCCACAGTCATTGAAGTAACCAGTGGGCTATATCTCTACAGCAGCTAACACACCGCTGGCTGGCTACAGAAAGACTGCAGGTCACCGCACAAACTGCTGTGGTTACCAGGATAGGGTAAACCCACCCGTACCCATGATGTACTGCACATGCAGATCAGCAGTCTACATCTGATCACAAGATGGGGTATGCGTCTCTACAGAACCCCGGCCTGGTAGGGGGAACTGACCATGTGTGTTACTGGCACAGAGTAGCTGCAGACCGTGACATTGTGTGGTTCCTGTGCTCACCCTGAGGGTGAGGTGGGGTGCCCAGCACCAGGTCTGCAGCACCTGGCTTGGCTGAGATAGGCTGTGCTGCACGTCCCCTTCAGTGCCAGTGTGTGAAAGGTAGTCCTTGCAGATACACCTGTGTCTGTCTGTATTTCCCAGTCATGTCTAGCCCTTGTGGACTATGATGCACCCAGAATAGTGCATATCCTGTGTGGTTGCCATGGTCACATGTTATAAAACAAGGGTGATGTTTGGACCCAAAAGCGGATTATGTAGCACCACCCAACCCGCCCTATCTGGGTCAGGGTGGGGGAACCAGATCTCCCACCAACAGATCCACACTCTACATCAGAGACAGTAGAGGGAACAACCACCCCAATCCTGCTGGGGAATAGGTACCCTCCAGGGCAGTCAATGCAGATCTGTACGTATTTCATAGGGCACTGGCAGACAGGCAGTAGACCTGGAAAAGCTCAGCTGCTCCCCACCACAACCTGACATACACCAGCAGAGGGCACAGTCAGTCTCCACCCACTGCACCCTGCAAGGTGCTCCAACCATACACATGCTAACTGCAAACAGTCAGCTAGTACATAGTGCATATTCCTGGAGGAACTGTTTGCACCCAAAAGCAGGATGTAAGTACACACACACACTAAGCAAGTATGTCACTGATTGGGCCACAGAAAAGGAGACTCAGCAATATCACTCAAGAAAAACACTGTAAAGCACTATGTGGGAACCTAGCCATGCCATGGTCACTGCTCAGTCAGGGTAGGAGTGACCTCCCAGCATGACATGCTGTGCCAACCCTATCTGTGCAGGTTGTGGTTGGGCACTACAATGTCCCAGCCATTGCTCTATGCCCTCTGCAGATGCATACTGCCCAGACCACCGTGTCCGGGCCATACCCACAATACCTTGCTCCTCATTATGCACATTGGCAGGCTAGCACTGGAAACAGTGCAAGCATTGAGGGCTCAGTAAGGTGTAGGCAGCCACAAAACACTGGATAGACATACACACACTCCCACACCTATTTCAGCATTGTGCAAAGATAGAGGTGGTTGGCAGTCCTGGGCACAGTGCAGGCATTGCTAAGGTATGCAGGTGCTAGTATTGGTAGCTGCTGCTCCGCACAGGGCCCAACAGCCTGACTCTCCATGAGGCTTTGGACAGTGGAGCCTGTGGGTGTGGGTGTTTGTGCCCCTGTTGGCCGATGCTCTAGGGCAAAGGTTCCCAACTCTGGTCCTGGTGGGCCAAACACTATTCAGGTTTCCAGGGTATCCCTAATGAATATGCATGAATACATTTACATACAATGGGGCACTGCATACCAATGCATCTCATGCATATTTATTAGGGACAGCATGATATCCTGAATGGTGTTTGGCCCTCCAGGACTGCAGTTGGGAACCTCTGCTCTAGGGAATGCACATGTTTATGGTGTATGTGCGCGGTAGGATAAAATATAGGGCCATGGTCTGCAGGGGCCACAGCTGGGACTTGAACCTGTGACCTTCTGCCCCTGAACACACTGGCTGTGTGTACTGCACCAAACTGTTGCCACAGAGGCAGGTCATTCCCTGGGGATACCATTACTGTTTTACAGACAGCCCTTGTCTGTTGCACTGTATGCCACCCACCTAAGCAGGGCTTGGCCTTGGTCTGCTGTGGGCAGCTGCCACTTCCCCCTCCACCACCAGCACTCCTCCCCCACCATGCTGACATGCCCTTATGCCGGTGGTGCTGGTGGTGCGCAGTCCCAGGCCATCCAGTGTGCCAATAGGCAGCTGTCTATGGTGTGGGATCTGGGGTAGGGGTGCCTACATAGACATCCGCATTTCCCTCGGGCACCGCCTGTCAATGTTATGTGCCCTTTGGGGTACCTGCTGGGTACTGTCCCCTGGGACACTGTGGGACACACTCTCGTGGGCATGTTTGACCTTGGTCAGTTGCTGGCTTGCTGATTTGCAGTTTCTGTGTTCATATGTGCCACCTAGGCATCTGCCTAGTCCACCCTGTGCCCCAGCTGCCCCACTGCATGTCCTGCCTGCAACCCCTTGTACCCCATTTGCAGCCTCACCGTAGTGCCCTTTCGTACTTGGGCACTATGCTGTCGCTGCACATGTATCACTACCATTACTTTGCTGGGTCTCCCTGCCTTTGCTGTACATTGCTGACTGAAATGGTTTCTCTCTCCTGCAAATGTGCCTCTAACGCAAGGTTTTTACTGGCGCTAATTTTCAGACCTTCATTTCACAGCGTTAGTGTGCATGGAGCCTCTCCCTGCCCACTCTCCGCCCATTGACCCCTTCTCTCCACCCTCTGAGGAGCCTTACTCCACCCTCTGTGTGCCTTGACGTTATCGCGCGAAAACTCACGCTATCGCACGATAATGTTACTTTATCATGCGCTAACGTTACGTATCGCGTGATAACATTATGTATCGTGCGCAAACTGCACCGCTGCAATGTTATCGCTGTTTAGTAAACATACCCCCTAATATTTAGTGCATTGAACTACATATATTTTATGGAGGTCATTTTATAATGAACCACGTCATTATGCGCCATCAATGAGTAAAATTCATGTATTTCCATGACTTACATGCAAGGGTGGGCACCTATAGGCATAGTTTGGGTGGTCACCATTCTAGAAGTATGCACGGGAGTGTGATCATGTGTATTTTCAGAGTGGGCATGCACAGGGGTGGAATTTGGGCAGAGCACAAACTTATGCGCGTAATTATAAAATATCATAGCACTCATGTTCCTGTGAATTCTAGGCGCAAATATTTCTACCTGCCATCGAGCATAACTTCTCGAGCCTAGTTTGCATGTGTTTTTCCACCACTTAAGCCCCTATTTTATAAAGCAAGGTACTTTATAAAATAGGTGCAAAATACAGACGTGACAATGGGGTATGTTTACTAAACCGTCCTAAAGTGCGCTCTGCGACGTTATCGTGCGATAAGGTACCTTATCGCGCGATGATGGCGCTTTTTAAGGTGCACAGGTACCATATCGCACGATAACGCATGCTGCGGTGCAAACAAGCGCTGAAGGCGGGGAAAGGCTCCCGGAGGGCGGAGGAAGGCTCCCCAGGGGCGGAGAGAAGGGGTCAATGGGTGGAGAGTGGGAGGGGAGAGGCTCCCCGCACACTAACGATGTGAAATCCGAGGCCAAAACTAACGCCAGTGAAAACCTCGCGTTAGAGCTGATTTAAAGGGAAACGAAACCATTTCTGTCAGCAATGTACAGCAAAACCAGGGAAACCTACAAAAAAGTGATGTGTGATACATGTGCACGGAACAAAAGTGCAAATAAACAGTGAAAATGACCCCAACAAAATAAAAAAAAAACATAACCAAGCTGGGCAATAGTGATATTAATGTGAAACATCAAAAACCACTTCCGAGAAAGCTCCAAAAAAAAGATATGAATTTTCAAAGGGTCTACGCTCCGTCCCCATACAAGGTGAATGATCCCACAGTGAAATAGCACTGATCAGGGTTTCCCTCTCCATTGGACAGGTTTCCTATGGAATGCACATGTTCCACAACAGCAGGGCGGGCATGTCGGAATGGGCAACTGGACAGATGCTGGGAAAGGGGATACAGAGGGCTGCAGGCGGCACATGCTGTGGTGCAGCTCGGGCACAGTGCGGACTAGGCAGATGCCTAGGTGGCACTTAGGAATGCGGAAACTGTACAGCAGCCAGACAGCAACTGATGAGGGCCCAACATGGGCACGAGAGTGTTTATCACAGTGTCACATGGGATAGTACCCAGCAGGTACCTCCAAGGGCACAGAACATTGGCAGACGGTGTTGGGGGGAAGCATGGACATCTATGCAGGCACCCCTACCTCAGAACACGCACCATAGACAGCCGCCTACCTGCACACTGGATGGCATGAGACTGCACACCACCAGCACCACCAGCCAGAAGGGCATGTCAGCATGGTGGCAGAGGGGTACTGGTGGTGGAGGGGGTCAGTGGCAGCTGCCCAGAGCAGACCATGGCCTAGCCCTGTGTAGGTGGGTGCCATGCACTGCAACAGACAGGCCCTGCCAGACAAACAGTCATGGTATCACCAGGGAATGCACTGTCTCTGTGGCAACACGGTGGTGCAGTGCACACAACCAGTGTGTTAGGAGGCAGAAGGTCACAGGTTCAAGTCCCAACTATGGTGCCTGCCAACCCAGTCCCCATGTTTTACCCACTACTACAATGTGCTAATACAGACAGAACCTTTATTGCAGATGACGTAAACATGCCCAAAACACCTACATTTTACCCTACAGAGCAAAGACACCATAAACAGGCTCATTACCTAGAGCAGAGTCTCCCAAATGCAGTCCTGGAGGGCCAAACACCATTCAGGTTCCATGCTGCCTCTAATAAAGATGCCTGTGCTGCATATCTATGCACCACCCCCATGGTATGCAGATGTATCTCATGCATATTCATGAGGGACAGCATGAAAACCCGAACAGTGTTTGGCACACCAGGACTGGAGTTGGGAACCTCTGCCGTAAAGCAGCAGCCAACAGGGGCAGACACACCCACACCCACAGGCTCCATTAGCCAATGCCTGCTGGAGAGGCAGGACATTGGGCCCTGCGTGCATCTCCCAATACTAGCACTTGCATACCTTAGCAATGCCACCCTACACCTGGGAATACGGTACACAGCTATCAAACGTTTACTATGATTACTGACAGATAGCAATTCCTACGTTAAGCACAGTTTGCTGATTGAGCTCCATCATAGCAACCTTTCTGATGTCTGTGGAGTGTGCTTCAGGTCTGGTGTCTGACAGTGTTTACCACCTTGGGGAGTGACCCCCAACAGTATTGTGTACCATATCCATGCCTGCACTGTGCCCAGGACTGGTGTGGTGGCCAGGGCTGCTAAACACCTCTATAGTAGCACAATGCTGGCATAGGTGTGGGAGTGTGTGTCTGTCTATCCAGTGTGTGGTGGCTGCAAACACCCTCCACAGCCCACACTGCCAGCACTGTTGCCAGTATTGGCCTGCCAATGTGCATAATGAGGAGCAAGGTACCATGGGTATAGCCCGGACAGGGTGGCCTGGCCAGGATGCATCTGCACAGGGCATAGGGCACTGGCTGGGACATTGTAGTGCCTGGCCACCACCTGCACAGAGAGGGTGGCCACAGCATGTTCCGCTGGGAGATCACTCTCACTCTGACTGAGCAGTGACCATGGCATGGCTAGGCTCCTCCATAGTGCTATTTAGTATTTCTCTCATGTGATATTTATGGGTTTCCTTTTGGTGCCCAGTCACTGATTTATCTGCTTCGTGTGTATGCTGACATCCCAGTTCTGGGTGCATGCATTTCCACCAGGAACATGCACTATAGACTAGCTAGCAGACTGTCTGAAGCTGGTATGTGTCTTGATGGAACACCTTGCAGGGTGCAGCGGCTGAAGGCTTACTGCAGGAGAATATCAAATAGTGGTGGGGTGCAGCTTAGCATATCCAGGCCTAATGTCAGTCTGCTATTGCGTTATGGATGTGTACAGAGCTGCATTGACCGCCCTGTAGGGTGTCTGTTCCCCAGCAGGACTGGGGTTGATGGTCCCCTCTACTGCCACCTTTGCAGAGAGGTAGAATATGGATCTGTTGGTGGGAAACCTCTTTACCCCCTCAGCCCAGGAGGAGGAGGGTGGTGGTACATAATCCTCCTAGGGGTCAATAGGGGCTAAACGTGACTGAGACATACAGATATATCCAAGGTGTGTCTGCAGAAACTACCTATCTCACACATTAGCACTGCTGGGGACCTGGTGCTGGGCGCCCCACCTCACCCTCAGGGTGAGTGCAGTACCTGCACAATGTGACGGTGTGTAGCTACTCTGTGCCAGTAACACACATGGTCAGTTCCCCCTACCAGGCCGAGGTGCTTTGGGGGTGCATACCCCATCTTGTGTTCATCTGTAGACGGCTGATTTGCATGTGCAGTGCATCATGGGTATGGGTGGGCTAACCCTATCCTGGTGACCACAGCAGACTGTTTGTGTGGTGACTTGCAGTCCTTCTGCAGCCAGCCAAGGGCTTGCTAGCAGCTATAGAGCTGTAGCCCACTGGTTACTTCACTGCCTGTGGAGCCAGAGGTCATGGGTTCAAACGCACAGTGGGGTTATTTGATAGGGTTGTCCAAAGCATTATCTATTTTTAATGTACATTAGGGCTGCCAGCAAAAACCCCCTCAGCGTACTGTACCCATAAGGTGCCTCATAGGGCGCCCTATAGGGCACCTTATGGTTACCGTCCATATAAGGTGCACTATACGGTATCCTATGGAGCGACTTATAGGGTGCCCTATAGGGGACATTATAGGGTGCTGTGGCAGACAGTGCACTTTATAATGTGCCTTATGGAGTGCCTTATAGGGTGCCTTATGCGGCACCTTAGGTTACGGCACGTGAGGGTGTGTTTGCTGGCAGCAAGTAATAAAATACAAATAAAGTGCCACAGGAAACAATACTTACATGTCAAAGCTGATGCCTCAGCCAGCCTTAAGTATTAGGCACACTGGGGATCAAACTCATGACCCCTGTATTATCAATCAGTGCCTTAACCATTGTGCTACACTGCTTTTCCTCCTTGCATGTCAGCGCACCTACTTAAGATTTCCATGCGTTTAAATGCACAGTGCTGCCATCAAAAACAGTGCTATGACCTTGCCGTGCCTCATAGGGCACCCTATATGGCGCCCTATAGGCCACCCTTTAAGCAACATTGTAGGGTGCCTTGGCGGACAGTGCACTTTAAAATGTGCCCTCTGGGGTACCTTATGGGGTGCCTTATGCAGCACCTTATGTTACAGCGCTTTGAGAGTGCGTTTGCTAGCAGCAGTAATTAAAATAAAATTAAAATGCCTCATAATGCAATATTACACTTAACAGGTAGTGCTTCAGCCAGCCTTATTCATCGGGCACAGTGGGGGATTGAACCCATGACCCCTGCACCATCAGTCAGTGTCTTCACCATTGTACTGCAGCTCTGTTCCTCTGGTTACACATCAGCGTGCCTGCTTATGCTTCCTGTGCGCGTTGCTCATGCGCGGCGCACATTAGCATGCAGCGCACATGAGTGCGTGATAATCCCGGTTTTCTAGGTTAAGACTGAAACGCCCACTCCTTATGTGGCATCCTGCACACTAGCGCCGGGCGCACATTAGGACGGTTTAGTAAACATACCCCAATGTATTAAACTTGGTGATCCTTATAAAATTATCATCCACGAGGTTATTTTCAAAGCCCTATTTATGATTGAAAAATGTATAAGCAGCCTTATACACATGTAAATCACTATTTTAGAAACAATAAAATGTACATGTGGATGAGCATATCACATCAAAAGTGCATGGGGTATGTCAGGTGCGTGGCTTGGATGGGACAAAAAACTAAATGTGTATTCCCCATTTCATATAGAGAATGCATGTGTAAGCCCCAAGTTGTCCATGTTCAGATTCACACATGCTCCCTGCCGCAAAGGATTTGAATATTGCTCCTTTTGGCCATTCCATTACTGGAAGGATTAAGGAGGATACTTAATCATTCAATGTTTATTTCCCCCTCTAAATTGAAATGAGGTTAAGATCAAGTCCTCTGTAATTAATTAAGAGTAGAGAACTGGGGCGTGTCAAGATGGCTGCCTGAGCAGAGTGTTACTCCACGTTTCTTATGGTAAGCAGAAGCAAGCTAAGGTTAATTCGGGGAAGATACCCCCTGGATCCCCATTCTTACTGATTTCTGGTCCAATGGATGTGTTTTTGCGAGGGTATTCTGCAGCGTCAGGCTACGGTGTGGGTCCAGTGATTTCGATGCCGAGGTTGGTGGATCCGGTGTCATCTTCGCAGGCTGATGTTACTCTCTCCCCGGAGGAGCATCTTCCCCCCCCCCCCCCACCTCCTGTCTCAATGGCGCAACTGCAGAAGATGTGGTTGGCCCCCAGTAAGATGCCAAAGTGGGAGAACCCAGCATCCAAGGGAGCACTGTGGCAACTATTGCCACAACAACTGACCTGCTGGAGAGTTTTTTGGCAGTCACAGGAGTAACTTCATGGGAGATTCATTCAGCTGGCTTATATGAAGGTACTGGAATAGCCTCTTTTGCTTCAGTTTCAGCTGTTTCTGGAGTTTCAGCATCTGCGATGGTCATGGTAAGACCCTCTGAAATTACCTTGGAGACTCTTTGGGACATAATTACATAGTTGATTATGGTTGTCTCTTTGCAAACTCAGCAATTGCAGTTAAAATTGCAGGATCAAGCCGCTACGATTGTTTTGCAACAAACAGCAATTGAAGAGTTAAAAGTAACTGTTATAGACCATTCAACTGAGATTAATTTGATCCATGACTCTCTTTGAAGTTATAAAGAATTTATCTGCTATCCATTTTAAGTTGAAAGCCCTTGAAAATGTATCTAGGGCTCCCAATTTGCGATTTATCAATTTTCCAAAATCTGCAGCTGTCTCAGCACGGGAAATGTTTCGTAGATACTTATTGGAGATTTTGCAAGTTTCTAAGGAAATGATTCTGACTGGTTCTCGTATTTGACTCACCTGATCTCCTTGTGTTTCTCTTGTGTTGTCTGTCTTGACTAGATTGTAAGCTCTGATGTCTTACATGTCTATGCAGTGCTGCGTACATCTTATAGCACTATACAAATGCTCAGTAGTTGTAGCCTATGGGTGAATCTGAAGCTATGGACACTTTAAACACATCAGCCTTATTGGAAGATTCACAGACTGAATCATCGGTTTCTGCTACTTTGTTGGTTATGTGGGCATTATCAGCTGACAGAGACTGGATTCTTAAGCTGCTCTTTAAAAAATGATCTGTCCCTTTCCTTGTGTTTAATGTCAGCATTTTCCTAGATCTCACTAGAGAAACCCAGAAACGCCATAAGGAATTTCTTCTGTTAAAAAGTGGAGAATTGCAGCTGGGGGCCTTGTTCTTTTTAAAATACCCCTGTAAATGCTTGGTAAAATATAATTCAGTTAATTATGTATTCTATCAGCTTTCTGAGTTGACGGCTTTTATCAATGCTAAGCAGATTATGTCTTCTTCTTCTAGACTGCCTTGAGAAAGATACTTGTATGTATATATGCTGTTGTGCTTTATTTCATTGATCCCTGGGTTATGGAATGTTTAAGTGGGAGATAGTTTAGGGGTTAATTAAGCTTTCTTAATTTCATTGATCAGCTCCAGCCATTGGCCCGACACAGGCCGTGTTTTGTTAAGCTTTCCTCAGGGGTTAAAAATGGCTAAAAAATACAATCATAAAAATATACAATAAGAATTAAATAAATAAACACTCAAATGTAATATGTAGGACCAAGATACAAACATCAATGACATATTCTAAATCATAAATCAATTCATGTGCAAACATATACATACAGCAAAAGTTACTTGAATCGTAAAAAACAATAAATATAATAATGAAAAATGTACATTGACCAAATAAATAATAAAATCATTGAAACACATAAAATACATAAAACCATGAAAAATCATAATTAGATGTAATCATGTTATTATAAATAGTTTAAAACTCATTGACTAAGGGTGTGACAAAAAACTATGGAAAGAACCTACCTATATGTATTATTTTATGTCCAGATAAACTTATACCACTATAAGATAAAAATAATAAATAATACATAATAAATAATACAAATCATAAGGGAACATTGGAGTAAAATCGACAGAGGAATGAGTGGACATGAATGCCTAACAAGGACCGGGACCTTAAGATGTTATTATCAAAAAAGTCAAAATATGTACTAAACTTGTTGTAAGAGCATTCAAACCTTCCTATTCAAACACCTTGGTCCTAAGAGATCCTCAACATTGTAACTGTGAAACTAAAAAATAGTGTACGTGTGTAATTTAAAAAAAGGAATGGTGTGCATGTATAATTTAAAAATACTGAGTGCCGTATTGATTATCGGAAATTTAAAATTGAACCTTATCGATCCCATTATAACAAGGAACATATAGGGGTATGTTTACTAAACTACGGTAATGTCATTCGCGTTAGGTTCCGCAGTAAAGGTACAGATGCCCATATAAAGGCATGGGCGTTGCATCGTTACAGCAAGCTGTAGCAGCTAACGCGCTTTACAAGGCGCCTTAGACTAACGAGCGTTACAAGGCGCCTTGTAAGGCACCTTGTAAGGCGCCTTGTAAGGTGCCTTGTAAGGTGCCCAGTAAGGTGCCTCATAAGGCTCCCTATAGGGCCTCCTAGGCTAAGTGCCATATTAGGCACCCTTGGACAAGGCACCGCAGAAGGCACCTTGGGCCTAACAAGGTTATAGTGGCCTAGGTTAGTGTGCCCTAGGGACTGCAAGGTGCCTCAGGATGACATGCATGACCTGTGCAGAACAGAGACAGATGTAGCCCTAACACTAGACAGAGCACTCAGAAAAGGCAATGAACAGGTGAGTGAAGGAGGGAGAAGTGGGAGCCGCTGGACCTGCCATATCTGCGGGCATCCCATGTGCCTGCCAGAACTGATAACAAACATGGTGGGGCAGCTGTACCACAGTACAGGGTGTTGGCAATGTAAAGTACTGGAAAAACAGTCGGTGGCAGATGATGGGAATACGTGTTCCCCAGTGGAGACGGAGGTGGCAGAATTGTTACAATGATGGGTGGACAGAGGAGTGGTGGTGCCATGCAGATCAGGCACAAGCGAGGCAAGCATGAAGAGGCGCAATGCAGGAAAGGGTAGCAGTGCAGGACATGGGGTGGCAGCCTGCACTGGCAGACAGGACTCTACACAGCTGACAGACGCAGATAGACGGACGGAGGGAATGTTGGCAATTGTGGCGAGGGTATTATGGGCTGGAAGCACAGATCTGCAAAAATATGACCTCTACAGGCATGCACACTATTTGAGTAGGACAGGCATAAGAGGAGGGAACAATGAGGAACTGAACCCATGAACACTGCCAAGAATGACATTGTATTAACCAGTAGGCTATACCTCCATTGTGTATGTCACAGCAATGTCTGGGTACAGAAGGACTGCAGGTCACCGCACAAACTGTCTGCTCTGAGTGCCAGGATAGGGTAACCCCACCAGTACCCATGATGCAGTGCACATGCTGAATAGCAGTCTACAGCTGATCACCAAATGAGGTCTGCACCTCTCCGGTACCTCCGCTTGGAAAGACAAACTGACAGTGCGTGATACTGGCACAGAGTAGCTACAGACCATGCCATTGTGCAGGTTCTGTGTTCACCCTGAGGGATAGGATGGGTGCCCAGCACTAGGTCTGCAGTACATGTGGTACTAGAGATAGGTCCTGCTGTACATCCCCATCACTACCAGTCTGTGACAGGTGTTCTTGCAGTGCAGCTGAAGGTAATTTGGTGTCCATCTGTATCCTGCAGTCACATGTAGTCCTGTAGGACCAGGGAGCAGACACCAGCCAGATTGGTGTGTACCCTGTGTTAGGGTCTAACTGACATGGGCAGCTGTTATTAGGGCAGAGGAGTTTCTAGAATTGCATGAGGTGTGTGTAGCAGTGCCTTTATAGGTTGCAGTGGTATACACTACATACCCCAAAGGCAACAAAAATATCAAGAAGGATGAGAATCAGACAGAAGCCTTTGGATTTAGTGAGGAACAAGTCGTTGGAACATTTGGCAAGAGCCATTTCTGTGGAATGTAGAGAATGAAAGCTAGATTACAGTGGGTCCAGAAGGGCTAGAGAGGAAAGAAAGTCAAAACAGTAGCAATGAACCGCTCGTTCAAGTAGTTTTGAAGCAAAACGGAGGAGATAGGCCATTAACTGGAAGGACAGGTAGGTTCAATTCAATTCAAAAGTTATACCTCATCTATCATAAATTTCTAGGCAAGTTACATAAAAATGGAAAAAATAAAAGCAGATAACTCACATTTACACGTTAATGTATATTAATGTAGATTGGGGATCTCCCTGGTGAATACCGGGGGGCAGAAGTGATCAGCAGATGCTCCTTCCCTATTGGTATCCAGGTTCAAAATGGCACCCCTGACTCCCTAGCAACAATCTCACAGTACTGTCGCTAGGGGTCAAGCTGCCAATAGCCTTGTTATTGATGTGGAGGGGAGGGTTCCAGGGATAACTCAATTTTGCCCCCCCCCCCCACTCCTCCTTCTGGCCCCTTAGATTGTAAGCCTTAGAGACAGGAAAATATCTGCTGTACCTAGTAGGTCTGGGACTGGTCCACCATTCTCCATTCCAGTGAGGTGGGCTTCACAACCTCATGCATCTTCCTCGATGAAATGAATGCAGAACTGTGGACAGAGGACTTTCTTCATAACACTAAATTCCAAGGGGCATTCGTGTAAATATGAAAAGACGTGACGAGTTCAGTGAAAGTCTCAGTATTGTTAAGGGTAAAGAAAGAGTGAACCCTGATATCTATGTGAAGTAGCAGAAAACACAGAGGATCGCTCAAGCAGTGGAGTGAATGACTTGCTAGTGCTTAGGACAACAGCCTGAACCCAGAAAGACAAGGGTTCAAATCCCACTGACACTCCTTGTGGCCTTGAGTAAATCACTTAACATTCCATTGTCTCAGGTAGCAACTTAGGTTGTAAGTCCTCTGGGGACAGGGAAATACCTACAGTACCTGCTAATAACTTGCCTAGAGCTATTACTGAAAGGTGTGAGCTGAGTAAATAAGCCCAGGTTGTCTTTGCCCTGTTTAGCATTGCAACGCACATGACTCTATATAGGAAAGTCACTTAACTTGGCAAGGTTAGGTATTCTGCTATTGACCAGTACATAGGGTGGAGAGGTAATATTGAAAACCATTTCTACAGGCAAAAACAAAAAACATTTCTTTGACTAATGCTCGCCTTCAGTGCAGGTAGAAGTATCTGTGTTATTCAACAACAGGTGACTTCAACCCACATTCTTATGAGACGTTCCCAAGACTGGAGTTTGGTCAAGAGAGCAGTGATGCATATTCCACCCACACAGCCACTGAAATACATGGGCCCCCCTTCCATCTGCTCTTATTCTTATGAGGTGGAGCCCCCCCCCCTCCCTTTGCACTGGGAGATATTTTTTAATATTTTGCTTTATTTAAACTTCAGCCACTGTGGAAGAGGGAATGGTGTGCATAGTTTTCTATGTAGTGCCCCTTTATGGGCATCCTTGGGTTTGGGGCCGATCTGGCAGGAGCCTCCTTCAGGCAGACTTCGTTGGTCCCTGAATTTTTGGCGCCTGGTGCTTCTGCCTGGGGAAGAAGGGTATAAACATAAACATTAGTGTATGGGAATTCCTCCCTTTTCCCCAAGAAACCCAAGAATGTGTGTCAATGAACAAGGCTGGCTGGCAATCTTTACAAGCTTTGTTAACCTCTGTAATTTTATATAAAGTACCTAAAATCTCCTCAGAAAACAGCAAGAATCTCATATGTATTCTAAAAGTTTAAGATAACCATTTAGATAAATTTGGTGTCCTAAACCCCACATATTAAACCAGTTAGATAGGAAAACCTTTTTTTCTCTCCCATGTTCTGTTACCAGATATCCTCCCCTCTTTGATTCCCACATGTCTCACCCATGTGTTGGAGTGCAACTGCACTGGTTGCTGCTGGAAGTTTTGGGAGGATATGTTGTGCCTGGCCTGGCCTGTCTCTGCTGCTGGACCTCCCCCTGCCTGTAGAGGTCACTACTGCACTCACTATCTCTGCTGCCAGGGTTCCTTCCACCTGGAGAGGTCACTGCTGCGCTCACCATTTCCACCCCAGACCTCCTTCTGTCTGGAGGGGTTGCTTTGCATTCACAAGTGTCCACTGCCAGAGTTCTGCCACCAGGTCTCTCTCCAGCTGCAGAATCCACTGCAGGGGCATATCTACTGTACTCATGCTCAATCGCTTCAGCTCTTTGAACTACTAAGTTGCAGTTCAGCTTTATCAGTCTAGTGAAATCCCCTTCTCTCAAAAGCTAAAACAGAAAATGCAGCAAAGAAAAACATGCAATCCTTCTCTCTATAAACTTAAAACTTCCACCCGCTGCCCAGGAACTAGGTCACACCCCTCCCCTTTTGGGTCAGAGTGAGGGTATCTGTCTCTCCCTTGAACACAGTCCTGCAACTTTCTCACCATCCCCGATATATATTCCCCAACATATATATCTGTCGACTTTAGAATAGCATTATTATTTATTTGTGTAAATAATAATGGTATGCAATCTCTACCCATTGGTGAGAGCCAGCAATTTGCATGTCCTGCCCCCTGCAGTTGACTAGTCACCCACTGAAGGATTATATTACATTGTAAGAATTTCCAATCTTTATCCTCCGGTGCTGAAAAAAATCTTTTTCTTCCCCTTCCCAAAACTCTTGGGAGGTTTCATGTATAATTAAAATGTACACATTATTTCTGATGGAAAAATTGCCTGCAGAGAGAACAGATATAGATCACTGCAGATAACTTTTCATTAAGCAACAGTCCTCTTGCTGCTCTTGTCCAAGCCCAGGATATTAGCAGCTACTGTTTTGCAGATATTGTACAACTAGTTGCATTCATATATCCTAGTCATCTGAATCTCTCTGTATTGAATAAAAGATACAGTGGCTAATCAGAGCTGGCCCATTCATTGTGCGAGAATGTTGTTCGCACAGGGACCCGCGCCTCAGGGGGCCCCGTGCCAACTCCATTCTGCGCATGGTGTTCGGTTTGCAGGGCTGGCTGGCTTCAGAGGGAGCCGGGGAGGCCTGAAGCCCCAGCTCACCTCTGCACAACGCCAAAGTGAAGAGCAGCATCCAGCAGCTGGGTTCTCCTGAAGCGCGCTGAATGCCGGGAAACAGGAAATGCACTTTAACTTCCGGCACCAGCGCATTTCAAGAGAACACAGCTGCTGGAGTGAAGGAACACGCTGCTCTTCACACTGGCACTGTGCAGAGATGAGCCAGGGTTCCATCTCAAGCCAGTCAGATAGGTGCAGGGCTCTTTTGGGAGGAGGGGGGGGGGGCCAGGACTGGAAATCGGCTGATGGGTGGCTAGGACTGAAAATGGGTTGTTGCGGGGGATGGGAGAATTGGAATAGAAAGGAGCAGATGCTGGGTGGGGCTGGAACTAGAAGGGAGCTGATGTTGACGGAGGACTAGAAGGGGATGGGGCTGGGGGAGTAAGGATGGAGAGGGGAAAAGATATTTTGTGTGGGAGAGAAGAAAAATCTACGATTGGACAGGTATTGGGAGAGTAAGTGGGGATTGAGGATGGCAGGATGAAATTTGAGTGGATGAAAAAAGGAAGAAAGAAATGGAGGAAAGAGCCAAAAGGGAAAGATCAGTATGTTAAAGCAGATGTAGAGAGAGAATGGAAAAAAAAACTAGAAGAAAGGACAAAGGGACAGCAGACAATGGAGAGTTAGCAGAAGACACAAAGAAACCAGAAGAAAGTGACTGGAGCAATTGCACCTGAAAAATAAAATGCACAAACAAAAAAAGGTAGAAAATTACTTTTTTATTTTGAATTTATTAACTGGAATATGTCAGCTCTGGGGAATGTGCATCTTTAACGTCTGCATTTTGTTTAGTACAAGAGGAAATTAATTTATAGTTTTATTTCTCCAATGTTGTACTTCCAAAGTTTGGTTTTTGGGGTTCTCAGTTTAATTATTGTCTTCCTATTGTGATCCCTTGTTTTTTGTTTGCTGATGGTCTATGTTCTGCATGTGCAACCGAGCTGAGGTATTCTGTTCATGTAGTTTCTATTTGACAGTGCCACTTGTTCTCTTTCCCTAGAAGGTCATGTATTGTTATTCTCTGAGATGTATTGGTTTAATATTTGCAGAGTTGCCTTTTGATAGGTAGGGTTTGGTGCTTCGTGGGTCCTGGTAGTGCTGTTATGATACGGTGGGTTTGCTATGGGTTCTAAATGGGTAATGTTTATAGTAGTTCCTAATGTGCCTGGCGGTTGGCACTGGAGTATAGTAATGTAGAAATCCGTTAGTCTTTCTTTATCCAGATACTCATTAAGAGTCATGTTTTCTAAACGTTAGTGCATGTTAACATTTTGCAAATATTTATGCAAATGAGGCCCCCTTTGCAAATGAGGCCCGCAATGAGTTTCCACATATGGCCCCGCACCACCCTTGGGCCGGCCCTGAGCCTAATAGCTGGAACAAAATCAATTGAAACTGAATTTGGGTAAGTCTGAAGCCATGTGGACCACTTGTCGCTCATGTGCCCTTACGTGTGCTTCCTTATTAGCTGCTCAGCCGCTTCCACTCCATATCATGGATGTCAACCTAATGCACAACTTTCCTTTGAAGTCCAAATAGCAGTGGTTTTTAAAAGCATGGGGGGGGGGGGGGTTGCATTGTGTTGCATCAGAGCCATACAGTCTTTTCTAGTGCATTAGCAACCTTATACCTATCACTGATGCATGCACTAAGCACTTCAAACCTTTTCATCAGTTTTGTTACATATAGATTAAAATTTGTTTTTGTTTTTTGTCTTGACTGCAGGCCTACTGCATGCACAAATAGCTTGCGTGTGCATATACCTCAAAATTTACCCATGTACTATCGATATAGGCGCACACGTGTGTAAATGTTAGGCGCACAACAAATGGCCAAACAAGCCCAAAATGCACACCTCTAATTCATGATAAGTCAAATAGAACTGAGTAATTCTTTACAAAATGGATTAAGGACAGTAACATTAAAATGGCTTCAGATATTCCAAAACATAGCAATTAAATGCATTTGCCAGGCTAAGGAATTTGATCACATTATGCAGATGCTAAAGAACAATATTGGCTCCCAGTTAGTTGTAGAATTAAGTTTAAAATCATAACATTAACTTATAAGACATTTCATATGGGGCTTCCAATTTCTCTCTCAAATTACCTAATTTTGCCTATACCATGTAGATTACTCTATTCCCAAAATAATAATCTTTTAGTTTTGCCATCTTCTGTTCAAGGCTGATTGGAGTCTAGTCACGATTCAGCATTCTGCGACCTGGCATTATTCCTGTAGAATTCTATTCTACCAGTCACGCAGAAATTTCCCTTCCCAAATTTAAGGTGGCTTTGAAGGCCTCTTTCTTTACCAAGGCCTTTGGCAAGGAATAAAGTTTAGGTATGGGTAGTTGGAAAAGAGCTGTATTTCCCTCCCTATCTCATTTGAATAACTGTCCTCCTCTGTTTTAACTGCTGTTTTTATTTTACTATATATCAATACTATTGTAAACAGTTCTGATGTCCAGTTTAGATCAGTATAAAAAGTGTAAAGAATTATTGTGACAAACCCTGCCAATGAAAACTACCCACGGACTTGGTGAGACCATGGGTATTTGAAGATCCGTTCGTACAAGCTAAACCTGATGTTATTCCTCTTATTACATAGTAATATAGTATATGACAGTAGATAAAAACAAGTATGGTCAATCTAGTCTGACGTTTAAGGTGGCTAGAGTGGTTGTAACTGCAGCTCCGTGCAGGTGACCCCCCCCCCCTCTCTATGCCTGTGTTTAGGGTTGTACCTGTTGCTTGGCGCAGGTCGGCCCCCTTCTATTTATTGAGTTTAAAAGATACTAAAGTTTGCTTTGATTTTTTCCCCTTGCTATAAAGGGATACACTGTGTTATTCCTATGCCATTTTGAATTCTGTCTTGTATTTGCCCCCACCATTTCCATCGAGGGGGCATTCCAAGCATCCACCACCCTTTCAGTGTTATTCTTACAATGCAGAACAAAAAGACAGTTATGGTGTGTAGTACTGATCAGGAAGAAAGCATGGACCTAGCTTAGAAGCAATGCTCTCCATATACACAAGCTATCTGGATAGCCTTTGGCAGCCACCATTAAAAACAGATGTTCAGCGGAGGCCACTGCTCCCACACTTCCACTGAATATCTGGTATCATTTTGCCCATAGCGGCATGTGTATAAAAAAAGTTGTGCGCGTGGGCTATATCAGGCCATCTAATTGTAATTTAGGTTTTCTCCTCTATTCATTTTGCAGAGTAGCAATATAACTTTTACTTTTCTCAAGTCCTAATCACACCATTAAAACAGAGCATGGAAATGGAGTACCGATGGGAAGGGCACTTTTCAAGTGATTTTAGCTGGATAAAAGGAGCTGCTGAAAATTATCCTCCTCCTCTGAGGGAAAAAGTACTTGCACGGTTTCATAATGTGGGAACCAAAAAAGGACAGGTGTGGTGCAGAGCAGAGCTGACTGATCTCATGGGGATTTCATCTTGAAATCTCTACGCATGGTTTCAACAATGGATTTTGTTGCTGCTGATACTGAAAGACCTAAAGTGCGGCCCGTCCCTCAATTTCCAAAGGGAAATTTGGTTGGGAGTTTCCCTTTGGAACTGTGCTTGCAGGCTCCATGTAATTGCCACATATATGACTGGATCACAGAATGGCAAAGAGCATAGATAATATATTTATATGGGCATGAAGAAACAGAAAAACACTATAGTTAAATGAAGAATTTATACACATATTAGTGATCAAGTCTTTATCATGCTCCTCAAAGTCAAAACTGAACCGCTGGAGAAACAAACCACTGATTTATAGTCCCACCCAAAGGGCTTGGTCACTTGCCTCTAGGAAATCAAGAGGCTAACCCTGCTTTGTTGAGTCATAGGAAATCAAGAGGCTAACCCTGCATTGTTGAGTCATAGTTCGAAAGTCTGTCAGAAGGATCCATAGAGAAATGATCTGATGGTAAGGGTCCCTCTCCCTCAGAACAACGTTGGTAAATTGTATTAGCCTCTGACCCTTTCATAATGGGGATCATTCTGTCCCATGAATAGCGGGAATGGACATCCCATTGGGACATCTATTCCTGCTATTCGCCCCCCCTGCTGGTCCTGGCTAAAGCCTCCCCATATGAACAACATGTTTGTACGGGGAGGCTTACACAGAGGCAGGAGGGGCGTTCCAGTGGGGGAGTGAGGGTGAGGCATGGGTGGACCGTGACCGCAGATGTACAGAGCCGATTCAGAGGTCAGCCTTGTACATCTGGGGCCATGAATTTAGACAGTGGACTTATTCCACCACAGAGGTGGAATAAGTCCCCCAGGATGTTGGAGGATCCTGCTGCTGGGCCGAGAAAAAAAGGTAGGGGGGTCAAGTAAGTTCCCCACAGCTTGACCCTGGCCATGAGAAGCCAGATTGAGGATCTGGCTGTGTGGAATAAACGAGATCGGCGGCAGCCAGCATTCACGGCTCCTTAATGGAGCCGCGGTGCCATAGCGATGGGACACCATGGCACTGCGGCTCCATTCAGAAGCCTGACTGAGGTAGCTGGGGATTTGCTAGGCATACAAGCTGATCACTGCACGTTCAGTCCATAGACCCAATTCTGATCCCACAACACATCTAGCCCCCACAGGATGAGAATCGGGTCTACTTCTGGGCGTCCCGATTCCAATCGACTGCACAGGGGCCTGGACGGCAACATTGGAATGTGCCTCTATATTCTTAAGGTCACGGAAAGCTTTTGCTGAAACAAATGTATTGTTTTCTTTGCAATTTCAGTATATGAGTGCTGTCACACATAGGTGTCAGAGTGGAGTGGGCCACCCAGGCCCTTGCCCTACCAAACTTTCCCTGCTGATCGCAGCCTTGATGCAAGTTGTCTGCCTGCGGGGATCCCATCTCCCCCAGATAGAAGACTCTTTCTGTTTGCTTGCCGGAGATTGGATCCCCATGGGCAGAACAGGAGGGGAAGGCTGCAATGGCGGCCTCAGTGCAGGCTGTCTGCCCAAAGGGGGCTGGGGTGGAATTAAGATGGAGTTGACCATCTTTTCCATGGAGAAATATATTCTGAAGTGACACCTATGTCTGTCCCCTATGAGCGTAATAGTATGATGGTTCAGGAAACATACGCCTCACCAAAACATTGTTTTTCTAGAAAACTAAAAAATCCAAGACTCCTACATGGAGAAATTACAGTCAGATTTGAATTCCATAGCAGTAAATTAATTTGGAAATCATGCACAGTGATGTACATAGATTAGTATCATCCTAAATAAAAGACTGACTAGTCGATAAACTAGGCTAATAAACTATCCGTGAAACACGACAACAACAGCAACTAGTAAATATGTGACTGCATGTTCCTAAGATTTTGACTGTCAAATATAAACAGGGATTGCAGGTATTGTAGAACTACAAACATTTTTTGTGACTTAGGAGAGCAATGGCAGCCTGGCATAGTTGAAGGCCTTAGTGTAAAGCTTTCTATGTTGAGATGCTGTTATCTGTTGCTCTTTGTTGCTGCTATATGTTGCTTGCAATTTGCTCGGGTTGGCTTCTGTTATAATATGTTTTGTTTCGCTCTTTTTTAAATGAAGCTTGTGTTGGAGATGTTTAGTTTTGTTTAATACAGAACTACAAGCTCAGATCTTTTAATAAATCATTAATATTAATGTGTTCTCATTACAGCTTTCATAAATGACTAGTGTGAATATAGGAGCCTGTTGGCATTTAGATTTTATGGTACATTTAAATGTCCTAAGTGTCCTATATCACATTCATCTCCAAACTGCATGATAAATACAGTGAGACACCATTATCTAGGGCAGGGGTGGGCAAGTCCGGTCCTGGAGAGCCACAGACCAGTCAGGTTTTCATGATGTCCCTAATGAATATTCATGAGATCTATTTGCATCCACTGCCTTCCATTGTATGGAAATAGGTCCATGAATATTCATTAGGGACATCATGAAAACCTGACTGGTCTGCGGCTCTCCAGGACCGGACTTGCCCACCCCTGATCTAGGGTAGCCCATGTCTGAGAAGAGGGGTGAAAGATCCTGAGGTAGGATGATCAAGGGCTCTATTCCACCTAGCCCCAAATTATGAAAAATGCCCACTTTGTAAGGCAACATTGCTAATATGTAATGAAAATGCAGAATATCAAAGGTATGGGAGGGGTTGTTTTACGTTTCAGCTTAAACAACCAAAAAGCTGCAATTTAAATGTAATGAAATGTAATTATAGTGGAAGAGAATATCTCTCTCTGTATTTTTTAGCAGCAGTTGGATACATAAAGTACTTTAAATTTGTTGGTTGAGCAGTGTTCAACCAGTTGATCAACTGACTAAACACAGCTAAGCCAACCAGGGAGAAGTTAACGCATGCGGGAGGGAGAAGTTAACAGAGAAGTTAACGCATGCGGGAGTGAAAAGCAGAGCCTGACTGGCTGATTTCAAAATCTTTGTCCCAGTCACTAATTAACTGCGACAGGTAGTTTTAAATTGCTAAATGAGGCAAATTATCGCACAGCTGTCACGTTACAACTGGCTCTCCCATCTTACAGTAAGGAGGTTATTTTAGAGGCCCTATCCATGATTTACACGTTGATAATCAGGCATGCACATGCGTAAATCTCAGCCCCGTGTAAATGGCCATTTTAGAAAGGGTCCAATTTACACACGGTTGTTCTTAGTACGTGGAAGTTTCAGGGGAATGTGTCCGGGACACAGCCTTGGTTCGTCAAAAATCTACACACATATCCCCCATTTCATATAGGGAATGCATGCGTAAGCCCAAAATTCTCCATATCCTGATTTACACCCTCTCCCTGGCAGGGTGCGGTTCGGCCAGCCCTTTACTGGAGGGATTAAAGGGGTTATCTTTCGTAACCTCCCTCATTTATTTCCCCTTTCAAATTGAAATGAGTTCAAGATAGCATCAGCTGTAGTTAACTAGCAACAGCTACATGTCTAAGGTTGCAAAACGGCTCACATGCACATGCGAGTGCAGCACTGACATTTGCAAATTGTGAACTGCCGGTGCCTATCTGTGTAAGCTGCCAGGTTTTCCCACATGGATACATATCCTCGTGCCTACATGAACTTCCTTCTATGTATTTTAGAAGCAGCTCAACATTAGCAGAGCCGTTTCTAAAAAGCTATTGGAATTGACCAGGATGTCTCACTTCTGATCTCCACGTACTATCTAAAATGTGTCTTCACGTGTACGGCTACTTGAATATGCAAGTACACGATAAAATAGATTCATTTTTTATCTATGTTCGGGCCCTTAAAAGTGTTGATCATACCTGCTTGTTGGTGGGTTTGCAATGTAATAGGTTGCCACTCAAATATCTATTCTGAGCCATATCTAGCCACGGTTTATCCTCTATTCATGCTGCAGGGTGCGAAATTCCTGGGTGCCAGACTGCCTATGGCAATCTAGAATTCTCCAGGGCAGGCATGCAAAATCTTCTCCTACCCTCTGGGACAGGTAATTTGCATGTGATATTTTGTTAAGTTATGCTTTTATTTTCTGACTCCCTAATTACAATAATACATTTTTAAGGTTTCAAAGCACTCTATAGATCTTGGAAATGCTCTTCCTAAATGGAGAAAATTAAAATGTAAAAAAACTAACCAAAACCCCATACAGTATGCTTTAATTAACAGTGCATAATGCACCTGGAAATAATTTTCAAAAGTCTGTTCTGTATCCTATTCTCTTCATATTTATAGCATTGCATCCAAAACAGATGCAAGGGTAATTTAAAATGACTGCAGATCCTACTGCCATTTTTTTTTTTTTTACTATTTAAAGAGACAAGATGTATCAAAACTCTTCCTACAGTCTCTTGCCAATATGTGCACTATTTGAAAATACCAGGCTATTTTCATCGGCAAATCTAGAGCAATCTTTGCAGGACTGAAAAATATTTGCATATGACCTTTTTATTAAATAAACACATACAGTAGGAAAAAGCATTGTTATAGTCACTTATTACAGTATTGAATGGATTTAGAACAAGTGAGTACAGTGCAAAGCATGAATCATCCTTGAATCTGAATTTGGCTGCCTCTTGTTGATTTGATAGCCAAAAAAGATGTATATAGGCAATCACTGTTGCTGAAGATAAAGGGGATTATTTTAGAAGCCCTATTCACCTTTTAAATGTGGATGTGGCACCAGCATAATGTAGAAATTGAGTCCACATTAAAAATGCCTATTTAGAAAGTCTGCAAGATGCATGTTCCGATGCTCGGCATGGATATCTGTGCACATTTCAGCTGGGGGTATAACAGGAGCGTCTGGGACGTGTGCCTGCATGTCTATGAGATATTTCACATAGGTTAGAGATGTGCAAGGCAGATTTTCTAAACATGCCAATCTACACCTTCTATAAATCATAGATAGGGATGGGCTTTTGTTATCTGTTGGAACTACATGTGGCATTGATGTTTGGAGGAGCTTGGTTTGCGAGTTATTGACCTGACTGACATCTATCCACATGTACCCCTGCAGTACATCCTGTGTCTTTTTCCAACTATCCGTCTCCCCTTTCCAAGACCCAACAGAGTACGTGTGTGTGTTTGTGTGTGTGCATGTATCTATGTGGATGTATGTGCAGTACTGTGGATGCTGATGGCAGGAGACATTGAGTGCTGGTGGTGGAAGTCACTGAACGCTGGTGCTGGAAGCCACAAGGTGTTAGTGTGAGCCAGGAACCATGGATGAGATAAATATATTGATTGCACTTACCCTGCTGCATGAGACTCACAAGGAGCACAGGAGAGACACTAGGAGCCACCAGTATTAGAGGGTCTATAGGCCCATGACCCAATTTCTGGACAACATGGATGAGCAGTACCTCACCAGGTTGTTTTAACAAGGCAGCCATCCACTATCTATGCCTGGAGCTAAAACTGCTCCTCTGCTCCATGATAAATAGGGATCTGCACATGTCTGTCCACCTCCAGGTCACCACAGCCCTCACCTTCTTAGCTACTGGTAGTTTCCAATCTATGTTGACTGTCACTGTGAATCTATGTGAGTCAGTCAACTCACAGTACATCACACAGTTCCTGAGGGCCTTTCTAATCCACACATCACAATGTGTAGCCTTCCCATAAACCATGTAGCAGAGGCAGCAAACCTTGACCCAATTATATGAGGTGGCTCACTTTCCACTGGTATTGGGGACTTGATTGCATGCATGTGGCCCTCAATCCCTCATGAGGAAGAGAGGCTACTTATGTACAAGTGGTCTGCAGTATACAAGGGAGATAATAGATGTTTTCCTCAGGTTTCTGGGTTCTTGCCATGACTCCTACATCCTTACCCAATCTGGCATCTGTGAGAGGCTTGAGAGTGGAGAGATCACTAGTGGATGATTGCTAGGTAAGCCCCGCACCAGCCTTCCCTATCACCAAGACATGCACATGCATGGAGGTTGCATTGTTTCCTAGGAGTTGCAGCACTCCACCCAACAGCCCAGGGTTGCAGTGTCCACCCAACACATGAAACACCCTGGAAATACACTAATATGTGTCCCCTCTACTCCTACATCTGCAGGTGACAAAGGATACCCTCTGAGGTGTTGGCTACTGACCCCCATTGTGGCACTGCACACACAGGCAGAGAAATGCTACAATAGTTCCCATAGGAATACAAGTGACAACACTGAGAGGACATTTGCACAGCTCAAGAGCAGCTTCCGGTACCTTGATTGATCTGGAAGAGAGACTGGGAAACTACATCAACTAGGTATTGTACAGCCCTGTTAGGGTATGTCAGATCTTCATGGCCTGCTGAAAGCTCCACAGTTTGGCACTGAGGTGCTGGCAACTACTCCCTGAACAACAGGACACAGTAGATCCTGACCATGATATAGATGATAAAAAGCCAATACATGAGGAGACTGGCAACTATACCAACTAGGTGTTGCAGTAAGAGACAACCGCATACAAAGGCACATCATGTGAAGGTAGCTATATACTTACTACTCCTACTACTACTATTATTAAACATTTATAAAGTGATACAAGGCATAAGCAGTGCTGTACAAACACAGATAGAGACAGTCCCTACTCATTAGAACTTAAAATCTAATCAAGACAGACAAGACAAAAGATGGGAATAAAGATAGAATGGGAACGGGAAGGGAAAGGAAACACAGGGACTAGGATCAGGAGCCAAATGCAGCCTCAAAGAGGTAAGTCTTTAGCAGAGATTTGAAAAGGGGCAAAGATGAAGCCTGGTGTAGAGACTCAGGAAGTTTGGTCCAGGCATAAGGAGTAGCAAAGTGAAAGAATCGAAGTCTGGAGTTAGTAGTAGAAGAAAAGGACAAAGAGAAGAGCAAGCCAGTAGAAGAGCGGAGTTCATGAGGAAGGGTGTAGGGGGAGAGGATAGATAGTGAGGACCAGAAGAATGAATGCATTTAATGGTCAGAAGGAGAAGTTTGAATTGGATATGGAAACAGAAGGGAAGCCAAGTAAGTGACTTGAGAAACATAGAAACATAGAAACATGATGACAGAAAAAGACCACATGGCCTATCTAGTCTGTCCTTCCATATCAACAACTACAACAGTCCACTTTTTACCTTTAGAGATCCTCTGTGTTGGTCCCATGCTTTTTTGAATTCAGTTATTGTCCTCATCTCTACCACCTCCACTGGGAGACTATTCCATGGATCCACTACTCTTTCCGTAAAGAAATATTTCCGCATATCACTCCTGAATCTATCTCCCTTCACCCTCATCCCATGTCCCCTCATAGCAGAACTTGCTTTCAATTGAAAGAGGCTCTCTCCCTGAACATTTATGCCATGGAGGTATTTAAACATCTCAATCATATCACCTCTATCTCGCCTTTCCTCTAAGGTGTACATATTAAGATCCTTAAGTCTGTCCTCATATGCTTTATAATGAAGCCCACTAATCATTTTAGTAGCCACCCTCTGCACCGACTCCATCCTGTTCACATCCTTTTGAAGATGCGGTCTCCAGAATTGCACACTATACTCCAAATGAGGTCGCACCAAAGACTTATACAGAGGCATTATCACCTCCTTTTTTCTGCTAGCCATTCCTCTCCGTATGCACCCAAGCATCCTTCTAGCTTCTGTCGTCGCCTTTTCTACCAGTTTAGCTACTTTAAGATCATCAGACACAACCACGCCTAGATCCCGCTCTTCTTTAGTGGACAAAAGTACTTCACCTCCTATACTGTATTGCTCCCTTGGATTGCTGCAGCCCAAATGCATGACCTTACATTTTTTAACATTAAATCCCAGCTGCCAAATTCTAGACCATTCTTCAAGCTTAGCTAGATCCCTCCTCATGTTATCTACACCTTCCTGGGTGTCTACTCTATTGCAGATTTTGGAGAAGAGGTGTTATATGAGTGAATTGAGGCTGGCAAAAGATTAGTCACACAGCAGAGTTCTGAATAGATGGTAGGCTGCGGGAGTGTTGAGTTCCAGGCCTAGGTGTTCATCCTCCTCCAATGGCTCACAACTGGCACTCCATTGCAAACATCCCCCACATCTCCTCACTGGCTCTTTGAGTAGGCTGTCAACGAATCACAGGCAAGCCCTTTCCTTCCTCTGCTCGCCAGCTTCCCAGCACACCTGCAAGATCACAGCCACACAGGCCATAAGCTGCCACTGGGAGCCGGGGCTCCCACTGTCAAGAAAGCAACCCAATTGCCGCCAAGTTGAAAATATTCTGAGACTATGCTGTGGTCTCTGGATCTGACATCGTCATTTGTCTTAGGCAGTCATGTGCGGTAAGTGGACCTCAATTCACATCAGTGGATGAAATTGACAGCCATTATTCAGATCACCACTAGTGAATGTCGAGCCATTTTTATTCCTAACATCTCAGGGGTTTAGTCAGATGAAGGGAGCAGCAAGTCTAGCAGGGTGAAGATGGTGAGGGACGCTGGATTCTCTTTAGTAGTGCCGAGGCTGATCCCCTAGGCATACTGTATATATGTATTAGATATACCACATTCAAAAAAATAAATTAATATCAAGGCAGTGGCTGCGACTGAGAGTGATCATGATGGTGCTCACAGCAGAGGTCCAGGTGGTGGTGGTGGCAGCAGAGTCTGGGGTCCTGAAGCCAGTGCTGGTGGTGGCAGCAGCTGGGATCCTGGTGCCAGAGGTGGTGGTGGTACCAAAACCATGACTGTCACTGCACCTCCAAAACAGAGTAGCTTATTGCAGTGCTGCACACAGTTGTTTCAAAGGCATTGACACATTAAAGCTCTGTCCTTGCTAGCCTCCTCCACTATATGCTGTGCCTCCTCTGCCTGACCTGTTCAGGTGTCAATCATTAAAGATATGAAATGCTGCAGGGGTACTGTTTCTCTGCTACTTGGCATAATAGCAGGGAGGTGCCAGAGACACCACACAGTCAATCATTGTATGGCACCACTTAGTGCTGCATCCACATTTTAATCTTTTGCCCCTATGTATGCAGAATCACTACAGTATCTGGTTGCTAATGTGCTTTCCTACTATGCCAGGTCTGTGCACATCCTGCCAACATGGCAACCCTCTGCGGGATCAGTGATTCTTCATTGGCTGTTGTACACTCTCAGGATCCATGTAATTGCATCAGTAAGAGGGGGGGGGGGCAGTGCACCTATGTGTCTGGGGGAGCCCGCACTCAGCATACCCATTGATGTATTCAACTGAATGGCATCACCATCCTGCACATAGTTGTGCTCTATACATCTCTCTGACTACTGACAGTGGCATTTGCTTACTGCTCCTATTTTCCACCTTCTCATGCCATCACTATTTGCCACTTACGGCACACTGACCTGACTGGGATCCTTACACTGCCTCTCAATCCATACGGCCCATCCTGTTGGTCCCTGATCTTTGCTTCTGGCTTTCCCCTGCTGCCACTCCATATGTTTGCAGAAACCATGTTCTGCTGGACACCCTCTCTACAACATTTGACAGCAGCTATTCAGGGCTCTCTTCTTCATGCCACTATTCAGGCCTTTGCCCTGACTGTTGGGGAAGTACAGCTGGTGCCCCAGTGTAGCAGTCCATTTTGTGGATGCATGATGTTGGCTTGCATGTCATGGCCTTGTACGTTGTGGATGGTGATCTTGGGTCCTCTCTCTAAGTATCACTTCTATAACACATGGGCCATGACTTACCTTGCTGCTGCTATAGCTCCAGTAGGAAGTGTTGCAGCAATTGGGGCCAAGTCCTCTGCATGGCCCTAAACCTGACCTCTAATGACACCAGATCTTGGAGGATGAAAAAGCAACTGTTGGGGATAAGAAGCAACATCATGCTTAGCTATACATTTATTTCCTCAGTTCTTCCCCTATGGCCCACCTGACTCTCTCAACCTCTTGTCTTTGGATTGAGAGTCAGCTCTGTCCAGGTGTACAGAGGCTGTGCCATGTGGTCACTGGGCACATGCTGGTTCTGGGTGCAGGTCACATCTTCCACCTCTCCCTTCTCACATCTTGGTTCCCAGTACAACCCATGTACATTGCTAAAGGGTGTCATCTGTGATCATTCACTATCTGGCCACAATGTGGCTACTTTTCTTCTGTTGTACCTCTTCATGTGTCCTGGCCTGTGGGTTGGGACTTTGCAGGCTTCATGCATGCCTATGAATGTGGTCTAGTCTTGCCTCTTTAGTGGCACATGGGCATTTGCAGACATATCCATGAGCCACCGGTCACATATCCCAGTACATAACACATGTGTGCCAGTTTCATGCCTCATGTTCCCTCATCACTGCTCTGCTTATATGTGTGTGCCTACTCTCTCTTGCAGATTCTTGGTTGTCTATGTGTCTGCGACTGCACTAATTTCTTTGATTTCTCTGACTGGTGCTGCTTTATCAAGCTCCAAAACATGGATCCAAACATGTAACTTTTCAGAATATGATGGGCATGGGGACATCCAAAATGTTTACCTGCTTCCGCTAATATTGACAAAGATATTTTTCTCCATTATATTGTATGGCCCAGAGAGGGAGGAGTGGTCTAATGGTTAGGACAAGGTACTTCAGGCCGGAGGGCCGGGGGTTCAAGTCCCACCTGGGGACAGCAATCTCAGTCCGGAGGGACTGGGATTTCTAGTCCTATAGGCACTCCTTGTGGTCTTGGGCAAGCCACTTAACCCTCCATTGCCCATGTTCCCTGTAAGTATTAGCGTATGTGTGTCATATCCCCTCATGTTAAATGTATCCCCCAATTGACCGCTTTGACCCGGTGAAAAGCAGGATATAAATACAGCTAAATTAAATAAATAAATGCCCCAGAAGGGTACATGGGCCAGCTAAATAGCGCTTGCCCATGCTGCACTGAATATGTCTTTCCCCCCAATTCCAAACCCACAGACACATCCAGACTTTGCAGATGCAGAATTAGGTTCAAATGTGGCCCTTTTTTAATTTAGATGTGTCTGCGGGCCGGTCGTGCACATTTTGGGATCAGGCTCAAAGTGCATAACAGAATCATGGATTATGGACACAGACAACGTTATAATAAATCAGTTTACCGCCCCATCCTACACCGTGCACGACTGTACACGAATGACAAGAAGGGGAAGGGGGTGTTCTCATAATAGCAAAGAAGCATCTAAAGTTCAACACCATATCCACACACAACATGGAGGGAAGCAACACCTTAATGATTGCAAGTATCTTATGATTTGTCTAACATACAGAGCTCTGAATACCGAGCATAAGAACTATCAGCCATATTGGAAACAGTATGTATACACACAAAACCACACAAACCCCTCATAACATTAGGAGACTTAAACCTAGCATTATTATCTTCCAAGGATACCCACTACTTCCTGGATCAAACTTGTAAGAAAAGAACTAGGGTCAACCCTACTCAAAATTACACAACTATTGCTCTTGCAAGGTCACATGCCCTCGAGCCTCAAACAGGACTCCATAAGATTAATGCTCAAGAATGACAAACTCGACAAGAAGGATCCCAGAGCAACAACAACTAGAAAATCACATAGATCAACACGCTTTGCTTGACTTCCATCAACATGGCTTCAAACCCAACCATTGCATGGAGACACTATTCAATTCGCTTTTCAACAGACTAATAACAGGCATAGACAACATAAAGCAAGGCTTCATCATAATCTTCGTCGACATTACAGAAGCCTTTGACACAGTAAACCACCTCACGCTCTTAAAAAGACTCCAATATATAGGCCTCTGCAACACCACACTGAAATGGTGCGGATCATATCTAGCACACAGAAAACAGCAAGTCAGAAGTGGTCCATACAAATCAAGACCATTCGACCAACCCCAAGGTATCCCACAAGGCTCTTCCCTATCAGCATTACTTTTCAATATATACTTATAACCACCCTGTGCCATAATAAAAGATCACATTTTATATCAAATATATGCAGATGATATTATGATTTATACACCCTTCAACATAGAACAACCAGAATACACAAATGCCTTGATGCAATAATAAAGTGGCTGAACCAACAAAACTATCAACTACAACAAAACAGAAATCCTACACATCGCCACGGACCATAAGAATACCACACACCAAGCTAGCAGTCAAGCCTGGGAATCAGACTGGACCAATCACACATTAACAAAACAATTAAAGCAACATATCACAAAATGAGAATAATACAAAAACTCAGACCTTTTCTCAGCAGCAAGGACTTCAGAACGGTGTGCCAAACAACACCACTGTTGTGTCATCCCAGGGCCAACAGGCAGGCATCAATCCTCTAACATCCCTCCAGTGACTCTCCTAGCTTAGTCCATTCTCAAAGAAGAGTCCAGAAAACACCCTCTAGAGGCCTTTTTTTTTTTTTTTTTTTCCCTTAGCAGGGAGATCTATCTCTGGGGCGCCCCTGTAAGTTAGGGTGAGAGATCCAGTGGTCTCAAAGTCCACGTTTGGTAGTATTCCCCCTGAGGCTGGGGTTTGCCCCCCCCCATTCTAGGCAACTGCCCCTTCCCCCAGGTCCAAAGTAGCTCTCACCAGAGTCTTTTGTAACAGCACAAAAATGAATGATATGCAAATTATCAGGAATATGCAAATGACATCTTCCCAGCATCCTTTAGTTCAGACACACATATATAATGAACAGTACAATAAACCCCCCCTCCTTTAAGTCTTAGGGGTATGTTTACTAAACTGCGGTAAACGTGAATAATGCGCGTTGTACGACGTTAACGATCGTTAGCGCGCGCTATAGCGCATTAACGATCGTAAACGCGCTATAGTGCGCGCTATCACATGCTAATGAGCGTAATGCTCCGCGGCGCGGTAAAACCGCAGAAGGTGGAGAGAGGGCGGAGAGAAGGGGTCAATGGGCAGAGAGTGAGCGGGGAGAGGCTAACGCGCTGATTTTCAGAGCTGAAAACCTACCGGTAAAAGCACTTTAAAGGGGAGAGAAACTATTTATGTGTCAGCAATGTACAGCCTAAGCAGGGAAACCAAACAAAGGTGATAAGTGTGATACATGTGCACAGAACAAAAGGGCACAGAAACACCGAAAATGACCCCAACAAACTGGAAAAAAACAACAACCAAGCTGGCCAATAGTGGTAGCAATGAGAAACATCAAACCCCCCCACCCCGAGTAAGCTCCATAGAACAGATATAATTCGTGGAAGGGTCCATACTCCGTCCCCATACAAGGTGCATGGGCCCACAGTGAAATAGCGCTGCTCAGGGATTTCCCCACCATCGGACAGGGTTCCTATGGCGTGCACATGTCCTGCAACATCAGGGCGGGCATGTCGGAACGGGGAACCCGGCAGATGCTTGAAAAGGGGATACAGAGGGCTGCAGGCGGCACATGCAGTGGCGCAGCTGGGCCACAGTGGGGACTAGGGTGATGCTCAGTTGGCCCATAGGAATGCGTAAACAGTAGAGCCAGACAGCAACTGATGAGGGCCCAACATGGGCACGAGTGTGTTTCCCAAAGCGTCACAGGGGAGAGTACCCAACAGCAACCCCCAAGGGCACGGAACACTGGCAGGCGGGGCTGGGGGGGAGCATGGACGTCTATGCAGGCACCCCTACCCCAGAACACGCACCATAGGCGGCCGCCTACCTGCACACTGGATGGCCTGAGACCGCGCACCACCAGCTCCACCAGCAGAAGGGCATGTCAGCATGGTGGCTGAGGGATACTGGTGGTGGAGGGGGCAGTGGCAGCTGCCCGGAGCAGACCGTGGCCTAGCCCTGTGTAGGTGGGTGCCATGCACTGCAACAGACAGGACCTGTCTGACCAACAGTCATGATATCACCAGGGAATGCACCATTTCTATGAGAACATGGTGGTGCAGTGCACAAAACCACTGTATTCAGAAGCAGAAGATCACAGGTTCAAGTCCCAGCTGTGGTTTACGCCAACCCAGTCCTCATATTTTACCCACTACTATAACGTGCTAATACAGGCAGAACCGTTCTTGCAGATGACATAAACATGCCCAAAACACCAACATTTTACCCCACAGAGCACAGACACCATAAACATGCACATTACCTAGAGCAGAGCCTCCCAAATACAGTCCTGGAGGGCCAAACACCATTCCAGTTCCATGCTGCCTCTGATAAAGATGCCTGTGCTGCATTTTCTATGTGCCACCCCCATGGTATGCAGATGAATCTCATGCATATTCATGAGGGACAGCATGAAAACCCGAACAGTGTTTGGCACCGCAGGACTGGAGTTGGGAACCTCTGCCGTAAAGCAGCAGCCAACAGGGGCAGACACACCCGCACCCACAGGCCCCATTATCCACAGCCTTCTGGAGAGGCAGGACTGTGGGCTCTTCGTGCATCTCCCAATACTAGCACTTGCATACCTTAGTAATGCCACCCTAAACCGGGGAATATGGTACACATCTATCAAAAGGTTGCTATGATTACTGGCAGATAGCAATTCCTAGGTTAGGTACAAGTGTCTGAGTGAGCTGCATCATAGCAACCTTTCAGATGTATGTGGAGTGTGCTACAGGTCATGTGTCTGACAGTGTTTACCAACCTGCCGAGTGACTCCTACAGTATTGCGTACCATAGCCATGCCTGCACTGTGCTCAGGACTTGTGTGGTGGCCTGGGCTGCCCAACACCTCTATAGTTGCACAATGCTGGCATAGGTGTGGGGAGTGTGTGTCTGTCTATCCAGTGTGTGGTGGCTTCCAACACCCTCCACAGCCCACACTGCTAGCACTGTTCCCAGTATTGGCCTGCCAATGTGCATAATGAGGAGCAAGGTACTGTGGGAATAGCCTGGATAGGGTGGCCTGGCCTGATCTGCGCTGGGCATAGGGCAATGGCTCGGACATTGTAGTGCCCGGTACCACCTGCACAGACAGAGTGGCCACAGCATGTCCTGCTGGGAGGTCACTCTCGCCCTGACTGAGTAGTGACCACAGCATGGCTAGGTTCCCCCATAGTGCTATATAGCATTTTGCTCATGTAATATATGTGGGTTTTCTTTTGGGGCCTAATCACTGACTTATCTGCTTGGTGTGTATGCTGACATCCCCTGGTTTCTGGGTACATGCATTTCCTCCAGGACCATGCACTATGGACTAGCTGGCGGACTGTCTGCAGCTAGTATGTGTCTTGCTGGAACACCTTGCAGGGTGCAGCGGCTGGAGGCCTGCTGCTGGGGAATGTCAGATAATGGTGGGGGGCAGCTGAGCATATCCAGGACTGCCGTCTGTCCGCTATTAAGTTATGGATGTGTACCGCTCTGTCTGTTCCCCAGCAGGACTGCTGTTGCTGGTCCCCTCTACCGCTGCCATTGCAGGGGGGTAGACTGTGGCTCTATTGGTGGGTGACCCTGTTTTCCACCCTAAGCCCCAGAGGGTGGGTTGTGTGGTGGTAGATGATCTGTCCATACACACCACCCCCAGCCCCACCCTGTAACCTTGGCACCAACACAGGATATGCACTATTCTGAGTGCATCATTGCCCATAAGGACTAGACATGACCGAGACATACAGCAGGGCACAGATGTATCCTAGGAGTGTCTAACGGAGCTACCTATCACACACTGATGGGGACCTGCAGCATGGCGTATCTCAGCCATGAAAGGTGCTGTGGACCTGGTGCTGGGGGCCCCACCTCAACCTCAGGGTGGGCACTGTACCCGCACAATGTGTGTGTCTGTGGCTACTCTGTGGCAGTGCCACACACGGTCTGTCCCCCCTACAGGGCTGAGGTGCTGTGGGGGTGCATACCCGCTTTTGTGCCCATCTCTCGACTGCTGATTTGCATGTGCAGTGCATCATGGGTATGGGTGGGTTAACCCTATCCTGGTAACCACAGCAGAATGTGGGTGTGGTGCCGTGCAGTCCTCCTGTAGCCAGCCAGTTGTTTGTTAGCAGCTCTAGCCCACTGGTTACTACACTGCCTGTGGAGCCAGAGGTCATGGGTCCTAAACCCACAGTGGGGTTCATCAATAGGGCTGTCTTAGGCATTGTCTGTTTTTATTGTATATTAGTTCTGCCAGCAGGACCACCCTCAGGGTACTGTCCCCTTAGGGTGGCTCATAAGGCACCCTATAGGGTGCCTTATTCGGCGCCCTATAAAGCGCCTTATAAGGTGCCTTATATGGTGTCCTATAGGGGACATTATAGGGTGCCTTGGCAGGCAGCGCACTTTATAATGTGCCCTATGGCAGTGTTTCCCAACCCAGTCCTACGGGGCACACCGGCCAGTCAGGTTTTCGGGATATCCCTAATGACTATGCATGAGATATATATGCATTAGAGATATCCTGCCAACCTGACTGGTTTGTGGCCCTCCAGGGCTGGATTTGGAGACCCCTGCCTTACACCTCTGTCATTTAAGATTGTGAGTGGGCAAGGTGCAGATGTCCTAGACATCGAAAGGGTATATAGAATGTGACACATTCCTCCTCGATTCTCACCACCACCAAAAAGTTGTCTAATAGACAATATTTTGGTGGTGGTGAGAATCAAGGAGGAATGTGTCACATTCTATATACCCTTTCGATGTCTAGGACATCTGCACCTTGCCCACTCACAATCTTAAATGACAGAGGTGTAAGGCAGGGGTCTCCAAATCCAGCCCTGGAGGGCCACAAACCAGTCAGGTTGGCAGGATATCTCTAATGCATATATATCTCATGCATAGTCATTAGGGATATCCCGAAAACCTGACTGGCCGGTGTGCCCCGTAGGACTGGGTTGGGAAACACTGCCCTATGGAGTGCCCTCTAGGGTGCCTTATGTGGCACCTTAGGTTACGCCACTGTGAGGGTGTGTTTGCTGGCAGCACTATTCAGGTACAAGTAACCTTCCTCACAGCCCACTACTTAACCCTTTCCAGGCCAAGCCCAGTACTTTCGGGATCCAAACCTCTACCTATATATTCCTATCAAATGGTATAGCATACATGACCATGCCAGAGGGAACGTCACTATTGGAACATATTGGATACGACGGGTACAATTTTCCTGACATGTGCAAACATTAACCCAGCTGCAGAATGTGGATAAAATATTATAGTAGGCCTTCAAAGGGTTGCACATGACGCCTCAGCCAGCCTTCTTCATTAGGCACACTGGGGAATTGATCCCATGACCCTTATACTATCAGTCTGTGTAGTAACCATTGTGCTACAGCTCTGTTTCTGTAGTTGGATGTCTGTGCGCTGTCTTAAGCTTGCGCGCAGTAGCGCGCGCGCTGTAGCAATCGTTGCTGCGCGGCGCGCAATACCACGCGCAACTGCGCGTTATTGGTTACGATGTACCGCCCATGTCCTTTTTTTGCTCTCCTTCCACTAACGCGGCTCCTAACGCGAATTGCACTAACGCAGTTTAGTAAACATACCCCTTAGATTCAGCCAGGGTGCATCCCAGGTGTGGAATTATCTGGATTCCCCGCTACCTCCCATGTAGCTACATGTTGTTGCTACTACCACCCCAAGTCTGGCGGGTTATCCACCAGCTGAATGTCCATGGGTGTTTCTTCAAGGACTAGCTATAGCTCATTTCCCAATTCTATTTTCTCCAATTGGGGGTCCCCTCAATACTTTCTAATGGGGTCACATCCCTCCCCTCCCTTTCCAGCTCCCTCTCATCTGCCACTCTAGGGGGCCCTTCCTAGATAGGTCCATAGCCCCGGAGCAGGAACTGGCCTGGGTCCCCCAGGACTCTGGCGGTGACGGGATGTATACCCCATTACAAACACCAATACTGGATTACGGCAATGTGATAAATCAGGGCCTTCCAAAACACATAACGCACCCCCTCCAGATGGCCCAAAATACAGCTGCATGCATAATATCAGGAACCACAAGACAATCACATAACGCCCAAACTACAGCAACTACATTGACTTCCAGTGCATGCATGTACTAAATTCAAAATTCTGCTCACTGTCTTCAAGATCATACACCGAATATCTCCAGACATCCTCCAATTGCTCATACGTAAAGACCCAGGGAACAGAATTAAAAAATCTAACAACAAAAACTTGCTGGTCATCCCAAACACAAAAACAAAATCCAAGCAGTCAACATGTAGCAGAGCATTCTCTGTATATGCGCCGTCCCTTTGGAATCTCCTCCCAGAAAACAAGATCCATCAAGGACCTTCAAGGCTTCAGAAAGACATTAAAAATACTCCTCTTCATAGAACATAATGGACCCAGCACATGACATACCAATATCATGCCACGACCCAAACCTTAGGTTCCAACAACCCTACCTGTTATACCTATAGCTCTGTGTAATCCAAGTTCAATGTGTTGTTATAATGTCATCTTCTCAGTTAATGTTACAATGTAAACCACTTTGAATATATAATAAGACAGTATAAAAAAACATGTTAAATAAATTAATAAATAATGCATCTTGCATTCAATTTCTCAAGCTGCTTTATTCCTAGAAATATAACACCAGCTTTGAGCAGCCTTATATCCCAAGGAGCAATATGAAGGGGCCACTGCCTCAAACAATCTTCCTCCTCCCTGGCACTTCCACCCCCTCCCCACGCCGCACAGATCCCTCCGCCTCCCGATCACTCCCCAGGAAGGTCCCCATGACACAAGACTCTCCCAACACTTACCAGAGATCTTCCTGGTGTCTAATGGGTGGGGCAGGAGCAATCCCCAGTGGCTTGTGCCACATTGAGCTCCAGATTCAAAATAGCACCTCTGATCATCTCGTGGTAGTCTCACAGTTTTACTGCTAAAGAGTCAGGCAGCTATGATCTCCTAACAGTAGTACCATGAGACTACCACTGACCTTCTAGTGACAGAATGGCAAGATTACCACTAGGCACCATTTTGAACCCAGTCATCCAAAGGGAGAAAGAACAACCGGGGATTGCTCCTGCCATAGCCACTAGACACCAGGGAATCCTCCAATAAGTGCCAGGGGGTATCTTTGCTGGAAGGTGATTGTTTTGTGCATTGATCCCTTTAAATAGCTCCCTGGGAGCACTGCACATATATTAGCAGTGCTTATCAGCCAGAGGGTCTATTTACTAAGCTGTGTTTACAGATTAACATATTTAACCTGTGTTAAAAATATATTAATGCAAATTATCAGTTAGCAGTTGCATTTAGCAAAATGCATGCTAAAAATCAGAGAGCAGCATCACGTGGAAAGCAGCCCATTGATATTAAAATGCTTTAACATGGATCATTTCATAATGTAATATAATTTTAGCTAGAATCACAGCTTTCTATAGGTAAACCAATACTTAGCAATAAATCATTCTTGTGGCATTGAGTTTCACAGGTTTACTAAACACTGTGTGTGAATGGATCTCATTTTGTATGCCAGCCAGATCTGTTTAGCTGTTTCACTTCTCCTGCAGTAAAAACATACATTTTAGACTACTCTGGGCAGGTAAGAAGAGAAAATAAAACTGCATTAGCAGAGCATAATGATGGGTAATCATCAGGAATGGACTGCAGGAAAATATCAGCTGGATGGATTTTTTTTCATACTAATCCATGGGGTTGGACATAGAGTGGTGTGCAACAGTCTGGAATCACTTGTGAGTTTTGCGTTTTTTGTACTTTCTAAGGTTTTTTTTTTTTTTTTAATTTTGCGTTAGCTCAGCATATTCATCTTTCTACCATGTTAAAAGGGATACATTTGGCTATTAGAGTTGACTTTTTTGCATTCCTTGCTTACAATTTAAATACTTACAGACACTGGGAGATAACTACTGCGATTTTTGTGGATCCTGCTTCAAAACTGGATCGAGATTATCCAATATGCACATGTTATTTCTGACCAATCAGGAGGCTGGTTTCACTAACCAATCACAATGCCGATATCTAGCCAACAGTGCAGCTATAAAAACACGCAGAATTTTTGAATTTCATACGCTTTCTGGATCGACCATGAAGATGAGCATGGAGGAGCATGTTCTTGTGTCCTTTATAAGCAAGGAAGGATTTTCAAGCCGTCAGATAGCCAGGAAAGTTGGCTGCATTCAGAGCGCTGTTATTAAGATTGTACAGAAGAAGAAAGAAACAGGTTCAGTAGTGGACAAGCCTCGTTCAGGTCATCCATGTGCATCAACATCATGCCAGGACCGCGCACTACAACGCATTTCACTGACTAATCACAAGTTGACCTCTCCTCAGCTACTTCGAGAGTGGTCAGACAAGAGTGAGATCAGTGTCAGCTCATCAACAGTTCGTCGCCAGTGCCTGCAGTTTGGTCTCCGGGGCTGCAAAGCACGGAATAAGCCACTGATGATTGACATACAAAGGTGCAACCGGATCGTGTGGGTGAGAAAGCACTCAACTTGGTCAACCGAAATATGGGAAAAGGTGCTATTCAGCAATGAAAGAACCTTCTGCCTGTTTGGTAACCAGGCCCACACCTATGTGAGGAGATTTCCTGGAGAGGAATTCAAGCCTGAGTGTCTCAACCTCACTATGAAGCATCCTTTGAAGGTCATGGTCTGGGGCTGCATGGCTGCCAGTGGCGTTGGACGTCTTCACATCATTGATGGAATGGTCAACGGGGCCAAGTACTTCACCATACTGCAAAAGTGCATGGTGCCATCAGCACACCAGCTGTTTCCTGGCCAGTTCCTGTTCCAAGATGACAATGCACCCTGCCATCGCTCCAGCAGCAGAACAACATCAAGTCAATGGACTGGCCTGCCCAGTCTCCAGAACTGAATCCAATCGAGAACCTGTGGCACAAGGTGGCCTTGGAAATATCCAAGAGGCATCCAGCATCAAAGCGTGAGCTGATTGAATCACTCATTGCAGCTTGGAACCGCATTGTCACCAACGATCACCTTGTCAGACTGGTTCATTCAATGCCGACAAGGAGCATTCAGGTGATCAAGAACAAAGGGTGGCCCATCAAATACTGAGCCATCACTGACACATAAAAATGGCCTTTTTCAAGGCCACATACATTAATCTGAAGGAAACCTGGCGTGCGTCCATAATATTTTAAAGCATACTTACAATAATATATCATTGGCCAACGATGTACATTACGCGATTTTCACAGAAAATCTATCAACAGGACAACTATGGGGAACAAACTCAGAAAATAAGGGCCAAACCAATACTAAAAGTTGGCCCTAATAGCCAAATCTATCACTTATCATGAGATACACAGAAAAAGCCACTGGGAGGAAAAATAAATTAAGATATACGGTCACAAAGTTGAAAAAACGTCAAATTTACAAGTGATTCCAGACTTTTGCACACCACTGTAGAGGTCCTGCATCCCCCCAGGCTCCGCTTACTTCCACTCAAACAAACCATATCAATAAGGAGGCTAGCTACTAAAATATGCTAATGTTTAGAATGCTTTAATTCACCGTTAACACACACTATTAGTAACTAGGGCTCATTGAATAACATAGGACCTGTGCTAAAAGGTGACATTTTACTTACCAAATAATGTCCTTTCTTTGAGTCCTGCTCAACCAGTCCAGGACCCGCCCCTCTGGAAATGGCCTCCTCTGAAAAGGACAAATATGGATCCTGGCAAGACAGAGCCTGCATCTCGGAAATCTGCCTTGCCAAACAAATCGCGACCAAGAAAACAGTCTTGAGAATGAAGCCCTTCATAGTTGCATGCTTTAGAGACTCAAGGGCTCTAACATCAGGGCCCAGAGCACCAGAGATCCCAGGAAGAGACAAATGACCAAAGGGGAGGACACAGATGCTGAATCCCTTGAAAATAAATGTGAAACATCTAGGCTGAAGACTTTTCACCCACCAGATCTCTGAAATAGGGCAAGGCCGCCACCTGGACTTTCAGGGAGGTAAGGGAAAAAAAACCTTTTCCAGACTGTCCTGCAGAAGGCCAACAGAGCTGGCACCTTAGCAGACTTAGGAACGAGCTGTCATGTGCTGCATCCACACTCAAAGAAGTGCCAGACTCGAACGTTTACCAAGCTGGTAGAATCCCTCTGGGCTCTGAGCAGAGTGGAGACTACTGCAGGAGAATAGTACTTATTCATCAGCCAAGAGCCAAGCTGTAAGATGCAACTTGCCCCAAAATGGGGCAAATGAAGAGGAGAAATTTGCAGGAACTATATCAGGTCCCTAAACCACACCCTCCTCATCCAATCCAGAACCACCAGAACAATCCAGTCTGGATGTTGCTCCATGTGCTGAAGCACAGCCCCAACAGCAGCCATGGAGGCAGCTCATAACAGCAGGCTTTGCCATGGCAAAGACTGAACCACGGCGACAACACCCTTAGACCCAGTTTCCATGTGGTGAGTGAAGCAATAGCACATTTTGTCATTGGAGCAGGATGCCATCAGCTCCATCACAGAGCCACCCCAATGGTGGTGAAGCATCTGAAACACTTCTGACTCAACTCCCACTCTCCGGGATTGAGAGAGTGATAATGGATGAATACTGCTTCTACATTGACCACCCCAGTAATGTGCCAAGCCAACAGAGCTAAGAGGCTCATTTCCATGCAAGCCAACCAGAGAGTCATCCCCAGGGCCACTCCTGCACACCTCGTGCCCTAGATCAAGGCAGGGAAAATGTAAGAGGGCCAGTCAGATAGCCCTTGCTTCAACACCACCTGCCTGTGTTACCAACAGCCCTGGGCCATGCAGTTTTGACAAGGGCTCCCACTCCCATAAGACTGATATCTGTTGCCAGAAGAATTCACAAGTGATTATCCAGCGGCATGCCCCTCTTCAGATAACATGGCTATAACTACCACCTCAAGCTGGCTCTCACTCCCATCTGAAGATGAAGCCTGAACTTGAATTCCAGAAAGGAAGGACTATCGGAGCAATCTCATATGAGCACGCCCATGGCACCATCTTGATTGCTGCCGTCATGAAGTGGAGAAGCTGGAGATACTCCCAAACTCTGGAAGCTTTTTGAGAACAGAACACTTCTAGTCTTTCCAACAAACTCTGCACTGTCTTCTCTGGCAGGGAGACTCCACCCACTCGAGCATCGAACTGTGCTCCCAGGAACTTCAGACTTTGGGAAGTTGACCACCCAGCTGAGGCCTTCCAGAAAGACACCACTCGGGCTGACTTCCAAGAGGCCTGTGACAGAGAAAGGGTTCCAATGGGCCAGTCATCCAGAAATGGGTGTACACATAATCCTTAGCACCATAACACAGCAGCCACTACCACTAAGACCCCGAAGAACATTTTAGGGCAGTGGAGAGGCCAAAAGGAGGGTGGCAAAATGAAGGTGTGAGCCAAACACGTCAAAATGCAGACATCTCTGCTGATCCTCACAGATTGGGATATGAAAACAAGCTTTGGCCAAAACCCGACATGCTAAGAACTCTCTTCAGAGCATCGCCAAAATCATCAGCCTCAGAGTTTCCATTTGGAAGTGCAACACGCATAGAGGAGCATTTACTGCCTTGAGACCAGTGGTCAGAAGGACCCATCCTTCTCTGGCATCTTGAAAGAAAGGTAATATCTGCCCTAGTCCCGCTCTGTCAGGGGCAATGGCACCACCACCTTTAGACACAGTAGCTTTTCCAAAATAACCCATGCGGTGGCTCTCATGTCCATCAAACCACATAGAGCGATGATAAATGCCTCTAGAATCAGCTGCTTGGAGTCCAGGACATAGATGCTTTGAATGGTGTCTAGAACCCTTTAATCCTGGGAGACGTTTGGGAATGGGCCCCAAAACCTATATAGCGATGAATGGAAGGCACCCCCTTTGGGGGGACCAAGTCTCTGGGTATATCAGCCTCATTGAAAGAACCAATTATGGGTCTGAAATCCAGAAGCAGAGAAGGAGAATTTTCCAGGATGCAATGCCAGGAATCCCAAGAACTTCAGAAATCAGTCCAGCATACCTGCAATGGATGGCCATAGGCCAAAGAGGAAAAGGACCCTGCTGCTTCTCAGGCCTTTTCGGACTATCCTTTGGAAAACAATAAGACTTGGACTTGGCCAAGTCCCTCACCAACCTCTCTAATCAGCCCCACAAGGGAGACTTCCATAAAGGCCAATAGAGTTAGCCGGGCTTTAAAGAACGTATCTGCTGCCCAGTGGTGAAGCCATAACTAATGCCGTGCCACTGCCAACAGGACAATATTCCTAGCCGCCAAGCAGGCTAGAACATACAGGCAATAATCGACCCCAAGGAAGGGGCAGCATCATCCAGTGGGAGAGACTGAATCCACAAGAGCAGAGCTTGAGGCATCAGGCCTGCACATGCCACCAACAGAAGAATGACAGCTGCTACTCTGAACTGGCTCTCTAGCAGAGAATCCATCTTTCTATCCATAGTACCCTTCAAGGCCAATCCGACCTCCATGGGAATGGAAGCCCCATGGCGTGACTGCCGGGACTTTCACTTCCATCTGGGTAGGCCGGACCTGCAACAGACTCTTTTTGGGGAGAGCTCATATCCCTTTACATGTCTTAATCCCCCTAGGCAGGAAACCAGAAAGGATCCATGCTGACCAGAACATGGTCTGGATTATCACTGGGAACAGGAAGACTACCATGAACATCTTCACCACCTGTAGAAGCAGGGGACCTGTGGCACCTGCTCCATTGCTGGAACACTAGCCACATACCAGGTGGAAGAAGCTTGAGCAATGCCACCCAAAATGCCTTCCAGGACAGGCAGAAAAGGCCAGCCTCCACATGAAGCTCTGATGGAGAAAACACTTTTTTTTGTTTTTGCTTCAGTATCCTCAACCAAGAAGTCAGAACCACCCTGAAGTCCAAGTCTCAGACAGACTCCAGCCAGCCCACCTCTCCAGGAGGTTACTTCTGTCTGGATCACTTAGAAGAAGACACTCAAATCAGGCTTCTACACTCTGCCCATCCCTCACATGACTGAGCTCAAGGGAATCCAAAGGCTGCAGGGTCTAAGTTTCCGTGCCAAAGACTAGACTTTCCAAAGAAGGAAAAGAATTCCGGAGAGGACAACCTGGATTTCAGGAGCTCGATTCCCCTGAGAATGATCCCCAACACAGGGGACCCAGCTGAAGCCGAGCCCTCCAAAGAAGGGAAGTGGCCAGAAGCGCGGACACCAGAACTCAAGGCAAGGCTATTATTCTTACTCACAGTGCCATCATTCTACCTTGAGACGGAAAATGCCAAGCCAACCGATTCCCTTTGTTGGAAGAAGCAAGACGGGCTCACCAGTGAAAAGTCTGAGTCTACCATGCAGAATGAATCCAGTGAGGAGGCTGTTCATTTGCCATGTGTCAAACAATGCTTCCTGGAAGAAGACAGAAAGAGTTAAGACTAGGCAAACATTTGCATGCGCTAAGGCCATGTAGGCACAAAGGCACGACATAGAAAGTTAAGGTAGGCACAATAGCTGCAAGTGTTAGGGCCACACCAACACAAAGAACAGGTGTTGACAGTGCTTACAGTATCACAGGCAAACAGCGCTAGAGAAGGAACGTGAGCTGGAACCGCTCGGGCAGAGCGCACGCTAGGATTGTGCGACTGCACAGCACCCAACAGTAAAAATGCTATTAACACACATCAGAAAGGGTGGGAAACCCACACACCATGCCAACAGTAGCCACAGTCCACCTCGAATTGTGCTCCAGACAGATGGAATCAGGAGCCCCAAACAAGGACAATGACGAGGTCAAACCTTCGTACTCACCCCCTGGCAGCCCCAGGCAGAAGTCTCATGCTGGGCTAAGCGCTACTCCCCTGAAACTGTTTCTTTTGCTTTTTACAGACTCACTCTGGCTTGCAGACAGATATTTCTGAGAGCCTTCTTGCGATCTTCAGAGGAGAGCAGGGCGGAAAAGAGGAGGAGGGAGATGGCATTGAGATTGTGTAAGGCAGCTAATCTTTTCTAGATAGGCCATGTGGTCTTTTTCTGTCATCATGTTTCTATGTTTCTATGATTACGGGGGTTCTTCCCTTTATGAAGGGTACTCCTCTGGTGGCCAAACTTCTTCATAAATTTTGGCCAATTTTGGGGGTTAATCCTTGCTTTCGAAATAAACGTTTGCAAGTGGCTTATTCTCGTAAAGCAAACCTCCGTGATCTAGTGGTAAAGACCACAGTGGAGTTGGATCGCCCTTTAACATCAGGATCCGAAACATTTTCCATGTATGTCCTGCACCTATTGTCCAAATACACTGGCGGGGCCAGAATGGTTGGATGGGCATACTTTAAAATCTTACCGTTCTAGATGGCATACTACATGTGCCACTGCTTTTGTGGTTTACATCACTGTCTGCCCCTGTAATCTTTATTATGTGGGGCATACCACCAGACCTTTCAAGATGCGGCTGGGTGAACATGCCTCCTGCCTCCGTCTGGTCTCAACATGCAAGTGGACTGGCACACGATTCTGTAATTTATAGTACCTTTCAAGTTTTAGCCTTTCTGAATGGAGGGGGTTTCTGTTTGAGTGGCTCCTCCTCCAATTTTTCCGGATTGGCTCTTGCGCTCTTCGACGCTTCTGATTGGTGGCTGCTGATTGGTAGCTGTGCACACGCACCCAAAGCAAGGACTTTTAAATTGTCTCTCCTCAGACTGCTCACACTATGGCTGACGACTTTCCGCGAGATGCTCGACCTGAAGCAGGGTGTCTTAGTTGAATGTACCCGAAACGTGACACGTCGGATTGGCGTAAAGCAGAGCGATTGAGAGCAGCCTTGAACGAATCATCCACCAGCTAAGTAAAGCTGTTGTGTTTTGGAAACTTTTCACTTTATTAAAATGGAAACGCCACAGCGGTGTTAGACAAGGTTCCTACTCACTGTGCTGGCATTTCCAACAAAAAATAGACGGTCTATTCTGAGGGGTTGGTTTTTCAGTGCACAGGGTCTTTGATAGAGGACGTTATTGCTGACTCTGGTAATAGGTAATTTTTTGGTCATAGGAAGGCTGGGACAGAACCGGTTCCTAGTTAGTTCAGATCCCACCACTGCTTAAAATACTGCTAAATGCCAATAATCAGATTGGTTGGCAAAATTAAAATGGTAAAGAAATCACCTATGGAGGATGCCTAGAAACATAGGAGCCTGTTTACTAAAGTGCAGTAAGATTTTGCACTTACCACAAATTCTGTGCAAAACTTAATACTTCGTAAGTTCAAAGTCTCAAAGAGGTGGGCCATGCATTTACCTTGCATGGAAGACACTTACTGCAAGGGACTCATGCTCCATGCCTTTTGGCAGATGGCGTGGAGGCACCCATGCTACCTGTGGAGGTATGAAATGTGGGCCTTGGCAGGTCAAAAAATGGAAAAAAATACAAGTGACACACAGTCTCACACTCCAACTCCCCCCCCCCCCACCCCAACACACTGTCCTGCTGCCTCGATCACAGACCTCCCCCCACAGTTCCTAAGGTTCAGCAACCCTCCTCTGGACAGCCAAACACACAGAGGAACCCCCCAGTCCCCATATGGACCATCCCTAGAATATAACTCCCGCACTGTGCAAATCTGCTCCCCAAAAGGACCCCTCCCAAAGAAGAATTCCCTCAAAAGGGCAACAGACTTCAGAGGGAGGCAGCAGAGCACCAGCAAATACAGCAGCAGCAAAGGGAGAGGGAAGGGGTGGGGAGATTGTGCACACCTTGAAGAAGGAGAAAGATGTTAGACACCTAGGGATGCTGGAGACCTAAAGGGGGGGCAGAGAGGTTCGGAAGGGGATATTCTGAAGACTTGAGGGGAGGTTAAGAAGGGAAGAGGGGATGCTGGATTACAGAAAAGGTGGGGCAAGGAAGGGGTACATGTCCGCTGGTTCTCCTGGGGCATCAGATACCCTTGTGCCAGCTCTGATGTGCTTCCAAGTACATGTACTTTTATGCAGACTCCACAGAGGCACAGGGAACAAATTGTTCCCACGGGAGTCAGAATCGGACCCAAGGACAGCCCAGAATGCCCCCTCCACCTGCAGGGACGTCCTTCCCACAAGCGTCCCAGACATCCGTGGCTCCGGCCTCCCAAAACCCTGCTGCCTGACACAGGGCTGGCCCTCCACAGCCTAGATTAGGTGGCCCCAGCCCCAGTGGGGGTTCCCCAGGACTGATCAGGCAAAAGTGCTGCTTATACAACCTTGGAGGTCGTATAAGCAGCACAACCACATGGGCCTGGCAGCACATACAGGGCCATGACCTGAATCGGCCCTGTAATTGCAGCCGAGTGGCCCACCCCCGCTCCGCCCCCTCCCTCCCCTCACCGGCTCTCCCCATCCTGAAGCACAGAACGTATAAGGAGATCCAGTGGGGGAATAGGATCTAGGCGGATTGCGGGGCTGCATGTCCTGGCAGGACATGCAGCTCCACAACCTGCGTTCCAGAAGGAGCGCCATTATATATCACACAAAGTATAAGCAGAAAGTTGTAACTGCTTGGGAGCAGGTGTGACTTTGTGCAAGAGCCTTTATGCACTAATGGAGATTATTCTTGGAGCCCAATTTACAAATACGTGTGCAAGCGCAGGTTGCCTTTATAAAACAGGCACATTTTTTAAACTTTTTGTAAGTGCCCCATTACAAAATGATCTCCTGCGTCAATATTTTTTGCTGCTCGATTGTACATATCTATCTGACAGGCATTAGGATATACTGAAATGATCTCTCATCCTGGCAAGTCGTGAGCCTGCCTCGGAGGAAACCCTGCTAAAACCTACAGCTTGTTTGCTGTGATAACAGAGGCCACCCTGCAGTTCCTTTTACGTCTTACGCAACCGAGCCAAACGAGCACTAAGGCCAGACGCTGCTTGCCAAAGATGTCATCGCATCAAAAGGAGGAGCCACTCTTTATGTTGTTCCCACAGGTTCCTTTGGTTGCTGAATAGTGATAAACTTTCCAGAGCTGATTTCACTTTGGATGCACAGCACGCAACAAACTTGTCTGTTTGCCCTGGCTCAGAAACGGGTCTTGTTTGTAGAAACGAAGAGGCGAGCTGCGCAATCATTAGCCGAAGATGATAGACAAACCTCCTCTGCTACAATGCCAGCTTGTTCACTTAGCTGGAAAATCCTTTTGGTAGTTGCTGGTTCAACTAGAAATGATTTTGAATGGCATTATGGCACTCAACTGGACTAGGATAGATAGCATTTTTCATGTTTGGAAGTTGCATGTTGTTCAGGGCATGGAGGTGGGTGTTTTCAGTTGTAGGTCCAGATATATAGAATGCACTGCTGGTCGAATTAAATTTACTCGATTTCAAAAAGAGAGTAAAGACACATTCTTTCACTAGTGCCTTTGAAGAGAGGAGGACTGGTTCTGTCCCGACATATGATCAGTTTTCTGCGTGTGTATTGTCCTTAATTAGATTTATAGTGGATGTAAAGTATGATTAGAACAGTTTAGGGAGATATGTGTATCTTTGCATGTCTGATGTCGTATTATTATTTCTTATGTTCATTGTAAATTGCCTAGGACCATTAGAGATATACAAAATAAAAATATTGCTAAAAAAATAAGTTATAGAGAAGGGATGTGATTTCACTTGAAATGAAATGGGAAATTTTAAGCAACTCTCCCATTTTGTTTCAGCTCAAATTTAAAAAGAAATAATAGGAAAATGAATGGAATTTTGTTTATTTTTGCTCATTTCACATTTTAAAAACTTAAGCTGCTCCTGCAGCAAAGGGGCACTTCACCAGCCCCTCTGGCCTCTTATTCTCTGTAGGTTTCTTCGTAGGGCTGGAGTGATTCCTGATCTCCCCTGGTGTGGCTATTGCAAATGGTACCAGCAGATCAAAGTTGGCATTCATTGCTAATTTCTTCTGTACAAGGCTGAAGCCCTTGCCACTTGCAAAATCCACACTGGTGAGGCAAACGTGAGCAGGGATTGTTTCTGCCCTATGAAGAAATCTGGGGCCTGGAGGGCTGACAGAGACTGAGAAACTGCTTAGGACGAGGTGGTTGGGGTCTTCTGGTTGACAGAAATTCAGAATAGACTACTGGGAACAGGGTGGCTGGTGATTCGCATGTGGGCAGGGTAGGAACAGAGGATGAGAGTGGTGAGCACATTGCAGTTAGTGCGGGGGAACATATCGCTTGCAGTTAGTGCGGGGGAACATATCGCTTGCTGTCAATATTGTCAATAGCATGACTGCACCTGATGCCACCTCAGTAGGTGGAGTTATGCGCACCCACGGTAATAGCGCTATGTGTTAGGATACTCACCTACACGTTAACTTTCAGGAGCATGCTGGTCACACCTCTAACAGTTATCACAAAGGCTTTGCACTTAACACAAGTTCATTTTTCCATTAAATGCCTGCTAGGTGCAAAAACCTAACACACTTTAGTAAAAAGGCCCCTAAGAGACATCTTCCAGGGCAGACGATATCCCTGAAGCATAATAGTACATTTAGCCCTCAGTCATTGAGTTAATGCTGAGGCCAATACTTTATTCAGTAAGGCATTAGGGGTCCAAGTGGTCCCAAAAAGTGCTTATTTTAAGCCTATTTTGCATAGGCACCCAAAACCAACTATTTAAGTGCATAAATGCCAATGCCCCCATGTATGCATGCTCCAAAGCTAATGCAAACGTTTGGCTGAATAAAGTAGTCCTTCCACGGTGAATTGTGTCCTGCTCTTTGTTGTTCCCGACGGCCACGACATTTTACAGAAGTCCTTTTCTGGGTGTAAACCAGGCTTTGCATGCAGAAAAGCCTTTATTAAATTATTCCCACTGGACCAATATCACACACGCTATTCTAATCAATAAATACCAATGCTGTACCCTGTCACAGCAATAACCTTTCAGTTAAGGAAACTTGGAAAGTCAACTGTACAAATGCTCACTGTCTAACCAACAAACTCACTGGCCTAGAAGCTACAATGGTGTTTCCAGTAACTGCGATATGGTTCAGAAATTATCAGTACTGGGGGGTGAATATGCCAGGAAATAATCTTTTCAGAAAGGCAAAGATAAATGAAAAAGGAAGAAAAACAGCTTTATATGTTAGGAAGATAATAAAAGCCATTGAGATACCAAGGGGGTCATTTTATGAGGCTTAGACATGATTTGGACATCCGAAAATATTCATGCAACATCCAAATGGTTTTTTAAGACATCTCTGCTGCAGGGATGTCCAAGTAAGTAAGGGGTAAAGCAGTGTCCGGAGCGGGGTGATGGGCCTAGATATCCTTAAGAACATAAGAACATAAGACATGCCATACTGGGTCAGACCGAGGTCCATCAAGCCCAGTATCCTGTTTCCAACAGTGGCCAATCTAGGTCATATGTACCTAGCAATATCCCCAAAAGACACAGGTTCCACAATGCTTGTACTGGGTCAAGCATTGATATCCTGGGTCCCTTTTTAATACTGGTTTATGGACCTTTCCTCCAGGAACGTGTCCAAACCTTTTTTAAACCCAGCTATACTAACAGCCCTTACTACATCCTCCGTTAACAGATTCCAGAGTTTGATTACACGTTGAGTGAAAAAATATTTTCTCTTATTTGTCTTAAATAGTTTACCCTGTAGCTTCATTACATGTCCCCTAGTCTTTCTATATTCTGATAGCGTAAACAATTGACCCACGTTTATCCGTTCCACTCCATTCATTAATTTATAGACCTCTATCATATCTCCCCTCAGCCGTCTCTTTTCCAGGTTAAAGAGCCCTAACCTTTTTAGCCTCTCTTCATAGGAGTAGCCGTCCATCCCCTTCACCAATTTGGTGGCTCTTCTCTGTACTTTTTCTAATAACGCTATGTCCTTTTTAAGATACGGTGACCAGAATTGCACACAATATTCAAGGTGCGGTCGTACCATGGAGCGATACAGAGGCATTATAATATCCTTTGTTTTATTCTCCATTCCTTTCCTTATGATACCTAGCATTCTATTTGCTTTCTTGGCCGCCGCTGCACACTGGGCGGAGGGTTTTAACATGTTATCCACGATGACTCCTAAATCTTTTTCCTGGGTGGTGGTTTCTAATGTGGAGCCTTGCATCGTGTAACTATAGTGTGGGTTGTTCTTTCCTAGGTGCATAACTTTGCACTTGTCCACATTAAATTTCATCTGCCATTTGGATGCCCAGTCTTCCAATTTATCCAGATCCTCCTGAAGTTTTGCACAGTCCTCTTGGATTTTAACAACTTTAAACAGTTTTGTGTCATCTGCAAATTTGATAACCTCACTAGTTATTCCCTTTTCCAGGTCATTTATGAATATGTCAAAAAGTAGCGGACCCAGTACAGATCCCTGGGGTACTCCACTATTCACCTTTTTCCATTGGGAATATTGGCCATTTAGCCCTGCCCTCTGCTTTCTATCTTTTAACCAGTTCCCGATCCACAATAGTACACTGCCTCCTATCCCATGACTTTTTAGCTTCGCCAAAAGTCTCTGATGGGGGACCTTGTCAAAAGCTTTCTGAAAGTCCAGATACACTATATCAACCGACTCACCTTTGTCTACCTGTTTATGCACACCTTCAAAAAAACATAACAGATTAGTAAAACAAGATCTTCCTTGTCTAAAGCCATGTTGGCTGTCTCCCATTAGGCCATGACTATCTACATGCTGTGTAATTTTGTTCTTTATGATGGTTTCTACCATCTTCCCTGGTACTGATTGATTGATTTTAGAAATTTCAGGGACGTCTGCGACCTCGACTAACTTTACACCTGCTCCAGGCATATATAACCACTGGGAAAGTGCTCGTTTGGGCCCTAAAACATCTGGCTGGTAATGACACTCCATTACCCTCAGTATACTCCACAATATTTTTTGGACTGGACTGGACTGGAAAGGGGGGCTGTTACTTCTGGAGAGAAATCTGAAATTGTGAGTATATACTTCTGGGAATTTTTCTGAAAGGAATTGTTTTTCTTTTAAAGCTAATTAATCTGTGAACCCACTATTTTTTTTGTTAAATCAGTCAGGGCCTAGTAGCAACAGTTTAAGATTCAATTTAAAAACACAGAAGAGAACTTTCTGGTTACCTTTCATACCCAGTAGACAGCTGTAGTTTAAATTTCATAGTCACTCAGGGCCTAGCATCAGCAAAGTACTTTTAGTTTCAAATTAAAACACAGAAGAGAGCTTTCTGGTTAAATTTAGAATCCAGCAGAGAGCTTGTAGTTTAAATTTCATAATAGGTTAGAGCCTAGTAGCAGCAAAGAGCTATAATTTAAATCAAATCAGAATATAGTTTTCCTCAGCAGCACAGGACAAGGTACTGTGTAGCAGCCCTTTTTTAATAAGTGTTATATCCCTCCCTCCCTCCCCACACCCACCCTCCCCTGGGAATTTCACAGCTTTATAGGTACTTCCACAACTTAAAAGACAGGAGGTGCTCTCAGGTGAAGCTCATTACCCAAATCAGTCATACACCAAGGACCTGAGATTAATTAAGCTTCAGGTGAACAAGGTATATTAAACTTCTTAGGTACAGTTTTAGTGGTATAAATATCCATTGCACCCTTTAGTACATATAGAACTTAAAGATCTAAACACAAACTTAAAACTAAGATGCAGACAGCAGTCCAGCAGCGGGATGTGGGCTTTCCAGTCTTTTGCATTGAGTGTCACATGTATGATTTTCTCCCAGCTGGTGAGAGGTCTTACGTGTGCACTAGGTGCAAGGAGTTCTCTGCTCTCAGGGAACGAGTCCGTTCTCTAGAGGCTAGAGTAGCAGACTTGGAAAACATAAGACAGACAGAGAGGTACATAGACGAGACCTACAGGGATATAGTCCTGAAGTCCCACCTCCAGTCTGGCAGCATCCCTGTTGCCATGGAGGAGAGAGGTCACGTGACAGGAGAGCATCACCCTGGTGTGGCAGGAAGTGATCCTGTAACTAGGACCTGTCCTCCAGGTGATGTAAACCCCTCTCGCACCGAGGAGGTTTCTCCAGGGCCAAGTGCCCATGCGGGAAGGGTTAGGACAGCAGTTATAGTTGGTGATTCGATCATTAGGCATGTAGATAGCTGGGTGGCTGGTGGACGTGAGGATCGCCTGGTAACATGCCTGCCTGGTGCGAAGGTAGCGGACCTCACGCGCCACCTAGATAAGGTCTTAGATAGTGCTGGGGAGGAGTCTGCTGTCTTGGTACATGTTGGTACCAATGACATAGGAAAATGTGGTAGGGAGGTTCTGGAAGCTAAATTTAGGCTTTTAGGTAGGAAGTTGAAATCCAGAACTTCCAGGGTAGCGTTCTCCGAAATGCTTCCCGTTCCACGCGCAGGACCCAATAGGCAGGCAGAGCTCCGGAGTCTCAATGCGTGGATGAGACAATGGTGCAGAGATGAGGGGTTCGGATTTGTTAGGAACTGGGGAACATTCTGGGGAAAGGAGGGGCTCTTCCAAAGGGATGGGCTTCACCTTAACCGGGATGGAACCAGGCTGCTGGCATTAACCTTTAAAAAGGAGATAGAGCAGCTTTTAAACTAGATAATAGGGGAAAGCCGACAGTCGCCCAAGAGCGCATGGTTCGGAAGAATGTATCCTTGAAGGATACTACAAAAAGCAGAGAGGTTCCAAAAAAGAGTAAAGTAGCCCAAATGCCCTCGAGTATGGAGCAGACAGAACTTAAAGATCCCAAATTACCCATGTCTACCAATAGCCAAATTAATATGAATAAAATACAGTCTCTAAAATGCTTGTATGCAAATGCTAGAAGTCTACAAAACAAGATGGGAGAGTTAGAATATATAGCACTAAACGAGAGGTTAGATATGATTGGAATATCAGAGACATGGTGGAAGGAGGACAACCAGTGGGACACTGTGATACCTGGGTACAAACTATATCGAAATGATAGAGCTGATCAAATTGGTGGAGGGGTTGCGCTCTATGTTAGAGAGGGCATTGAGTCAGAAAGGATTAAAGTTTTGCAAGAAACAAAATTTGCTGTAGAATCTCTATGGATTGAAATTCCATGTAAAAAGGGGAAGGCGATGGCAGTGGGGGTGTACTATCGTCCGCCTGGCCAGAATGAACAAATGGATGATGAAATGCTCAAAGAAATCAAGGAAGCTAGCAAAAGTTACAGTGCAGTAATAATAATGGGTGATTTCAATTACCCCGGCATCGACTGGGTCAGTGTCACAACAGGACATGCTAGGGAGATAAAGTTCCTAGATGAAATAAATGACTGCTTCTTGGAGCAGCTGGTTCATGAACCGACCAGAGGGGAAGCAATATTAGACCTAGTCCTTAGTGGAACACCAGATGTAGTGCAAGAGATAAGGGTGTTGGGGCCACTTGGCAATAGTGATCATAGCATGATCGCCTTTGATTTAATTAGTGGAGGAGGGATAGTAAGGAAATCCACAGTACTACCCTTTAACTTTCGAAAGGGAGACTATGATAGAATGAGGAAAACAGTTAAGAAAAAACTAAAAGGAGCAGTTGCAAAGGTTAAAGACGTACATCAAGCTTGGGTGTTGTTGAAAAATACTATCTTGGAAGCCCAGACCAGCTGTATTCCACGCTTTAAGAAAAGTGGAAGGAAGTCCAAAAAATTGCCAGCATGGTTTAAAGCTGAGGTCAGAGAGGCTGTTGTTGCCAAAAAAGCATCTTTCAAGAAATGGAAAAAAGAGCCAAATGATGAAACCTGGAAACAGCACAAGCACTGGCAAGTCAAATGCAAGGCATTGATAAGGCAGGCAAAGAGAGAATTTGAGAAGAAGCTTGCTGCGGAAGCAAAAACGCGAAATAAAGACCTTTTCAAGTACATTCGTAGCAAAAAACCCGTGAGAGAGTCAGTTGGTCCATTAGATGATAAAGGGGTTAAAGGAGCACTAAGAGGCGACAAGGCGATAGCGGAGAGACTGAATGAATTCTTTGCTTCGGTCTTTACTGAGGAAGATGTAGGGATGTTACCCACGACTGAAGTGGTATTTAAAGGTGTGGAAGAATTGAAGGAAATATCGATACATCGGGAAGATGTCCTACAACTATTAGATAAACTGAAGAGTAGCAAATCACCTGGGCCGGATGGTATACATCCAAGGGTGTTGAAAGAACTGAAATTTGAGATTGCAGACCTGCTATCAGTAATCTGTGAACTATCATTAAAATCATCTCTAATACCTGAGGATTGGAGGATCGCCAATGTAACACCAATTTTTAAAAAGGGTTCGAGGGGTGATCCGGGAAACTACAGACCGGTGAGCCTGACATCAGTACCGGGAAAAATGGTAGAAACCATCATAAAGAATAAAATTACTCAGCATGTAGATAGTCATGACCTAATGGGAGACAGCCAACATGGCTTTAGACAAGGAAGATCTTGTCTTACTAATCTGTTATGTTTTTTTGAAGGAGTGAATAAACAGGTGGACAAAGGTGAGTCGGTTGATATTGTGTATCTGGACTTTCAGAAAGCCTTTGACAAGGTCCCTCATGAGAGACTTTTGGCAAAACTAAAGAGTCATGGGATAGGAGGCAGTGTACTACTGTGGATCAGGAACTGGTTAAAAGATAGAAAGCAGAGGGTAGGGCTAAATGGCCAATTTTCCCAATGGAGAAAGGTGAATAGTGGTGTACCCCAGGGATCTGTGCTGGGTCCGCTGCTTTTTGACATATTCATAAATGACCTGGAAAGTGGAATAACGAGTGAGGTTATCAAATTTGCTGATGACACAAAACTATTTAAAGTTGTTAAAACCCAGGAGGATTGTGGAAAATTGCAAGAGGATCTTGATAAATTGGAAGACTGGGCATCAAAATGGCAGATGAAATTTAATGTGGAGAAGTGCAAGGTTATGCACCTAGGGAAGAACAACCCAAACTATGGTTACACGATGCAAGGTTCCACATTAGGAACCACCACCCAAGAAAAAGATTTAGGCGTCCTTGTGGATACCATGTTAAAACCCTCGGCCCAGTGTGCAGCGGCGGCCAAGAGAGCAAATAGAATGCTAGGTATGATAAGGAAAGGAATGGAAAATAAAACAAAAGATATTATAATGCCTCTATATCGTTCCATGGTGAGACCGCACCTTGAATATTGTGTGCAATTCTGGTCGCCATATCTTAAAAAGGATATAGCAATTTTAGAAAAGGTTCAGAGAAGAGCCACCAAAATGGTAAAGGGGATGGAAGGCTACTCCTATGAAGAAAGGCTAAAAAGGTTGGGGCTCTTTAACCTGGAAAAGAGACGGCTGAGGGGAGATATGATAGAAGTCTATAAATTAATGAACGGAGTGGAACGGGTAAACGTAGATCGATTGTTTACCTTATCAGAATATAGAAAGACTAGGGGACATGCAATGAAGCTACAGGGTAAAGTATTTAAGACTAATAAAAGAAAATATTTTTTCACTCAACGTGTAATCAAACTCTGGAATTTGTTACCGGAGGATGTAGTAAAGGCTGTTAGTGTAGCTGGGTTTAAAAAAGGTTTGGACAAGTTCCTGGAGGAAAGGTCCATAAACCATTATTAAGAAGGGACCCAGGATATCAATGCTTGAACCAATACAAGCATTGTGGAACCTGTGTCCCTTGGGGAAACTGCTAGGTACGTATGACCTAGATTGGCCACTGTTGGAAACAGAATACTGGGCTTGATGGACCTTGGTCTGACCCAGTATGGCATATCTTATGTTCTTATGTTCTTATGTAAAAGTATATTTTATTTGCCCTGCCACTGCATGTCTCTTAGATGTCTCACAGATGTCCATATTGGGCACATCCACATTTGTGAAATTGTACCCGAACGTGGACGTTCTTGCCTTTTTTCCGGACATTCTAGTTGACGCCCCAGACTGCACTTGGACGTCCTTTGTAAAATGTGCCTTCATGTGAACAAGAAATTGTTGACTTGCTATGTGTTGTTTCAAAGAGACCTAAGGAGACAAAATATCTATGTAAGTGTAATCTGTAGGCCGCCATCACAAGAAGAGATGCATTTAGGCATGTTAGAAGCCATCTAAAGGATAGCATGCAGAGGTAAGGTGCTGTTAATGGGGAACCTAAATCTATCCTCCTGTCAGCTGCTGGAATTTCAAAAATAAGCAAAATGTGCTATGTACAAAATGATCATCACCACATAGGGGTACGTCTACTAAGCCAGGCTAATGGTTAACCCGGGCTATCTGCCACTAGGTCCCATGTTATTCAATGGGATCTAGTTACAGATAGCCTGGATTAACCGTTAGCCCAGCTTAGTAGACATATCCCATAGTGTCAGAAGAGGGTACAAATTAATGCAAATGATAATACAAAATTGCCCCTACATACTCTAAGGGTCCCCTCCAACATTCCAACTAAAACCCAGTAAGAACAACCAAGGGAAATTCCCCCGCCGCTGTAGTCCCTTGTGTATCCCCCTCAAGGAGCCATACCCCCCTCCTTCACATGTTAAAAAAAAAGACCCAATTAACCTCATTGTATAGTAAAAAAAAAAAAAATTGAAAAATAATTTACAGCTAACTAGAGGCTATCAGTGATGTGACATTCAGACTGCAATCCATACAAACTGTAACAAGCATGCAACAAAGAGGACCCAGTGGTAAGGCGGGTCTCAAAATCTCTTAATCCATCCCCCCTCTATGTTACTTTGTGGCAAACCTTTGCACAAAAGGGAGCCCAAATCTTCTGAAATTGCCAGAGCTTCCCCCGCTTTATACAACCATTCAAATACTGTTGGACCTATTGGTGATCTTCATCAACATGCAACTGCTAACCTAGCAGCTAACAAGAGCCTAGACTGGAGAGGAGAACAGGGTCCCTCCCCTCCCCTCCCCTCCCCCTCCCCCTCCCCCCACCCATCTCCTTCTGATATTCCCAACAATATTCTGGCTGGATACAAATCAGTATTTTCCCCTGTAAATTGATTAACATACTTAAGGACCTCCTGCCAGTAGAGGTGTATCTTCCTGCATTCCTCACCCTCTCCAGCTTATACTGCATAACATTTGTTGCCAATTAGTGACAGGTGAACAGCTAGTTATACACCTATGAAGCTTACTCCACTTCTGATTCTCCAGGGATCTCCATAACCAGTGGTACCACCCAGTAATGTGGGCAGGTCCACTCACATCCCCAGTCCCTATCAGACACTTACATATTTGGGAGATCAGAGTCTTCATTCTGTTGCTCTTAAAGAGAATAACCTCCAGCAACATGAAAGACCATGACAAATTACAAAGGTAGTCCTTATTCATTATGAAAAAACAAGGCTGGAAGAATTGAAAAAAAGGGATCCTACCTCCCTATAGCATTTTTTGAAGACATACAGGTTTTTTACTTTAATAGATCAGCAAACCTCATTATTCCCACCTTTCCAAGATTGATCCAAAGGCAGGCTGAGAGAATGGCTGATAATCCTCCAACTTTGACATATGCAACACATGGAGGACAGCAGTCCAACCAGGGTTAGTGCTACCATTTGGTGCACTATGTAGCCACCTAGAGCATTAGCCCTCCGAGTGCATCCATTGTCACCAATGTTGCCCTTCACAGGGACTTACAGCAGTGGCAGTGGTTTTAAACGGCCCTGCAGCGCTTACCTTCAAACTTCGGTGCCACAGGGCTGTTTGCTTCATCCCCACCAATGCCAACTTCCTTTTGTACAGGGGCAGAGAGAAAGAGACATTGGGTGATGGCTGCAGGGGGAGGCAAGGAGAGAGAGGGAGAGACATTGGGTGATGGCTGCAGGGGGAGGAAGGAGAGAGAGGGAGAGACATCAGGTGGTGGCTGCAGGAGGAGGCAAGGAGAGAGAGGGAGAGACATCGGGTGATGGCTGCGAGGGTGGGGGGGGAAGGAGAGCGAGAGAGACATCAGCTGATAGTTGCAAGGGGGGCAAGGAGAAAGAGAGAGATTGCATGATGGCTGCAGAAAAAGCGGCTTTTCCATTGCCAGTTTTAAAGGTCAACCTGCTGCTAGCCTGACCATATAAAAACTGGCCAAGCCGGCTGAAAACTGGCCAGTTGGCAACCCTAACTCTAATCCTCTGAATGAAATGTTGCCCTAAGTTCAAGTACTCCATCATTGCAAAAAGAAAACCCCATTCCACCTGGCCAAATGCCTTTTCTTCATTGAGTGTGATGCAGAGGGCAGACTCCCAACAGGCTTTAACTACCTGCAACAAATTAACCGCTCTTCAGGCATTGTTTGAGATGCAGGACCATACCAAACTAGAAATGCATACTGTACAACTAATGAATCTGGTGCCTCCTCCGCCCCATCCACATGCAGTAACTCACTCTGTCTGAGCTTCCTGAAAGCCCAGTGATGGTATCAGCGCTCTTTCTGTACTTGTGACCTATGCAGCTGCACCGCTCGCACAGCCCTTGGTACAGACCTGCTGAGATGTACTTCCCAGCAATAAATCTTGTTTGATTAGTGTGAACTATCTATGGAAATATCACCTCCAACTGTTTGGCCAACACCTTAGCAAAGAGTTTGGCATCGCAATTAAAGAGAGCAATCAGTGAGTAACTACCAGTTATCTCTAGGCTTACCGTCTTTATGCAGCACTAGTAAATTAACCTTATACATAGGGGCATGTTTACTAAACACCGTTGCTGTGCGGGTTCCCGTTAGTGTGCTGGTGCCATATAAGGAGTGGGCGGGCCAGGCAGAAAAAAGGAAAAAACCGGACCGTACGTGTGTGTGTCGCGCTAATGTGCGGGGCCCACATTATCGCTTGGAAAGGCTAAGTGGGGCGCTGCTGCATAACCAAACAACAGAGCTGTAGTACAACGGTGAAGACACTGACCTATGGTGCAGGGGCCAGGGGTTCAAACCCCTATTGCGCTCAATGAAAAAGACCAGCTGAGGCATCAACTTTTATGGGCAAAAGTGGTGTAGGAGGCATACTGCTTATGGGCGGCAGAAGGTGGCGCACTCTTTTTTTATATGGCATGAGGCGGCGCACTGTTCATTGTGGGCGGCAGATGGCGGCGCGCTGTTAAGGTTGGGCGGCAGAGGGCGGCGCGCTGATAAAATCGGGCAACAGAAGGCGGCGAGCCGGTGGGCAGAAGGCGGCGCGCTGATGTGTGAGGGGGCAACCCAATAGTGGGAGGGATAAGTGGCGCGCTGATGTGAACATAACAGGAATGGAGCCATAGCACAATGGTTAAGACACTGACCACTCGTGCAGGTATCATGGGTTCAATTCCCCACAGTGCCCATTGAAGACAGCTGGCTGAGGCATTATTTTAGGAGGCATGCCCATGTTGGGCGGCATAAGGCGGCACGCTGTTAATGTTACGCGGCAGAAGGCGGCGTGCTGTTACTTTTGTGTGCCACAAGACGGTGCGCCGATGGCTACAAGGCTGCGCGCTGCTGCTCAAACACAGGAACAGAGCCACAGCACAATGGTGAAGACACTGACCAATGGTGCAGGTGTCAGGGGTTCAACCCCTCACAGTGCCCAGTGAACAAGGCTGGCTGGGGCAGTATGTATTATGGTGAGGAGTGCTGTAGGAGGCCTTCAAGGTTTATTTTATTTCCCACTACTAGTAAACCCGCTCTCACAGTGTGTTAACATACGGATGCCCGTAAGGCACATGTTACAGTGCACTGTCCGCCAAGGCACCCTAGAATGTCCCCTATAGGGCACCATGTATGTTGCGACACAGGACAATGTATAGTGCACCCAATATGGATGGCACCCATAAGGTGGCCTATAGGGCGCCCGAAAGAGCACCCTCAGAGGCACTTTATGAGTACAGTATGCCAAGGGTGTGTTTGCTGTCATAAAAATATGTACAGTAAACAAAGATAATGCTCTGGACAACCCTATCACAGAACTCCACAGGGGGCTTAAACCCATGACCTCTGGCTGCAAAGGTAGTGACGTAACCATTGGGCTACAGCCCTATAGCTATCAGCAAGCCCCTGGCTGGCTGTAGAGAGCCTGCACGTCACCTCACAGACAGTCTGCTGTTGTAAACAAGATAGGGTTAGGCCACCCGTACCCATGATGCACTGCACATGCAAATCAGCTGTCCACAGATGCACACAAGATGGGGAATGCACCCCAACAGCTACCCGGCCTGGTAGGGGGAATTGTCAGTGTGCACCCACACAGCACCTCGGCCTGGTATGGGGTCCTGAGCGGGTGGACTACCAGCAAAGAATAGCTACACACCGTCACATTGTGCGGGTACTGTGCTCACCCTGAGGGTGTGATGTGGCGCCCAGGACCAGGTCCACAACACCAGCCATGGCTGAATTGAGGCCATGACAGAGCTCCAAAACAGTACTAACCTGTGAGATAGGAAGGTGCTACAGAAACATCTTGGATATCTCTGTCTGTCTCAGTTAGTGGAAACCCCTAGGTGGCCAAGGTACCACACCCCCCCCCCCCCCCCCCCGCTTGGCAAACAGGCCCTCCCACCAACAGATTCCCCATCCTACTACACCCCCACCCACCAATGGCAGTAGAGTTGACCATCAAACCCCAGTCCTGCTGGAGAACAGACACCCTACAGGGCAGTCCAAGCAGCTCCACACACATCCATAACACAATATCAGACAGACTTTAGGCCTGGATATCCAAAGATGCACCCCAGCACTATCTGATATTCTCCTGCAACAAGCCATCAGCCACTGCACGGCACTCCATCAAGACACATACCAGCTGTGAACAGTCTGCTGGTTAGCCCTGATGGAAATGCATGCACCCAAAACTGGGGTGGCAGCACACACAAGCAGGGAGTTCTGTGAAGAGACCCCAACAGGAAACCCATATATATCACAAGAGAGAAACACAATACAGCACTATGGGGGTGCCTAGCCATGCTGTCATCACTGCACACTCAGGGTGAGAGTGCTCCCCCAGCAGCACATACAGAGGTCCCCCTGTCTGTGTAGGTGGTGGCCGGGCACTACAATGTCACAGCCAGTGCCCTATGCCCTGTGCAGATGCATCCTGGCCAGCCCACCATGTCTGACCTATACCCATGGTACCTTGCTGCTCATTATGCACATTGGCAGGCCAATACTGGCAGTAGTGCTGGCAGTGTGGGTTGGGGAAGGTGTTTGCAGCCAACACACACTGTATAGACAGACACACACTCCCACACCTATGCCAGCATTGTGCTACTATTGAGGGGGTGATTAGCCTTGCCCACCACACCGGTCCTGGGCACGGCACAGGCATGGATATGGTACGCAGTACTGCTGGGGGTCACTCCCAAGGGTGGTGAACACCGTCAGAGGCCAGGCCTGGAGCACGCACTGCAGACACCAAACAGATTGTTCGGATGGGGTCAACTAGCAGTATGTGCGTAACGTAGGGATATCTATCAGCCTGTACTCTTAGCAAACGTTTCAGAGCTGTGAACCTCAGGTGTAGGGTGACATTGCTAAGGTATGCAGGTGCTAGTATTGGGAGATGCACGCAGGGTCCAATGTTCTGCCTCTACAGGAGACATTGGCCAATGGGGCCTGTGGGTGTGGGTGTGGGTGTGTCTGCCCCTGTTGGCTGCTGCTTTACGGCAGCGCTTCCCAAATCCGGTCCAGTTTTGCATCACACTGTTCAGGTCTTCCTGCTGTCCCTCATGAATATGCATGAGCTACATCTACATGCCGTGGGGGTGGTGCATAGATATACAGCACAGGCATTTGTATGAGTGGCAGCATGGAACCTGACTGGTGTGTGGCCCACCAGGACTGCATTTGGGGGATTCTGCTGTAGGTTCTGCCCCTGTTCATGGTGTCTGTGCTCAGTGGGGTAAAAGATAGACGTATTAACATTGCATATGTCCTCGTCACGAAAGGTGTGTCCTTACTGTCACTGTTTATTTGTGGGGAAAATATGTGGGCAGGATTGGCGGTAGCCCCAGCTGGTCTTTGAACCTGTGACCTTCTGTTCTTGCATGCATTGTCTGTGTGCACTGCACCACCGTGTAGCCACAGATTGGCTGAATTTCCTGGATAGTCCATGACTGTGGATCCGGCAGGGCCTGTCTGTTGCTGTGGACTGTGCCAGCCTGCACATGGCTAGGCCTCTGTCTTCCGTGGCTAGCGGCCACTGCCCCCTGCACCACATGTACTCTTCCGCCAACATGCTGGCATGAGCTTCTCTCAGAGAAAGCAGATGACCTGATTGCAATGTGTCAGTACGGGACTGCATTTGGGTGACTTGGCTGTAGGTATTGCCCCTTGTTGTGGTGTGTGTGGTGTTGGGTAAAATATGGGTGATCTCCCCATGCCTATGTTCCCTGCAAGACAGGGGTGTGTGTGCTATTGTTGTTCAGTGGTGGGTAACATATATGGCCAGGGCTGGAAGGTGCCCCAGCTGGGATTTGAACCTCTGACCCCCTGGTCCTAGAGGTACTGGCTCTGTCCGCTGCACCACACTGTGGCCACAGGGATAGTGTAGTCCCTGGAGATAGTAACATGGCAGGATGGAGTCGCAAAGCCTGCTGTGTGCATTTCTACTGTGGGCTCCTTCACCCTGTCTGGTGACAAACGTGCATGTAAAGCCCACAGATGACCACGGGAAAAGGGGGATAACATATAACCAAGCTGGGCTACAGTGATATTAATGGGCAAACATGGAAAACACTCCCAGGACAGCTCCAGAAAAAGGGAAATGTTTTTTGGACGAGTCTCCGCTCCGTACACCTTTCCATAAATCATTTTTTTTTTTAGCTTTCCTGGGTGTGTTTTCTAGTTTTGCCCATCACTATAACTGTTCCCCAACTGAATTACTATTTTTAATATTTTTGTGGTGGTCATTTTCTATTTTTAATTGCACTTTTGTGCTGTGAACATGTATCACACTGCTCACGTTTTGCAGGTTTCCCCGGTTGTGCTGTACATTGCTGACGGAAATGGTTTCTCTTCCCTTTAAATCCCCTCTACCGCGAGTGGTTCACTCGCGCTATTTTTGCAATGGAAATTCGGCCCCGCAACTGTGCGAGGGGCCTCTCCCCTCCCCTTCCCTGTCCATTAACCCCGTCTCTCCGCCCCTCCGGGGCCTTCCTCCGCCCTCCGTAGGCCTTTCCACGCCTCTATCGGACATTTACGGGCCCGTACTTGTGCGGGGCTCGTTAGTGTGACGCGCACGTGTGCGGGGGTTCGACGCACGTTTGCGGGGCGCTTAAGAGCACTTAAGTGCTGCTTTTAGTGCGCTATTTTGCGCCGCGCAAAATAGCGGTTTTTAGTAAACATGCCCCATAGTATTCAGTAGTGCATCCCCCCTCCAGGGCATTATTAAATGTTCTTCCCAACAAGGGTACAAGCTTCTCTCCAAGCAAGTGATAACATTCCACCAGGAAGCCATCTTCCCCCATTGCCTTATTTATTTATTTATTTATTTACAGTCTCTTCTATACCGCGCTATTCAACATCAGTGCGGTTTACAATGAACATAAAATTACACATTTCCTTGGGTACTCTGTGTTTACAATGAACAGGAGTTTAAAACTTGGATAACAGGGGGTAACTATTTACAATCTTGAAACAAGGTGGGGTTCACATCGTTTTAGAAAGTGATTGATAGCTGTGACTATTTCCCCAACCTCCGTAGGATGGCTCAGAGCCATGGCCTCTTCTCCTCCAATTGGGGGAGATGAGCCTAAGATATATACGCCTGTAAAGAAGCTGGACTACATGACCTCTCCGATCCATAGAACTGCTCTTAAAAGTCCCAAAATCCCCTGCAAATTGCCTCATTCAAGCACATCCTTTCCCCTTTACCTGTCAAAATCGCTGACACTAACCAGGCTCTTCTCTGCTTGTGAAGTTGCCAGGCCAGCAGTTTCCCTGCCCCATTCCCATGTTCCATATAATCTCATAGTATGTGAGTCACCCATTCAGACTCCAAGGCATTGAGTTTAGTTCTGGCTGCCAGTTCTCTATACACCTTGCTGACCCTGAACTCGCATGCCTCCTTTGCAGGTCCACTATGGTTACTCTAAGGCAGTGCTTTCAAACTTTTATCCCATATGACTCCATTTTAACAACTGAAAATTCATGTGATCCCAGATGATGATGAAATCAAAATAGCAGGTCTCCAGCCTCCATCTCTTTCCTCCACAACAGTCAGCGCAGGGTCCCTTGTGTTAGTGTGCATTGTGCTACAGACCCCAGTACTCAGCATGGGTTTCCAATCTAACAGGAAGCTTAACCAGGAGGGGGCAAGGGCCTATGAATGTTCATTGGCTCATGGGCCACATGCTGACTGATGACTGCCACTACTTGGCATAGGTCACAGGGAGTCCAGAGAGAAGGGAAAATGGCCATGTTTCTGTGACCCCATCCACTGATGATGTGACCCCATTTGGGGTCCCGACCCCAAGTTTGGGAACCACTGTCCTAAGGCTTCCCATTTCCCTCTTTCACTCTCTTTTTCGTCTTGCTACCTCCTGAAGCATTATTCCTCTCATATATACTTTGCCTGCTTGCCATAGACTGTCGTCAGTAACCTCCCCATTTTCATAACTCTGTAGATATTGTTGCTAGGCTCTTTGGAACCTGTTTCCTACCTTCTGTTGCAAAAGATCTACATTTTGCTCTCTGGCATCTAGCCTCTTTACTACCCTGTTGGTTCAAGGGAGCCCATTGCCTGATAATTATCCCGTGATCAGAGAGTATGATGGGATAAACCTCCCAAGAACTAAAAGAGCTTTCTTGCCCTTTCCTTCCTATAAAATAATCCAAACGTGAGTATGAGTCCAAGTTCTGTGAGTAGTAAGTATACTGTCTACAAACTGGATTGCTCTCCCTCCATAAGTCTAAAAGGTCCAATTTAAGCATACTAAGCTGCCCTCCAGTTGGACCATTAATCTTTGGGACCAGATCTGTCTTCCTTCCCTAGGGCATAGTTTATATCCCTGGCTATCAGCCAGTCTCCTTCTCAAAAGCCTTGAACCATGTCAGAAAAAAATGGCCCCTTTGATCCATTAGGAGCATAGATATTCAAAATGGACAGCTATTGGGGGATTCCAAGATGATATCAGCTAAGTTCCTGCCCTAAGATGTGATTCTGACATGGTTAAGAGGAAAGGTAACGTGGGTAAGAAGCCCTCCAAAACCCTTCAAGCTGTCTCTTCTTAACCTTCACCTGCTACTGCCAGTCCAGTGGACACTTTCTTAGTGCATCTGAAGCTGCAGCCAGCTGTCTCAGGAGGAGCATTATTGCAAGAAAGAGTTTAAAACTCACCACTACTGACTCTAACTCCCCGTCTTGCATGGATACCCTAAAAGTTTCCAATGCTTCCTTCTCAATATGCCTGGTATATAGAGCCCCCCCATGGTGATTCTTCCAACCTATCCATATTACTAGGGGTATGTTTACTAAACTGTCTTAATGTGCGCTCTGTGACGTTATCGTGTGATAAGGTACCTTATCACGCAATAATGGCGCTTTACAAGGTGCACAGGTACCTTATCGCGCGATAACGCGAGCTGCGGCGCAAACAAGCGCTGAAGGCGGGGAAAGGCTCCCGGAGGGCGGAGGAAGGTTCCCCAGGGGCGGAGAGAAGGGGTCAATGGGTGGAGAGTGGGAGGGGAGAGGCTCCCCACACACTAATGCTGTGAAATCCGAGGCTGAAAACTAACGCCAGTGAAACCCTGGCGTTAGAGCTGATTTAAAGGGAAGAGAAACCATTTATGTCAGCAATGTACAGCAAAACCAGGGAAACCTACTAAAAAGTGATAAGTGTGATACATGTGCATGGAACAAAAGGGCAAATAAACCTTGAAAATGTACAGAAAAAACTGTAAAAATAAAATAGCCAAGCTGGCCAATAGTGATATCAATGGGAAACATCAAAAAACACTCCCAAGAAAGCTCCAAAAAAAAGATATGAATTTTGGAAGGGTCTATGCTCCGTCCCTATACAAGGTGAATGAGCCCACAGTGTAATTGCGCTGAGCAGGGTTTCCGACTCCATCGGCCAGGTTTCCTATGGCATGCACATGTTCCACAACAGCAGGGCGGGCATGTCGGAATAGGCAACTGGACAGATGCTGGAAAAGAGGACACAGAGGGCTGCAGGCGGCACATGCTGCGGTGCAGCTGGCCCACAGTGCGGACTAGGGTGATGCCCAGCTGGCCCATAAGAATGCTGAAACAGTAGAGCAGCCAGACAGCAACTTCTGAGGGCCCAACATGGGCACGAGTGTGCTTCCCACAGTGTCACAGGGGATAGTACCCAGCAGGTATCCTGAAGGGCACGGAACATTGGCATGCGGTGCTGGGGGGAAGCATGGACAGCTAGGCAGGCACCCTTACCCCAGAACCCGCAGCATAGGCAGCCGCCTACCCGCACACTGGATGGTCTGAGACTGCGCTCCACCAGCACCACCAGCAGAAGGGCATGTCAGCATGGTGGCAGAGGGATACTGGTGGTGGAGGGGGCAGTGGTAGCTGCCCACAGCAGACCGTGGCCTAGCCCTGTGTAGGTGGGTGCCATGCACTGCAACAGACAGGCCCTGTCTGACAAACAGTCATGGCATCACCAGGGTATGCACTGTCTCTGTGGCAACACAGTGGTGCAGTGCACGCAGCCAGTGTGTTCAGAAGCAGAAGGTCACAGGTTCAAGTCCCAGCTGTGGTTTCTGCCAACCCAGTCATCATATTTTACCCACTGCTAATACAGACAGAACCTTTATTGCAGATGATGTAAACATGCCCAAAACACCTACATTTTACCCTACAGAGCACAGACACCATAAACATGCGCATTACCTAGAGCAGAGTCCCCCAAATGCAGTTCTGGAGGGCCAAACACCATTCAGGTTCCATGCTGTCTCTAATAAAGATGCTTGTGCTGCATTTCTATGCACCGCCCCCATGGTATGCAGATGTATCTCATGAGGGACAGCATGAAAACCCGAACAGTGTCTGGCCTACCAGGACTGGAGTCGGGAACCTCTGCCCTAAAGCAGCGGCCAACAGGGGCAGACACACCCACACCCACAGGCTCCATTATCCAATGCCTCCTGGAGAGGCAGGATGTTGGGCCCTGCGTGCATCTCCCAATACTAGCACTTGCATACTTTAGCAATGCCACCCTAAACCTGGGAATATGGTACACAGCTATCAAAAGGTTGCTATGATTACTGGCAGATAGCAATTCCAAAGTTAAGTACAATTTTCTGAGTGGGCTGCATCATAGCAACATTTCTGATGTCTGTGGAGTGTGCTTACAGGTCTTGTGTCTGACAGTGTTTACCACCCTGGGGGGTGACCCCAACAGTATTGCGTACCATAGCCATGCCTGCACTGTGCCCAGGACTGGTGTGGTGGCCAGGGCTGCCAAACACCTCTATAGTTGCACAATGCTGGCATAGGTGTGGGGAGTGTGTGTCTTCTATCCAGTGTGTGGTGGCTGCTAACACCTTCCTCAGCCCACACTGCTAGCACTGTTGCCAGTATTGGCCTGCCAATGTGCATAATGAGGAGCAAGGTACTGTGGGAATAGCCTGGATAGGGTGGCCTGGCCTGGATTCATCTGTACAGAGCATAGGGCAATGGCTCAGACATTGTAGTGCCCGGCCACCACCTGCACGGACAGGATGGGCACAGCATGTCCTGCTGGGAGGTCACTCTCACCCTGATGGAGCAGTGACCACGGCATGGCTAGGTTCCCCCATAGTGTTTTATAGTATTTCTCTCATGTGATGTTTATGGGTTCTCTTTTGGGGCCCAATCACTGACATATCTGCTTGATGTGTATGCTGACATCCTAGTTCTGGGTACATGCATTTTCTCCAGGACCATGCACTATGGACTAGTTAGTAGACTGTCTGCAGCTAGTATGTGTCTTGCTAGAACACCTTACAGGGTGCAGCGGCTGGAGGCTTGCTGCTGGAGAATGTCAGATAGTGGGGGGGGGGGCAGCTGAGCATTTCCAGGCCTACTGCCTGTCTGCTATTGCTTTATGGATGTGTACAGTTCTGCATTGCCTGCCCTGTAGGGTGTCTGTTCCCCAGCAGGACTGGGGTTGATGGTCCCTTCTATTGCAGGGAGGTAGAATGTGGATCTTTTGATGGGTGATCCTGTTTCCCACCCTTAGCCCCAGAGGTGGGTTGTGTGGTGGTACATAGTCTGCCTATGGGTCCAAACACCCCCCCCCTTCACCTACACCTACACCTACACCTACATCATATAACCATGGCACCAACACAGGGTATACACTATTCTCGGTGCATTATAGCCCATAAGGGCTAGACATGACTGTGAAATACAGAAGGACACAGATGTAATCTAGGTTTGTCTGCAGGAACTATCTATCACACACAGTAGCAGTGATGAGGACCTGCAGCATGGCGTATTTTAGTCATGAAAGGTGCTGTGGACCTGGTGCTGGGTGCCCCACCTCACCCTCAGGGTGAACACAGTACCCGCACAATGTGACGGTCTGTGGTTACTCTGTGCCAGTACCACACACGGTCAGTTCCCCCTACCAGGCCAAGGTGCTGTGGGGGTGCATACCCATCTTGTGCCCATATGTCGACTACTGATTTGCATGTGCAGTGCATCATGGGTACGGGTGGGTTAACCCTATCCTGGTAACCACAGCAGACAGTTTGTGTGGTGACATGCAGTCCTTCTGCAGCCAGCCAGGGCTTTGTTGACAGCTGTAGCCCACTGGTTACTTCACTACCTGTGAAGCCAGAGGTCATGGGTTCAAACCCATGGTGGGGTTATTTGATAGGGCTGTCTGAGGTGTTGTCTTTTTTTAATGTACATTAGAGCTGCCAGCAAAAACACCCTCAGAGTACTGTAACCTTAAGGTGCTCCATAAGGCACCTTATAGGCCGCCCTATAAGGTGCCCTATCAAGCGCCTTATAAGGTGCCTTATAGGGGACATTATAGGGTGCCTTGGCGGACAGTGCACTTTATAATGTGTCCTATGGAGTGCCTTATGGGGTGCCTTATGCGGCACCTTAGGTTACGCCATCGTGAGGGTGTGTTTGCTGGCAGCACTAATTAAAATAAAAGTAAAATGCCTCAAAAAGCACTACTTAAATGTAAAGGGTGATGCCTCAGCCAGCCTTATGCATTAGGTACACTGGAGATCAAACTCATGACCCCTGTACCATCATTCAGTGTATTAACCATTGTGCTACACCTCTGCTTTTATGTTTGTATGTCTGCGTGCCTACTTAAGATTATCGCGCGTTAATGCACTTAGCGGCGTTTCGCCCGATATTGTGCACAGCGCGCGTTATTGCGCGATAATCCCATTTTGCTACGTTAAGACCGAAACACCCACTCCTTTTATGGCATCCTGCACACTATCGCCGGGCGCACGTTAAGACGGTTTAGTAAACATACCCCCTAGAGTCAGCTTGCTCCCCACCAAATGTCCAGCACCCCTTCATTATCTTTGGTGACCTGAATTTATCCTTGTCCCCCCATAAACAGTCCTCTGCCTTTATAGAAGCAATGGAAACCTTACACTTCATTCAAATTCTTACATCTCCTACCCTTAACAAGGGTAACATTCTTGATATGATTTTCCTGCTTCATACCCTTACAATAGATACGAACCTAATATCCCACTCAATGCTCCCAGTGCCCTGGTCAGACCATGCAGCTATCTTCTTCACCACCCCACAAGCAAATCATAGAAGAAACCCCTCAATAACTTCTCCAAAAAGTCAAAGATTTAAATAGTTCGATAAAGAGTCCTTTCTCAACGCAGTCACCCCCCATCTAGAATGTCTTAGACAAGAAGACACTGACCTTGACTCACAAATAGAACAATGGAACAAAATCATGGCAATAGCAACTCAAGCACCACCTAAGAAAATATCAAATAATCGCTCTAACAAAGCCTCAGGGTTCTCTACATACCTCCTAGCTCTAAAGCAGGAACTGCACCGCCTCAAAGGCAACTGGAGATGACAGAATCGGTGACTCTATCAACTTTATTGGCTGCCTTTGCCCTTCCATCTGATAGAGAATGGCTGTTAAAACTTTATTTCAAGAAGAAGAACTTCCTTCAAAGACTTAACCATTCATATAGTTCCAAATTTGGCCAAGGAGACTCAAAGGAAAAGGAAGGAGTTCCTTTTACTCAGGCTTGGGGTGCTCCAATTGGGGGCTCTTTTCTTCTTAAAGTTCCCCTGCAAATGTTTAGTGAAGCTTCAGTCTGTAAACTGTTTTCTTTGAGCTGCTCCAACTAGGAGACCAGCAGGTTCTCAAGGCTTGAGCTCTCAGTAATCCGTGTTTTGATAACGCTGGCTGTTAGTAGTGCTTTTGGTTTTTATTTCCTGAAGATATTGTAATGTTTTTTATTTCATTGTGATCTCCCCCTGTAGTGTATGGGCTAGATTGGAAAGAACAAGACTTTTCTTTTGAAGTTTTTGTTGTTTATTTTCTTTTTCTATTTCAGCTGAATGAGATTTTTTGTGCTACTTGGATATAATTGAAAAGTCAATAAAAATAAAACAAAAAATTAAAATGGACAGCTACTGCTAATCTATGCGACTCATAACACATACCACCCTCCCGGAGCTGTCAACTCCCGTATCATATAGCACAAAAGGAATTGTATTGCTTATTCAGATAGTCACACACCATTTTTTGGAATTATAGGGAGAGTAGTAAACCTGGTCATCAATTTAAGATGTTCATCCCGAGTCAGATATGTCTCCTGCAATAGAGCCACATCAATTTTGTTGCTGTTGTTAAGTGCTGTCAAGTCGGTGTCGACTCATGGCAACTCTCTGGATAGTTGTTCAGTCTTCAGTTTATTAGATCTCAAAAATGACAGTATTTGGGGGGGCGCTCGTGAGCCCGCAGCGTGATGGCCGCAATTTAAAAGAGCTCCGTCCTCACAGCCCCAAAACTCTAGAAAACATGCGCTAACTGCAGCAACCTGCTCCCCTCTACCTACCCTGGGTCGGCGCGAGTAAGCGATCCCCCTCGGAACCTGGATCAACGGCTTGGCGGGCACTCTGGAGACTGGAAAACCGCAGCGATCGCCCCTGAAGCGTTGCCTGCTGAACGCCTCTACCCGCCGATGGCTCTGGGCCTAACATCTAAGCCCTACGCGGGGTTCAAATATCACTAGAGCGGAGCGGAGACCTGTAAGACTAAGCGGCTGCTTCCCGGGCGCTGCACTGTGGAACGTGCAGCAGCCCGTTGGTCAGGGGGGGCAACTACCCTTAGCGCTGAGGCCTCTGCATGTGCTGCTGAATCCTTGCATGTGAGACGGCGTGGAGACCGCGTGGCACCAGCCGGTGCTTGCTACCTTCTCTTGCTGTTCCGGATCGCCCCGAGGGGGGTAAGTTTGAGCGTCTACTCTCTCCTCTTCTGCACTGTGGCCTGAATTCGGAGCTGGTAACCGGGGCTATATCCTAGCAGCTTGGTGTCCCGCCGAAGACTACATCTTCCCTGAGTGGTCCTTGGGGGCCCTGTTAAATGTTTGCTACCCTGGGAGAGCTGAGGCAGCTTTTTCCTATGGCCTCACTGTCTATCCACTGCACTATGCCTTGCTGACATTGCATGTGCACGTCTCCTGACACTGTGAGGTGGTGCCTGCGCTGCGGATCTGTGAGAACCTGGACGCCGCTCTCTCCTTGGTGTCCCCACTTTTGCTGTCATTGGGTACATCTCTCTCCTACCACTGTGTGACTTTGGTGACTTGTGAGATGGCTGCAAAAGCCAAAAGTTCTGAAACCCGGGAGGGGATGCGCTCCTCCCAGCGCTTGCAAAGCAAGTCCGGAGCCCCAAGTAGTCCACACGAACAGCTCCTCCCATCAGGTTCTGATGATGAGACTGTCAGCGAGGAGGACTTAGATCCGCATAAGCAACTTTCCTCGGCTCAACTCAAACAAGAACTCCGTAGGGGCTTTGCGGAATTAGCTAATGAATTTTGTGCGCTACGGGAGGACCTGATGAAAGATGTCGCTTAGCTCAGGACTGACGTCAAGGAACTGGGAACCCGAGTAGAAGACGTGGAGACCAAAATAGTAGAACAAGATGGGACTCTGATGGATTTACAATGTGCTTTAGACCGGCAAAACGCGCAAGCAATGGAACTGACTTATAAAATTGATGACATTGAAAACCGTTCCCGCCGCAACAATGTCCGTTTTCGTGGGATCCCAGAGGCGGTAGGGGGCGGAGAAGATCTACCAACTGTACTTAAATTGCTGATAGCGGAATTGCTCTCGACGGAGGACTTGGCTGCACACACCTCTGGTATGGAAATTGAACGAGTTCACCGCGCTTTGGGGAAACCCTCCAATAACCAAACTCGTGATGTCATCGCGAGATTTCTGCGTTATTCTGATGCAGAGCTCCTTATCCGTCGAGGCCGGGAGAAAAAGACGGTCCGATTTCAGGACGCGACAGTGTCCATTTACCAGGACCTCTCGACGTTCAACCTGGCACGGCGGAGAGAGATGAAACCAGTCTCAGCGGTCCTGAACAGCAAGGGGATTCGCTATTCCTGGTCCTTCCCATTTAGGATGAACTTTCTTTTGGGCAACAAAAAGATCTCTGCAAAGGACTACACTGAAGCCTGGCGAGCCCTTCGCCAGGCAGGTTTAGTAGATGACAATGCTCAGCCTCATCCGCCGCCCCCTAAGCCCCAACACTCCAGGTGGTCTCGGGTGGGCAAGTCCACTTGATCTCTTTTTGTGGACTTGAGGAGCTCCTCTTACTTTTTTAAGGAGTCTCAATTTGTGGGTCCCCTGATTTTTGGATAAGTGCTGGGGGGAATTCGATTGGGGTCCTTCCCTTTTTTGATACAAGAGGGGTGGCGGATGATCTGCAAACGTTTTGTTGATGTTATTGCTTTGGTAAAGGGGTATGGTGAGTTTGATGACCTGGGGGGGTGGAGGAGAAGTGGGGAGTATGTTTTTCTCTGTTTTTCACTGTTTAGGTTGAATTTTTGCCTTGAGGGGTTCTGGGGGGTTCGGAGTTTGTGGTCAATTTACCGTGTCCTGTACTAATTTAAACAGGCAGGTGGTATTGACGGGAAAGGGTGGGGAGGGGTGGGAGGGGAGGCTCTTTTTCAATGTGGAATTGGGGGGTGTGCTTGGGCTTGGGAGGAGGGACTATGGCTCCTGTTCCTGGAGGGTGGAGTGGGCGGGCCCGACTCACCAATTCCCCGGGTTTGATGGGGGGGAGCTCCCACTGGGACCTTCTGGATAGTAGGCGGCAGCGAGGGAGTGGATTGTAATTGTTAATGGTGCACTTTATTTCTTTGAATGTTAAGGGCCTTAATTCCCCGAGGAAGAGGTCCCTGCTGTTCTCAGAATTGCGCACCCTGCAGGGGGACATTGTTTACCTACAGGAGACCCATCTTCAGAACTGTAAGCAGGGCTGGCTAAAGAGGTCCCCGTATACTGAGGTGCGGGTGGCCTCGGATGCACAAGGACGAAAGAAGCGGGGAGTAGCCTTACTATTTCATCAGAGCCTCTCTCTCCAGATAGAGGAGATAAGGCAAGATGCTTTGGGGAGGTGGCTTTTCTTGAATATCCGCTTAGAAGGGCACTTGCTAACCTTAGCTAATGTTTACGCTCCCAATACAGGTCAGGGGGCCTTTTTTGCACGCTTGAAAGCCTTGCTGGCGGATTTTGCAAGGGGGCCTATTGTTCTGGGGGGGGACTGTAACACGCATCTGGTGCCCCACCTGGATTCCACAAGTCGCACTGTGGGGCGAGTGGGGGGGTCGGCAAGAGCCCTACAGCGTCTTATGCTCGACTTAGGTTTGAGGGACGTTTGGAGGGACGCCCATGGGGGGGAAAGAGGCTATACATACTACTCTCCGGTCCATCAGGTGCACACTCGCATTGACTATTTTCTATTGGATCAGCGCCTGATGGACGGGAGAGTGAAGGCTGGACACGGAACGCTGACTTGGTCAGATCATGCCCCGTGCTGGCTCGCTCTTCCGGCCGGATTGTACAGTGAATACCAACGGCTTTGGCGCTTAGACGTGAGGTTCCTGCGACGGCAGGGTGCAGTGCAGGACCATGTCCGTTTTATCACGGAATTTTTTGAGCTTAACAATTCTGGGGACGTCCCTCTCCCCATGGTGTGGGATGCTTATAAGGCTACGGCTCGAGGTCAACTCATGGCGGAGGCAGCTCGCACGCGCAAAATGTGGACGCGTGACCACGACCGATTGGTGGATGAGGCTACTCGCCTAGGTCTGGAGCACGCCCGAACTGGTTCCCGACAAGTCCTGCGCCAGTGGCGGACTGCTCGAGCCAACTTGGATGCGTGTCTGCAGAGAGAATTAGATAATAAACGTCGGAAACTACGGCAAACTTTTTATGAGCATGGGAATAAAACAGGCCGCTTCCTAGCTTTGCGTCTTCGCCAACAACAATCCACGAGAGTGGTACGCGAACTGCGCGACGCTGGGGGATGGAGGAGGGTTATTTCCCGGGAGATACGTGATCTCTTCGCTGACTTTCTGGAGCAGCTCTATAAGGCGGAGCCCTTTGAGCGGGATCGTGTACAGGATTATCTGCGGGGGATTGGTCTGCCGCATCTCTCCGACTCTGATCGGGCTCAGCTAGATTCTGAATTAACGGTAGACGAAGTGGAAACTGCAATTCGACGATTGAAAACTGGTAGTGCGCCAGGTAGTGATGGCTTCCCGGCAGAATATTATAAGAAGTTTAGGATACAATTAGCACCAACCTTGACTATCTTGTTCAATGAGATCTTGGCAGGGGTCCCGTTACCGCCGTCCCTGCGCGAGGCACTGATTGTGATGATACCCAAACCTGGTAAACCACTGCACGATGCGGCGTCGTACCGCCCCATCTCCCTGTTAAACGTTGATGTTAAAATATTTGCCTCTGTGTTGGCGGCGCGCCTGAATCGGGTCCTTCCGAGCTTGGTCCACCCAGATCAGGTTGGCTTCGTGCCAGGCCGCCAGGCTGCAGACAACATTAGGCGTATGTTGCAGGTCATACACGTAGCCCAGCGGGAACCACAATCAGCCTTGCTGGTGGGGATTGACGCAGAAAAAGCTTTCGATCGGGTCGATTGGGAATATTTATGGTGTGTGCTGGAGGCAATGGGCTTCGGCTCAAATTTTATCTGTTGGGTTCGTAGTCTTTATCAGATGCCCCAGGCGTGCATTCGGATTAATGGGGGACACTCGAGGCATTTCTTGCTGAAACGGGGCACGCGACAGGGGTGCCCTCTTTCGCCCCTGCTCTTTGCACTCACGATGGAACCCTTGGCTCAGAGCTTCCGAGAACATTTAGGTTTGAGGGGGGTTCTTATTGGCCCCGCGGAATATAGGATTGCACTCTTTGCGGATGACATCATACTGTCCCTGGTCGATCCGTCCACTTCCCTTCCAGTTGCGATGCAGTTGTTCGAAAACTATGCTCGGGTATCCGGTTTTAAAATTAATTACACTAAATCGGAGATCTTGAATGTTGGGGTCCCCGGGGCGGTTTGTGCGGAACTTCAAGCGGCTTATCCTCTTCGTTGGGTGTCCAGAGCTCTATGCTATTTAGGGGTGCATTTGACTGTGGAGAGGGCAGACCTCTTTAAAGCCAACTATGATCCCTTACTTTGTCAGATTCGGCGGGATCTAGAGGTTTGGACTGGCCTGCTCCTTTCCTAGTTCGGGCGTATAGCCGTAGTCAAGATGGTGGTTGTTCCCCACTTTCTCTACCTTTTTCAGGTCCTGCCGCTCCCCATCACACGGGCTACCCTGGTGACCTGGCAGCAGCTGCTTATGAAATTCATCTGGCGTTATCGCCGCCCGCGCTTGGCGCGACAGGTTCTTTATGCCCGTACGCGCTTTGGAGGTATGGGCATGCCCAATTTACATTGGTACTATGCGGCGGCGCAATGCCGGGCGGGGGTGGAGTGGATGATTGCTGATAGCACTAAGTGATGGGTACAATTGGAAATGCACTTGGCGGGGGGAGCCGGCTTGGGAGACTGGCTGTGGCTTGGTCCAAAACTCCGCCGTGGTATCCGCACCAGCAATCCCTATATACTTCATACCCTCCGTTGTTGGGACCAGCACTTTCGATCTCGCGACATGGATTTAACCCCATTAGCCCCTATAGTAGATAACGCCTCTTTCCCGCCGGGGTTAAGTGATACAGTCTTTCGGCAGTGGGGACATCACGGCCTTAGTCGGGTCGGACAACTTTTTGCTGATGGTCAACTACAACCTTTTCGTGCGATACAAGATGAATTTGACATCCCGGCCAGGCAACATTTTCAATATCTGCAAGTGACACACTGGGTTCGATCCAAACTTGTTCGGCCCCAGGTTGCTCGGGCCCTGACAGAATTGGAACGCTACTGTGAGGGGTGCACTACCACTAAGGGACTCGTGGCGACTTTGTATGCCCACTTGCAGGGATCCCAATCGTGTTCTACTAGACACAGGGAACTTTGGAACTCCGACTTGAACCTCTCCTATACTGAGCAGCAGTGGGAAAGGGCGGAAACTCAATTGTGGAAGAGTGCGGTAGCGATTAATGCCCGCGAAACCAATTATAAAATACTGTACCGTTGGTACATGACCCTGGCGCGGATAGCGCGCATATATTCTGGGGCGGTGGACCTCTGCTGGCGTAACTGTGGGCAACGGGGTACCCTAGGGCATATTTGGTGGGATTGCCCCCACATCCGTGCCTTTTGGAGGGGTATACAATACCGGATGCAATTGCTTCTGGGAGTGAGTGTCCCTTGGGATCCGGGGATCTTCCTGTTTGGGGCCTCAGTGCCGGGTGCACGGGCTCTGCAACTTGCTCTACTCCGCCATGGCCTGAATGCAGCTAGATTATCCCTTGCAGCAGCCTGGAAACGTGCTTTGGCCCCTTCCTTTCAGGCTTGGCTGGAACGGATGTGGGATACGTATGCCATGGAACGAGGGGTAGCGGTCAGTAGGATGCGCCTGGCGCGCTTTGAGCTGGTGTGGGCGCCCTTTGTCTCTCGCTATGGTGCGTGACTATGCTGGCTAAGAGGGGGGGAACATTCAAATTTTAATGGGAGCTAGCCCCCTGAGTGTGTCTTTTGCTCACCACACTCCCGTGCTTGAACATTAGCAAGCCATAGTGGGGGGGATTGGGAGGTGGGGTGGGAGGGGGGTACTGGGCTAGGGAGGTTTCGGGGGGGGAGAAAGGGAGGTTGGGGGGTTACTGCTCCCTGTTTCCTTATGTTAAAATTGAAAAAATGAAGGCATATTGTTGAATGTTGTTGTGATCTGAAATCATGTTATTATTCTTACATTTTCTTTGAAGATCTTTGTGGTTTATGATGCTATGTATTTTTTGGAAGCCTTTCAATTAAAAAAAAAAAAAAAGACAGTATTTGCTTTCTTTTAATTGGTCTGTTCAGCTCACACACATTAACAGAAGCTATTTTACACCCCCCTCCCGACACACACTTCGCCCACCATTTCTTTCCCATGACCCAGGGGCGGCTCAAGACAATCTGCTGCCTGAGGCGAGAGATGAGATGGTGCCCCCCAACCTTGAGTGGGGGGGGTGTCTTTCTCAAAACTCCACTCAGGGACTGAACCAAACCAAAATGCAGATTAGATAATGTGGAGAAAATATGTCAGCAGGAATACTACAGGAACTCATTGGAACAAAGGCAAGCAAAAGACCAGACAGAAACAGCACCAAAAACAACATACCAACACCCACGCTATTCACAAAAACCAACAAATCCACATCCATGTGAACCTTCTCTCTTGCTGCACCCGCTATTTGAAATGCCCTACCAGATATGCTAAGATCAACAACTGATATAAAGGAATTCAGAAAGCTGCTCAAAACCACTCTATTCATTGAACAATTCAATGAAGACCACCAAGCACCAATCACACCAACCACCCCACAAGCCGATGGACACAAGCCATGAACACTATAAGAACTTCATATGAACCAGCTACCAGCCCCCCCTGCTACTTGTATACAGCCCCAGCTCATAGTTCACAATGTATATAGCTCCCTGCAACCTGTATATAGCCCTGTATATAGCAACCTGTATATAGCCCTGTATATAACGCCTGTTCATAATTCACAATGTATATAGTTCACCAGTTAATCAATGACACTGCTCACCCATGTATCCACTGCATGTATTCACCCTTCCACTCTTGATTGTTTGACGTGCTAACTGCTTTGATTTAAAGATAAAGCGGTATATTAAATCCTATTAAATAAATAAATAAAAATGCAAGATGTTTGCACACCAAGGAAATAAAAGAAAGAGCGAGAACCACAGCACTGTTTATAACACCAAATTATAACTCATTTTTATTTTGTTGTTATAAACTGTGTTATGGTTCTTGCTTTTTTTCTTTTGTGAACATATATTTTGCATCCACAGAACCCCCTCCCTCAACAATGGGTGCAGAGCAGAAGTAGGATATTCATCAACAGAACTCAATTTCTAAAAAAAAAAAATCTGATTCCGACTATTTCACTAACAACAAACGTTCTACAGTACCAGGTATACTGTGAACTAATACAAAACCCTACAACAAAGTCACTGAGGATCTGTAGAGCAAATCTACTATACCATACCAGCTCAACTTCCAAAACTCACATAAGAAGCCTACCCAAAAAAAGCATAACGTTAAATACTGCAGCGGGCCCTGAAACATCCAGACACCTATTTGAAAAGCTGAACAATTCAGATTACTACAGTACAGATCATTACGTACAAACTCCATATTAACTGAAGACCTGGTCTTGGCCACAAACTCAGAACACAGACCCTCACCAAAGTACAGAATAAGTGACCGTAACCTAATAGCAAACATATATAGATAAAAATTAAACCGAAACCGCAAAGAGTCAGATTCTGCATACAATGCAAGGCCAGAGAAATAAAAAGAGATGCATTTCCCTGTACTTTATAAAATATGAAGATAACACCAAGACTGTTCATTAAATTGAAAATAAAATTCTCTTTTACCTTTATTGTCTGACCATTTTATTCTTGATCATGCTGGTCCCAATCTGAGGTTTCTGCTTTCCTCCACCTCCTAGTGCATCCCCCCTCCCCCCCCCCCCCCCCGTTTACTTCCCCCCAGGGGCAGCATGATGGAGATTCATTGCAGCATTATTTGCATAAATTTAGCTTGCTTTATTTTAAAATATATATGCTACCAATCTAAAATCCTAGGTGGCTTCCAAACATATACATGCCATTTAGTAAAACAGATGTTACAATAAAATGCATAATAAAAAAAACATTAAATGTGATTAATGAAAAGCAATTTACACAGCCCCCCCAATCAGACCATCACCAATCTGCACATCAGATTTATTTCACTATGACCAGATTATTGATGAGGAGGGAAGATATAGAATGAGAAACTAATCCTGGTATCCATGAATTCAAACGTTGGATTGGATTGTGCTAGAGCTGGAAAAGTTCGGAACTCAGCAGCAGTGAAGCTATCAGGCTACTAAACAAAATTAAACTGAAACGTTCCTTTAAAATTTGAAATTTCCTTTAAACTGACCTGACAAAATATTTTAAATTTCAGTCTGGCAGCATAAAGAACACAAAACTGCAAATCTCAAAGACAATACATATTCCATTCCCCCCACCCCAACCAAAACCCTAAAGCACCTCCATTTCCACAAAAACAGGAGCAACGTGGCGCCCCAACACAGCATCCCACCCTCTGAAAGACAAGAGAGACTTTGTAACCAAGAAGGACTTGGCAACCACAACATAACTCCTGAAACTGCACACTGGACCAGTATGGTGCTAATGTAAATATATATTCTGCAAAAGAACAAAGCAAATGCAAGATGCTCGCACACCAAGGAGCTAAAAGAAAAAGTGAGAATCACGGCACAGTTTATAATGCAATGCAATTTGTGCCTTTCAGTCAATGCTGACTCCTGGCGAACCAGAAGCTCCTGGGTTTTCTTGGCAGTATGACCGGAAGTAGATTGCCAGGCCTTTCTTCCGAGGCAATGGAGAGTTAAGTGACTTGCCCAAGGCCACAAGGAGTGCTAGTGGGAATCAAATCCAAATTATAACTCATTTTATTTTGTTATATACTGTGTTATGGTTCTTGCTTTTTCTTTTTTTTCTGACAACTGGCATAATCAACAGGTTCATCGTTGAAGGAGAAGAAATTGAAATCGTGAACAACTTTAACCTAATTGGATCAACTATAAAGAAGCAACAAGCAGTCAAGAAATCAGACGACGCATTGCTCTTGGCAGAATGGCTATGAAAGACCTAGATAAGATTCTCAAGAGCAGAGATGTCTCTCTCCATACAAAGATTCGACTTGTTCACGCCATGGTATTTTCAATAACATCATATGGATGTGAAAGCTGGACAGTGAAAAAGATAGACAGGGAGAAAATTGATTCCTTTGAATTATGGTGCTGGCGGCGAATACTGTGTATACCATGGACTGCCCGAAGAACAAACCAGTCGGTACTAGAGGAGATCAAACCTAAGCTTTCTTTAGAAGCTCAGATGACAAGACTTCGACTTTCATACTTTGGACACATCATGCGAAGAGAGAGATCATTAGAGAAAGACATCATGCTTGGCAAGATAGAAGGTCAACGCAAAAGAGGAATGTCAGCAATGAGATGGATCGATACAATAACAGCAGCTACGGGTACCAGTCTGTCAACAATGAGCCGCGTGACTGAAGACCGAACACAATTTGGGATAGCTATCCAGAGGGTCGCCATGAGTCGACTCCGACTTGATGGCACTTAACAACAACAACATCCAATCCAAACCTCTCCCCCAACAATGGGTGCAGAGCAGAAGTAGGACATTCATCCACAGAACTCAATATATTAAAAAAAATTATTCTGGTCATCTCAACAACAACAAACATTCTCCAGTATGAGGCATATTGAGAACTAATTTAAAACCCTACAAAAGTCACTGAAGATCTACAAGGCCAAATCTACCATACCATACCAGGATAAACTTCCAAAACTCACATAAAGAACCTACCCAGAAAAACAATGCACTATAAATACTGCTGTAATCCCTAGAACATCCATACACCTATTTGAAAAGCTGAACAAGTCAAATTTTTTATTCCTATTGTAAACCGCCCCGATGTAATGGGGGGCGATATATCAAATGTTCTGTAAACAATAATAAACAATAAATTATTGCTGTACTGTATAGATTCCTATGTACAAATTCCATGTTAATAGAACACATGGTCTCAGTCACACACTCAGAACACAGACCCTCACAAAGTACATAATAAAATTATGTAGTCAAAAATTAAACTGAATCTCCAAGAAGCCAGACTTTGCATGAAGTGCAACATCAGATAAATAAGAGATGTAGTTCACCATAAAAATCATGCAAAGTCCAATCACTAAATTGAAAATAAAATTATTTTTTCTACCTTTGTTGTGTGATCATTTTATTCTCTGATCATGCTGGTCCTGATCTGATACGTCTGCTTTCCTAATTTTTTTAAGCTCTCTTTCTGTGGTCTATATCTATCTGCCATTTCTTGTCTCTTCTTTTGTTTTCTTCATTTCTTTCCATTAGCCTATTTCCAGTCCTAGTAACCCTTCCCAGTATCAGCCCCCTTTTCCAGTCTTTCCCTTCCAGTACCTTCCAATTTCAACCCCTTTGCATTTCCAGGACTTCCACTGGTGTCCATTCCCTTTCAATCCCCCTCTCCCCACTGTCTAGCCCCTTCTAGTCCAAATACCATCCCTGTGCCAGTTCCCCCTCCCTTCCAGCCCCCACCCCCATTATAAAGCTACCTACCAGTCCCATCACAAGTGTCAGCTCCCTTCCATCCCCCTCCAGTCCCATCCCCAGATGTCAACTCCTTTCCATCCCTCTGCTCCCTTCCCTAGTATCATCACCCTTCCAGTCCTCCTCTAGTACCATCCCCAGGTATCAGCTCCTTTCCATCCCCCTCCCCCGCTGTCAGCCCCCTTCCAGCCACCACCTTCCCCTGTGTCAGCCCTCTTCCAGTCCCCACCTTCCCCCCATGTCAGCTCCCTTGCAGAGCCCACACTTTCCCTTGTCGGTTCTCTTCCAGCCCTTCCTCCTCCAGTGTCAACCCAGTTGCAGACCCCACCTTGCCATCATGTCAATTACCATCCAGCCTCTTCCTCCCACAGTGTCAGCCCCTAGTGTCAACCCAGTTACAGACCCCACCTTTCTATCATGTCAGTTCCCTTCCAGCCCCCTCCTCCTCCTGTGTCATCCCCATTGCAGACCCCACCTTCCCCTCACGTCAATTTCCTTCAAGCCCCCTTCTCCCCTGGGTCAGCCACATTGTACACTCTACCTTCCCTTGTCAGTTCCCTTCCAGCCTCCTCCTCCCCCAGTGTCATCCCCATTGCAGACCCCACCTTCCCCTCATGTCAATTCCCTTCCAGCCCCCCTTGTCAGCCCAGTTTCAGACCCCGCCTTTCCCTTGTCAATTCCCTTCCAGCTCCCCCCTCCTCCCCCCCATGTCAGCCCCATTGCAGATTTCACCTTCCCCTCATGTCAATTCCCTTCCAGCACCCCATCCTCCCCTCGTCCCGTGTCAGCCTGCTACCAGCCCCCACCTTCCCCCATGCTAGTTCCTCTACTGCAGACTCACCGTCTCCATTTCCTGCAGCCGCGGCTCCTTGCCTCATAGAGGACTGTGGCTGTGCTGGTAATCTGCAGTTTAAATAAAAAAGAAGCCAGTGTGGAGCCTTCCCACCTCTTGAAAGACCCCGTGCAGCTTTGTCCCGTCCCCAAAGGAAGTTACATGTAACTTCCTTTAGGGGCGGGATGAAGCTGCACGGAGTCCTTCACCGTCCCCTTAAACCAGAGACTTCTTCATTTTTAATATTTTATACTGCCAAAATTACCCCCATTCACTCATTAAACCCCCATTTTTCAAAAAACAGCAGTCCCCCTATGCATCCCCCATCTCTACTCCAGTTTCATAATGTCCCCTATTTACTCCAAAGGGTAGAGTCAACAGCCACAGGGCAGCCGAGATCATTGCAGCCAGGGCCTGAACCAATAAGCTGCTTCTTCCAAATTCATCATGGTGTATCTACAATGAGAAATAAGATAAACAAAATTCTCTGATATATCACACCCCGACCAAGACATGTCAGGTTGCTCTGTTGCTCACAAACACATAGCAGCAGACTGGTCTCCTGACCACTGTTGCAGTTGCTGCCCATGTGTCCACTGTCTTCTCCCGCTGGCCTCTCTCCATTCTCAGCATCAGCCAGACAGTTATCCGACACATTGGACTTAGTACTTGATTCCAGGCTTTGTGTGCCACCTTTTTGCAAGCAGCCGCTGCATTGCTGCTGGTGCTACAACCATCTTGCCCTCATTAATATATTTGTCCAGAGCTTTGGAAGATGAAACAAACTTACAGATTCTATTCTCAATCAAAGTCAGTCTCGCCGGGTACTATATCAAATTGTTTATTCCCTTCTGAACCAGAAAGTCTGGATATTTCAAAAGTTCCTTCCTCTTCCTAATCATTTCCGATGCCAGGTCTGCATATATGTATATTTTCGTTCGCTTATACTGTATGCATCCTGATTTCCAGACCTCTAATAATATGCTCTCTGTCCAGGAATCTAAGAAGCCTCACCACAAAAAAACGAGGCCAAATGTTGATGTCTGGGCGCGGTCTCATTTTCCAGTCAGCTTTTTCAGTTTCATAGGAGGCAGCAGAAGGCCAATTCGGGAAACAGGCCTTAAAGAGTTCTTGTATGTAGGCATAGGGATTGTCCTCCTTCTCTGCCTCACGAATCCCAAATATATGTGCATTTAACCGTCTATCTCTGTTTTCCTGATCTTACATTTTCTCCTGCAGCAATCCCACTTGTTTTTGCAACCAAGCAATTCTGGTCTTCAGCCTTGATTGCTGCTCTTAAACCTGCCAGATGCACTCCTCTGCCACATCCATCCGTGAAGTGACCCCTTCAAATTCCTCCTTGATTTTCTCTAACACTCATTCCACTCTCTTTATTGGATTCCCAGAGCTCTCTCAAAGCTAGTCTCTCCAATTTCTTCACCCTCCTTGCGCTCACTTGTGGCAGACAAAACCAGCGATGGCAAGGATGTCTCCCCTGAAACTGTCTTCTCTGCAGCCTGAGCCTTAGAAGTGTACAGTACAGTCCTTTAATTGTTTTGGTTGCCTTCGGTCACTGCATTTTGGCATGTTTGCAAGGAATCATTATTTCGAAAGCAGCTTTCACCCTCAAAAACAGATCAGGTCGACTCTTGGTCTTCATGCTAGCTCAACTGGAAGTTCCAGAAGTCTGAAGAACCAACTTGTGGTGAGATAGCACTAGATTTTGTATTGACAAATGGTGACAGTATCACTAGAGTTAAAGTAGGGAAAAATCTGAGTTCAAGTGGTCATCGTATCATGTGGTTCAATATGAACACCAGATCAGAACCAAGCTGTACTAGAACAAGGGTCATAGGCTGCAAAAGGACTGACATCAGGGAAATTAATAATTATATAAAGGAGTAGGGGAGCTCAAAGTTATAGAGGATCTATGGACAGCAATAAAAGGCACTGAAATAACAACAAGTATCAGAATTGTTAGTAGGGGTAAAGAAGGAAGAGACCACTATGATTCAGTAAGAAATTAGGAGAAAAAGGAAGAGTGAAAAGAAGTGCAAGATTACAAAAACAAGAACCAACTGGAATAGAGAACATATAAATACCTTTGGCACCAGTTTCAGGTAAAATATCCAAAGGTGCAGGAACTAAGGGTGGAGTCTATAGGATGCAGATGAGGGAGGGGGGTTGTGGAGTGAGTATGAGAATGAGAGTCAGATATCAGAAAAGTGAGGGGCGAAGGGCAAGACAACAGTCATGCAGTTTTGGAACCTGATGAGATATAATTATTTACAGAACATTATGCAAGTTAGTTGAGAGCTTTGAATACATTTGATTACATTAGTAGATGACATAGTCATGATGATATCGCTGTAGTACTCTTATGGTAACAATAAAAATAAATTTAAAATAAGAAAGAGGCGACTAAGCAAAACTAGAAATAAAGGAAGACATGAAAGATACTAATGCAGACAAAAACTCAGAGGAGTATATTGGCCAGTAAGGTCAAGGGATAAAACCCTCTTCAGATATATAAGTGAAAATAAGTTGACCAAAAGGAAAATATTAAGAATCAAACAAGAATAAGGGATTAATAAGGAGTAAGATAACAAGAATGCAAAAAGCGAAACATTATAGACCTGTTATCTTAACATCAGTGGTAGGTAAAATGATGGAAGATGTTAAAGATGTACTGTCTGGAAGCAAGAAGAGAAAGAGAAGAGATGAACAAATATTCAAATATTTAGCAGGTTTCAATAAAGCATCAGAAGGTCATTTTTTCCATAGAATGGAAGATCAAGGGATCATTAAAAGAAACTGAAGGGTGAGAAGCACAAAAGAATTATGAGAAGATTCTCAATGAAGAAGTGAGGGGTGGATGCCTAGAACAGGCTTCTAGCAGACGCTGTAAGAGCCAAAACACTGGCAGAGCCCAAGTGTATATGGGATGGATACATTGGGGTCTTTTAACTAAAGGGAGCTATGCTGTTGCTCCTAGCACTCCAACAGTACTCAAAACCATAACGCATTAGGTGCAACACCACCCTGTTAACTGTCAGGAGTGTGAAAAGCATGTTGCTGGCAGTTAATGTGGTGCACCCTGCCCTAATGCAGGCTAAAGTTAGCGCAGGTGCACTTACCGCCTCCTATGGAGGTAATAGCAAGTGCCGCCATGCTAATCACATACTTTGCAGTTAATATGGAGTGGAGGAGTGGCCTAGTGGTTGGGGCAAGGTACTTCAGGCCGGAAGGTCAGGGGTTCAAATCCCACTAGAGGACAGCAACCTTGGGCCGGAAGGACTGGGGTTTCTAGTCCCACAGGTGCTCCTTGTGGTCTTGGGCAAGCCACTTAACCCTCCATAGCCCATGTTCCCTGTAAAATAGTTATCTCCAAGTTATAATGCCCTGTTCAATGTAATTTCAGTTTGTTCAATGTAAACCGCACTGATGCAGAATAGCGCGGTATGTAAGAGAATGTAAATAAATAATGTAATATGGGGCACACTGACTGCAAGGTGCTCACCCTGCTCACTATCCACCCCTATCTCGCTCACTTACCGCCCCAACAATATAGCACAGTTAGCACGGAAATCAGGCCACACTAACTGTGCTAGCCCCGCGTTAACCGTTACCAGGGGTTACAGTGTGGGATTAGCGTATGCCGTAACCCACGCTTAGAGCACGATTCCATAATGTGCATGTCCAGCCACGGACACATCTAAATCTAAAATGGGCACCATTTGAACCTAATTCCGCATCATACCTGTGCCCACCATATTCTGAAACGTTACACGTTTTTTTATTCTACCCATCCCCACGAGGTACCCATGGATGCCACGCCCTCAGGAAAAACCTGCATCTCCTAAGCTGCTCATCACAGACAGTAATACTAATGAGAAATGATAGCTGCTGCAACCTAGACCATATACCAGGCCCCCTCGTTTATTTATTTTTATTTATACTGCCTCTTCCAAAAGATCAGAGGCAGTTTACATCGAAACTAACAGTTACAAATAACAATTAACTATATACATGGTCATTCTTACATTAAACAATTAAACAATGTAGTGTTTGATTAAGATACAGCAATTTACATGAGAAGTTACTGATCCATATACAGGGTGCCGCGTGTATGATCAGCTGCATAGTATCTGTGTGGGGTTAGGGGTATTGTTAGGGGGCAAAAAGGGGGAAGAAACGAGGGGAGGGGGGTGTGCTAGTTGTTGGTGGAAGTGATGTTAATGTAGGATTCAGTGAATAGCAGGCCCTGAAAAGTGCTAGGTAATCCCAGTGCACCCCGATATGGTCTAAGAGAATGTAAATATGAGCATGTATGTCAGGACATACCTTGCATGAGATGGTACTTGGCATTTGGAACTGGCCCCAGTGATTCCTGCCTGGGTCATCCCTACAAACACACTTTAAACTGCTAGGAATGGACCCTTACCAAGTGCACCAAACCTAAATCTATAATTACAGTTCCCCAAACGATGCCCAATATAGCTGAGCAACAAATGTATGCCCTGTTCATGCCTATGGGCTATAAGTGCACTCATTCTGTTGCTCCACACTACTGTTCCCCACACCCCTCCCTGGGAACCCCACTCTTCTGTCAGATCGCATCTATCTGTGCCTTCTCTCCCACTGCCAAATTAAGATGTCGCTCCTTTAATCTTGCTGCTCCTTATGCCTGGAACAAACTACCTGCGTCTGTACATCAGGCTGCTTTTCTGGCCCTTCCCATATTCAGGCTGAACACTCACCTCTTTGTTGCCCCTTTTGGATCTGATCCACCTAAACTCCCTTGTGTTTTTTAACCATTCCCCCTAAATGTATCCTGTCCACAGCTGCTGTGCTTTCTATCTTGATTAGATTGTAAGCTCTGCTAAGCAGGGACCATCTTTTATGTGTATCTGTGCAGTGCTGTGTCCGCCTTCTAGCACTCTACAAATGATCAGTAGTAGTAGTAATAGGGCCTTCTGGCTATGGCATCTGATGCCCACCTATCTGGGTACTGGCATTTCTCACAGTAGCTACACCTGTCCCATCATGGCGTATGTTGGTCTGTATACATCTGCTATTTATGGGGGAAACCCTGTCTGCCTCCCATAGTCAGCTCTGTGGCACTGCTTCCCTGGTCAGGGCTGTTTGGGCATGCAAGGGGAGATCCCTGTGCCATCACACCAAGCAGTCAGACTCCAGATATGTCACCACTCTCGCAGCTCTCATTGATCCAGGCCTGGGTAGCGATGTAGGCCACAGGGTACAATCCCGGGAATGTTGGCACAACATCAGTCATGTCTCCCAATGCCTGACACAATGGATATATGTCTGCCCTATCACACTGCCAATAGTATGAGATCTTACTAGAGTACCCTATGAAACATAATCCAGAAGGAAACAGCATAGGTTCCCTATGGCTAAATGTTAAAACATATCCCTGTCAATAATAAGGGACCCTCATAATATGCTAATACATGCTCAAAAGCAACACCATTGGTCCCACAAAATGTACATTATGGGCATTCATTAATGCTGTTTTCACTGTTGAATGCCCTAATTCTGAGGGTTCCTTATTATTGACAGGGATATTTTTTGACACTTAGCTACAGTGAACCCTCTCTGATTTTGACTGCCTGATCACACTGGCACCTGGTGACACTGCAGTCATCCATTCAGTCCAGGTACTGGCCAGGCCTTCATATCTCCCCTGCATTGCAGATGAGCACACCGGATCCCGGGCATCCCTCAAAACACATACACACATACACTCTCAGTTTCTGTCACAACAACATAATTCTGTATAAAATGATGCCCTGAACCTATACATTAACAGCTATGACATAACATAATAGCATGGGGTACCAGGACTGAATATATGATCTCCATTTCTCACCCAAAGAAAAATCTTTTCCCTGTTCATGCCCATATTGTCCCTACATCAGCTCATGCCCATATTGTCCCTACATCAATTTCCCATTTTTCAGAACATGGGAATTGGTAAGGTCCCCTAGATTGGCTCCTTTAGCACAAACAGCACATTTAAGCATAGCCAGAATAAACACTATTGCTCTTCGTAATATTTCTGTAAGGGTGTTTATTAATGTGTCCATACCTTTCAACATTCCCTCACCTCTACTTTCTGTATCTTACAACTGCATTTTGTGTTTTTCCAGACTCCAGTTACACCAGTTCAAAACATGCTTTCACAACCATTCTTCAATATGGGACGCATTGTAGAGAAGAGCAGAATTATTTCTAAGTCCTGGCCTTAATCCATGTTTCAGCAGGAATAACGTGGACATTTCTGGGAAACACTTCTTACATGCATGGGCCTTTCCTGAATACACTTTATTCATCTCCGTGGCTGACCATGCCCCTGTTCCACTGCTTCTGGCCACGTTCTGGGATACCCATTCTAGCGCCATGGACGTACATGAAAGCAGTGTTTCTGAATATGGTCGGGGACGTTTTTGGCACATAAATGTCCCCCCACATGTGAAAACCCTTATTTGTGTTCTGGAATGACCCCCTTAGTGCCCTTTAGTAAAAGAGCCGCATGGGGACCTTAGAAGCAGAACGAGGAGGTGACAACAAAATAATAAGGCATGTAACAAACAGAAGACAGGTACAAATGGGCAAATGTGGGTGGGCCAACATTTTCTATGCTTCTGTGAAACAATAAAGCAATCTCTCCACCCTTGCACAAAATCACTTTTCACACACACCTTTTCCCATTTGATTTTTTTCCAGAAATGAAACCCTTTGGATTCTATCAACAGCAGACTTTGGTGGGTTAATAATATAACCAATCGTGCAGCCAAATTCTAGAATTCTCTCTTTTGTGTGCACAACTGGCAGAGTCCACTCAAAATTCTAAACAAACTATGAAGACCCTACCCAAGTAAAGAAACATTCATTCATGTGTGGTTGGTTTCATTAGAAATCTGCATAAATGTATTCTGTGATTTTCTTATTTTATTTATTTATTTTTATTTATTTTAAAACATTTGTTAACCGCCTTATGCACACGGCATTATTTGAGATGTTGAACTGCGTCAATATTCTGTGTAATGCACATGGAGTTATGTGCCAAGCAGGTGCCGCATACACAGCAGTGTGACCAACTGATTGATTGTTTGATTAAAGGGGTAGGAGATGACAGCGAGCTTTTAAAGTAATTAAAATCTCTGCTTTTACCCTCACAAACATTTCAGGATTAGACACTGATTTGATATCTACAGTGACATCTTCACCCAAGTGAAAGCCATCCTCCCTCAAGAACTCAAACCCATTGACTCTAATGCCTAGTCTGAAATAGCAAAGATGGATTAGCTAATGAACCACATTCCTAAACACTGGGTCAGAAGTTGATGAAACTTGTCAGTAAAATAATGTCTCTAAGCCAGTCATTCACGATAAAGCCCTGCAAGGAACAACCGAGCAGAAAAATGTGAAATGACAGATAATAGATTTTTAATTTCCAGGATCACAGTTAAAACAAAGTCAGTGCATAGCTACTCCAAAAAAGGAATTACACATTGGAACGAGTAGCTGTCACCAAACATCAATTTCTGTACATTTTTCCTAATGTTGCAGGAAAAGTGTCAGCTTAAATTGTTTAGATGGAGCTCAAAAATTCTGACATTCAAATATTCTTCTCTGAAAAAATGTATGCTTTGCACAACAGATAACTGCTAGATTTTAGTAGAAGGCTGATATTATTATACAGCTCTAGGTTTTTGTTAGAAACATAGAAACATGACGACAGAAAAAGACCACAAGGCCCATCTAGTCTGTCCTTCCATAACAACAATTACAACAGTCCACTTTTTACCTTTAGAGATCCTCTGTGTTGGTCCCATGCTTTTTTGAATTCAGTTACTGTCCTCATCTCCACCACCTCCACTGGGAGACTATTCCACGGATCCACTACTCTTTCCGTAAAGAAATATTTCCGCATATCACTCCTGAATCTATCTCCCTTCACCCTCATCCCATGTCCCCTCGTAGCAGAACTTGCTTTCAATTGAAAGAGGCTTTCTCCCTGAACATTTATGCCACGGAGGTATTTAAACATCTCAATCATATCACCTCTATCCCGCCTTTCCTCTAAGGTGTACATATTAAGATCCTTAAGTCTGTCCTCATATGCTTTATAATGAAGCCCATTAATCATTTTAGTAGCAACCCTCTGCACCGACTCCATCCTGTTCACATCCTTTTGAAGGTGCGGTCTCCAGAATTGCACACCATACTCCAAATGAGGTCGCACCAAAGACTTATACAGAGGCATTATCATCTCCTTTTTTCTGCTAGCCATTCCTCTCCGTATGCATCCAAGCATCCTTCTAGCTTTTGCCGTCGCCTTTTCTACCTGTTTAGCTACTTTAAGATCATCAGACACAACCACGCCTAGGTCCCGCTCTTCTTTAGTGGACAAAAGTACTTCACCTCCTATACTGTATTGCTTCCTTGGATTGCTGCAGCCCAAATGCATGACCTTACATTTTTTAACATTAAATCCCAGCTGCCAAATTCTAGACCATTCTTCAAGCTTAGCTAGATCCCTCCTCATGTTATCTACACCTTCCTGGGTGTCTACTCTATTGCAGATTTTGGTATCATCTGCAAAGAGGCAAACCTTACCTGACAGCCCTTCCGCTATATCACTAACAAAGATGTTAAAAAGAATCGGACCAAGGACAGATCCCTGGGGCACACCACTGGTAACATCCTTCTTCTCAGAGTGAGCTCCATTTACTTGTACTCTTTGTCGCCTCCCACCCAACCAATTTCTAACCCAAGCAGTAACTTTAGGGTCCATCCCTAGGGTGCTCAGTTTGTTTATAAGTCGCCTGTGAGGAACAGTGTCAAAGGCTTTACTGAAATCTAAATATACCACATCTAGAGCTCTCCCTCGGTCCAACTCCCTGGTCACCCAGTCAAAGAAATCAATCAGATTTGTCTGACAAGACCTGCCTCTGGTGAATCCATGCTGCCTCAGATCCTGTAATCCGCCGGACTCCAGAAACCTCACTATTTTCTCTTTCAGCAGTGTTTCCAATAATTTACTCACCACCGAAGTTAAACTAACCGGCCTGTAGTTTTCAACCACATCCTTACTTCCGCTTTTGTGTAAAGGCACCACATGAGCCTCTCTCCAGTCCTTTGGCACCACTCCCGACTCCAACGAGGCATTGAAAAGGTCAGTCAGTGGAGTTGCTAGAACGTCCCCAAGTTCCCTCAGTATTATAGGGTGTATCCCATCCGGTCCCATCGCTTTGTCTACTTTAAGTTGAGCTAGTTTCTCACGAACACAGTCTTTTGAAAATTGTTCAAGATGTCCCTCGCTTCTGTTCCTATTTGTGGGTGTTTTCTGAGGTCCTGCTCCTGGTTCTTCATCTGTGAACACAGAACAAAAATATTTGTTAAGCAATTCCGCTTTATCCTTATCAGCTTCTACATATTCCCCCCCTGCACCCTTGAGTCTGACAAGACCACTTTTGCCCTTCCTCTTCTCACTAATATATCTGAAAAATGTCTTATCCCCCCATTTTATTGCATTGGCTATTTCTTCCTCCTTTTGAATCTTTGCCTTCTTGACTACTTTGCTAGCTTCTCTAAGTTTTTCCAAATACAGATGCCTGTCTTCCTCTCTCTGTGATCTCTTGTATTTCATGAAGGCCTCCCTCTTTTTTCTTCACTTTTTCAGCTACTTCCTTCGAAAACCATAGCGGTCTCCTGTTCCTTTTGCCTTTATTTACCATTTTAACAAAAAGGTTGGTTGCCTTTAAAATACCCCCTTTCAGTTTTGCCCACTGTTTTTCTACATCCCCCAGCTGTTCCCATCCCACTAACGACTCCCTGAGGTATTGGCCCATCTTCGCAAAGTTAGTCTTCCTAAAGTCTAAGATCTTCACCTTGGAATGGATTCTAACAGCCCTAGTCCTAATACTGAACCACACCATCTGGTGATCACTGGATGCAAAATGATCTCCCACTACAACATCAGAAACACTTTCACCATTGGTAAGCACCAAGTCCAGTATGGCCCCTTCACGTGTGGGCTCTGTTACCAATTGCCTGAATAGTTCTCCCTGTAGAGAATCCAGGATCTCCTTACTTCTAGATGATACTGCAGCAGGAATGTGCCAATCAACATCTGGCATATTGAAATCTCCTAGCAGTAGCACTTCCCCTTTCCTAGCAATGCTGCGTATGTCTTCAATTAACTCTCTGTCCACCTCTTCCTCTTGTGAGGGAAGTCTGTATATCACACCAATGCAAATAGATTTCTCTTTCCCTCTTTCTAGTTTAACCCACAATGCCTCCTCTCTCCCTTTTAAGCTCTGTAATTCCAAAGCTTTAATAGTAGAATTTACATATAGTGCCACTCCTCCTCCCCTTCTTCCTACCCTGTCCTTTCTGAATAAAGTATAGCCAGGTATAGTTACATCCCAGTCATGGTTTTCTGTGAACCATGTTTCTGTAACTGTCACTAAATCCAAGTCAGCCACTCCCACCAAAGCTTCAACTTCAGGGATCTTATTTCCCATGCTACGGGCATTAATACACACTGCTTTCCATATATTACCCCTGTTACCCATTTCCATAAAGGTATTTAATGTATCACCTACCTGGGGGCTTTCACTTACCTGGGGGCTTTCTTCACCCATCCCCAACGAATCTAGTTTAAAGCCCTCTTCAGTAGATTAGCCAGTCTACTACCAAAGATGCGTTGACCTTTCTTGGACAGATGGATGCCATCTCTGCTCTGCAACCCTTGGAACAGCATCCCATGGTCTAGGAAACCAAAACGCTCTCGAAGACACCATCCACGCAGCCATGCATTCATCTCCAGGATGCGAGCCTCTCTGCCTTGGCCTTTACCCTCAACAGGGAGGATTGAAGAGAACACCACCTGTGCACCTAGCTGCTTCACCCTCTGTCCCAGAGCCATGAAGTCACTTTTGATACGTTCCGAGGTATACCTGGCAGTATCATTTGTTCCAACATGGATTAGCAACATTGGGTAATAGTCAGTGGGCTTGATGAGTCTCGGCAAACTCTCCGTAACATCTTGGATCTTGGCACCAGGCAGACAGCATACCTCTCTGGACATCAAGTCTGGTCGGCAGATGGACGCCTCAGTACCCCTCAGAAGAGAGTCTCCAACCACCACTACCCTTTGTTTCCTTCTGGTCACTGATTCCGCAACTATGGGGTACTTGAACTCTGGTTCTTCTTCCCTTTCCAGGGATGCTTTCACCTCCTCCACTTCAAGGGCTGCATAATGGTTCTTCAATTCAAGGGCTGGAGAAGTTGGATTGGTGATTTTGCAGGCTCTGGTGACTTTTGTCCAACCATCGACATTCTGTTGGCACCCATCTTCTCCTGTGCTGGAGAGCCTGGTTGCTGCAAGAAGCATTGTTATAATATAGAAGATGGCTGCTAGTTTCCCTTGACAGGATAGTAGACAAGAGTAGGTTTGAGACTGAAAGAGGGAGAGGAGTTCCAAAATGCAGGAGATTCTAGATTAAATAAATGATTGCTTCTTGGAGTAATTAGTTCATGAACTGACAAGAGAGTAAGCTATTTTGGACCTCGTCATTAGTGGAACACAGGATCTGGAGCAAGGGATAACAGTGTTAGGGCCACTTGGCAATAGTTATCATAGCATGATCACATTTGATTGTATAAATGGAGGAAGAACATTAAGGAAATCCACAGTACTACCTTGTAACTTTCAAAAGGGAGACTATGATAAAATAAAGAAAATAGTTAAGAAAAAACTAAAAGGAGCAGCTGTAAAGTTAAAGATTTTCATGACGCATGGGCATTGTTTAAAAATAGTATCTTGGAAACCCAAACCAGATGTATTCCATGCTTTAAGAAAAGTAGAAGGAAGTACAAAAAACTGCCAGCATTGTTTAAAGGCGAGGTCAGAGAGGCTGCTGTAGTCAAAAAAGTATCTTTCAGGAAATGGAAGTAGGAGGCAAATGATGAAAACAGGAAATGACATAAGCACTGGCAAGTTAGATGCAAAGCATTGATAAGGCAAGCAAAGAGAGAATTTGAAAAAAAATTGCCATGGAAGCAAAAGTGTTTAATAAAAACTTTTCAAGTACATTCATAGCAAAAAACATATGAGAAAATCAGTTGGACCATTAGATGATAGAGGGGTAAAAGGGACATTAAGAGGGGACAAGGACATAGCGGTGAGATTGAATGAATTCTTTGATTTGTTTTTTTACTGAAGAAGATGTAGGGAAGTTACTCATGCCTGAAACAGTACTTCAAAGTGATGTATCGCAAGAATTGAAAGAAATATCAATAAACCAGGAAGATATATTACAGCTATTTGATAAACTGAAGAGTAGCAAATCATCTGGACCGGTGTTGAAAGAACTGAAATATGAGATTGCAGACCTACTATTAGTAATCTGTTAACTGTCATTAAAATCATCTGTAGTACTTGAGGATTAGAGAATGGCCAATGTAACACCAATTTTTTTAAAGGATTCCAGGGGTGATCCAGGAAACTACAGACCGGCGAGCTGTCAGTACCGGGAAAATGGTAGAAACCATTATAAAGTATAAAATTACTGAACAAGTCATGGTTTAATGGGAGAAAGCCAACATGGATTTAGTCAAGGAAAGTCTTGTCTTACTAATTTGTTATATTTTTTGAAGGTATGAATAAACAAGTAGACAAAGGTAAGCCAGTTGATATAGCGTATCTTGATTTTCAGAAAACCTTTGACAAGGTCCCTTACGAGAGACTCTTGGTGAAATTAAAAAGTCATGGGATAGGAGGCAGTGTACTATTGTGGATCAGGAACTGGTTAAAAGGTAGAAAGCACAGAGTAGGGCTAAATGGCCAATTTTCTCACTAGAGAAAGGTGAATAGTGGAGTAACCCAAGGATCTGTGCTGGGTCCGTAGTTTTTTAATGTCTTCATAAATGACCTGGAAATGGGAATAATGAGTGGGTGATCAAATTTGCAGATGGCACAAAGTTATTCAAAGTTATTAAAACACAAGAGGATTGTGTGCAATTCTGATCACCATAGCTTAAAAAGGATATAGATGAATTAGAAAAGGTACAAACGACACCAAAATGGTAAAGGAGATGGAAGGATACTCCTATGAGAGAAGGCTTAAAATGTTAGGGCTCTTCAACTTGGAAAAGAGATGGCTGAGAGGAGATATGATAGAGGTCTACAAATTTGAATGGAGTGGAACGGATAAATGTAGATCTGTTGTTTACTCCTTCGAAAAGTAGAAAGAGTAGTGTCACGCCACCTCCACTCACCTCTAGCTTAGAGGGGCGTGGTTATTAGAGGAACTTTCTGCTATCCACTTTTTCAGCTTTTTCAAACTATTTCCCCACAGTGCCCTCTGGGAAATGTAATCTTTGTTTAGCTGTATGGGTGCATCAGGCAGAAAGTTGTAGTCAGGCTCAACGAGGTAAGGAAAATGACAGAAATTTATTTTGTACACAATGGTTCGGTCTTACCACATACAGGATTATTTGTGCAGGACTCTTGGAAGTAGAGCATTGTCCAAAAACAAACCCAAACACAAAAATGGCTGTTTAAAGGTTCTCTATAGTTCAGGATACACAGTCTTTAACAGCAAGGATATTGCATTCCCTTTTTAGCCTTGCTGGCTAAAGCACAAAAACAAAATCACATTTAAAGTCTGTGGTAGTTTAGCTTCTATTCAGCTTCCAACCTTTCTTGGCTACCTTCCAAGTAAACAGATATAATTCAGGGGCAAAAGAAAGCTTTGTTCTAATAGCTACTTTAGCTTACCCCAGTGTCCTCATTCCAGCAGCAGGTGATTAACAAGCTTATCACAGTTCCAGGCTTGCTCCTTAGTCCCCGTAAACTTCCCCTTTACAAACACATGGGAATCACGGCCACCCTGCTTGTGGACTACGAGTACCTTTTTCCTGGAAGACTTTCTTTCAAGACTGGCTTGCTTTCTCTAAGTTCCCAGGTTTAAAGCTTGGCAAAAGGAACAGTCCATGGGAGTGTCCTCATCATTCAGCTTCACCTCGGGCTCTCCCAGCTGCATGGGTTCTGACTCCCCGTCTCGCTCACAGTGCTCAGCTAACAGCCTCCCGGGGGATCTTGGAGTCTCTCTTGTTCCTGGCTCCAAACTCTCCTGCAGACGTGCTATATGCCAATTAGCACTTTCTTCTCCTGGAAGCTCAGTTCCTCTGCTCTGCTCAGCACCAGTCAAGCTTCCCTTGCTTGTATCTGTGCCTCTGCTCGTGTCAGCCTGGCTTCCTGCTTCTCTTCCCCTTTTCTCATACTCTGGCATGGGTTTATATTTCCAGGGCTCTAGCTTCAACCCCTCCCTACTCAGGTGACGGCAATCAGCCTGACTTCGGGCACCTGAGTGCTTGGAGCATTCACTGCCTAAGGGGTTCTGGGCCCTGTATCCTCTCCCCTTCATTCCACTAGGGGGAGCATGAAATGTGGGCCATGTGGAGGTTTTCTGATTCCTGGAGGTGGTTGTGGCTTTCCTACCCTGATTTGGTGAAAGGGGGCCCTTTACTAGGGTGAATTCCCTGTCTCTTTGTCCTCCCCCAGACTCCGGATAGGCCTCCTTGCCACAGTAGGGGACACTCAATGAAGCTACAATGTAGCCCATTTAGGACTAATAAGAGAAAATATTTTTTCACTCAATGTGTAATCAAACTGGAAGTCATTACTGGAGAATGTAGTAAAAGCTGTTAGTGTAGCTGGGTTTAAAAAAGGTTTGGAGAAGTTCCTGGAGGAAATGTCCATAAACCATTACTAAAGAGGACTGGGGAAATCCACTGCTTACTCCAGGATAAGCATTGGGAATCTGTGTACATTTTTTGGAATATGACAGTTACTTGTGACCTGGATTGGCCACTGGAAATAGGATGCTGGGCTTTATGGACCTTGGTCTGACCCAATATGGCATTTCTAATGTTCTTATGGCCCCATAGGCAACCCTTCAGTCATGCGCCCCTTCCCAGGTACAGCATTTTCCCTGCCCCTCCCCTTGTTGTTGCCGCAAACGGCCACTATCACTATCACTATCACTACCCTTCCTCTACCCATTCCTGCAGCACTAAAGTGGTCCATGTCGCATGGGACCTTTCAGCACATGTTCGCACAGTGCCTGCTGGGCCATGCTACTTCTGATATAAACTTTCTATGTCAGAGGGGCAGGACTCTGCAGGGCTTGAGCCTGTGTATGTGCTCAAAGGTCTCACATCACTCTGACAGCTTTTCAGTGCCACCCAGCTGTCTTACAGTGTCAATGCCAAAATTGTGCCACCCTAGGTTCCTGTTACCAACACCATTATAAAATATAACAAGCAAACTTAAGTACTGCTTCTGCTTTTGTTTAGTTCCCTCTGGCTCTTGCATGTACAGGTTTTCTTGGAAGCTTTCAATACCTCTCAATCTGTCTCTGTCAGTGGTCCCTTGGAGTCGTATAAAAGCTACAGTAGAATAAAGCTGTGCTCTCAAATTTCTGGCACACAGACACACACATAAAGACCCACATGCAGGGCTTACTTTCTGGGGGAACAGCCTGGAAGGTAGTTCAGGCACTACTTTTCAGACTCTAGAGCACAGGCAGTCTGCAACGAAGAGGGGGAAGATAGAAGAGCCGAGATTAAAGCAGTCTCTAATCCATCCTATCTTCTCCTGTTGGTCCTGTCCCTGTCCCTCCTTCCCCCTCTCCCTGGCTCCACACACACACATGACTGAAAAACACCAATCCACACGTACACCATTCTTACTGTAATGCCGGAAAATGAAAAGTGATTAAGTCACCACCAGGCCCATTTACCTGCAAGGGAACAGGGAAGGGCATAAAGCTGACGGTCTGACTCACACAACCGCCACCTCTTGAACACAAGAGCTTTTCAGAACACTTCCCATGAAGATTAAGCTTGCTGCCAAATTGCTTTCTAGTTAAAAAAAATGAATTGTTCTTCCTCTCCAGTTTCCATGACGGCCATACCTTGCAAACATCAGGCCTCCTCCTTCTGCTACATTAAACTACCCCTTTGCATCTCGAGAATTTGTGCCTGCACTGCCAAAGCCACTATTAGCCAGAATAAATTGCAGCCTGACAGTACTGACTGGTGATCAGTGTACTTCAGAGTCCTGCTATGCTGGGCCTTACCACTGTGCCCTGGAGCCAGGCCGATACTGCTCAACGCAAGTCCAAGGATCACCTTCAGGAAAGGAACTCATGCCACATGCAGCCACATTTCCCCTTTGGCAAGGTGGCTGCATGTAATCTGAGTAAAGGGAGATGGAAGTACTCAGCAAGGCCCAGGTCCAGCCCCCAAGTTGATTCAAGTGGTTGGCACCCTAGGCAAACCTTAAGTCTGGCTGAGAGAATCGACTGTTTAGCTTTGAATGTCCTGCTCTTTGCTGCCGCCCTGCTGCCCCCAGCTCCATGGCCGCTGCTGCCACACCTTTCCAGGGCCTGCAGTTGCAGCAATGCCATTGACAAGTCAAATCTTTGTATGGAGAGATACATCTATGCTCTTGAGAATATGGTCTAGGTCCTTCATAGCGATTCTGTGTCATTGGATTTCTTGACTGCTTGTCATTTTTCTATTGATTATTGATCCAAGTACATTAAAGTTGTCTACTATTTCTACTTCTTCTCCATCAATGATGAACTTATTGATTTTGCCAGTTGTCAGGATCTTTGTCGTCTTCATTTTAAGGTGCAGGTCCATTTTAAGACTATGTTCCTTGATCTTGAGATGCAAATGTTTCAGGTCATCTGCACTTTCAGCCAGTAATGAGGTATCATCAACATAGCGAAGGTTGTTGATGAATCTTCCACCAATCTTTACACCTCTGTCTTCATACAGTCCTGCTTCTCTGATGATTTGTTCAACATATAAATTGAACAGGTAGGGGACAACTATGCAGCCTTGTCATACACCTTTGCTGATTTTAAAGCATTCTGTTTCTCCTCATTCCATTCAAACTGTTGCTTCTTGATCAATGTAAAAGTCGTGCATTAGAAATATCAAGTGTTCTGTTATAGCCATGCTTCTTAATGTGGCCCAGAGTTTCTCATGATTTACACAGTGAAAGGCCTTGCTGTAGTCAATGAAACACCTATAGATATCTTTTTGGTATTCTTTAGTCTTTTCAAGGATCCATCTCACATCCGCAATGATGTCTCTCGTTCCTCACCCTTTCCTGAACCCTGCTTGCACCTCAGGCAGTTCTGGTTCCAGGAATGGTTGTAATCTCCCCTGAATGATCTTGAGTAGAATCTTGCTGGCATGATTGTGCCTGTGATTGTGTGATAATTTACAGATTCAGTCATATCACCTTTCTTCCGTATTGATATGAACACAGATCTTTTCCAGCCAGTTGGCCACGATGTTGTCTTTCTAATTTCCTGGCAGAGCCTTCTAAGTTTGGTAAGAACCGTATCTGATCGCAGTGAGAATGCTATCAATACCCGATGCTTTGTTCTTTGATAATGCTTTCAATGCTGCTTCGACTTCGTCTTTCATCACCAAGTTCCTGATCATAAGGTACAGGATGAAACAGCTGTTAGTCCACTTGATCTTTATGGTACAGTATAATGACTCTGTATATTCTTTCCATCTTATCTTGATCTTCTCAGCAACATTCAACCAGGATCCTTGAGCATCTTTTAGCATGCCAATTCGAGGCTGGAATTCTCTCTTTAACTCTCATAGTTTAAGGAAAGATGATCTTGTTTGAGATCTATAAAATAATGAATGGAGTGGAATGAGTAAATGTGACTCAGTTGTTTACTCCTTCAAAAAGTACAAAGACTAAGGAGCATTCAAGGAAGCTAAATAGTACATTTTGAGACTAATTGGAGAAAATGTTTTTCACTGAATGCATAATTAAGCTCTGGCATTCATTGCCAAAGGACGTAGTAAAAGCTTTTAGTATAGATGGGTTTAAAAAACGGACAAGTTCCTGGAGGAAAAGTCCATAAACCATTATTAAAGTGGACAGGGAAAATGCACATAATACCTGAGGTAAACAACATGGAATCTCTCTACCTTCTGGGATCCTGCCAGGTGCTGTGGCCACTGTTTTACTGGGCTTGATGGACCTTTGGCCTGACCCAGTATGAATTTATTTACATTTATGCAAGCCAAGACTACAGTAACACACCGATTTAATTCACTAATGCTATTCTCAATGTTGTCAAATTGAATTGTGAGCTGTAAATCATCTCTATAAGTCTGAAAACTGCAGCCCCTAGCACTTAATAAGGAAGCAGTGACATGCACAGTAAATGTTAAATAAGGCGACTGAAAGAACCGACCCTTGAGGCACTCCAGAAATAATCGAAATCCAAGCCAACTCTTCCTCCCTCATTAGAACGTTCTGCTTCGGATTAGCAAGGGAAGAATGAAGCGAAGAGAGAACGCTGCCACTGTTTCCAATGATTTGCAAGTAAGTAATCAGAATCTCAAAATCAGTCCTATCGCATGCACCTGAAATATCAAAACAATGATGAGCATGGGACTGTGCAACAGTACCATTAGAGGAATGTAAATCTATTTTAAAAAATGTTCCCCCACTTTTAGGAACCCAGAATTATTCCGCAGATTTGTCAAATTAGTTCAACACAATTTTTAATAAAGAAACTCCCTAGTTCCAAGGGTGGGCCAGGAAACTATAGCCAGTAGGGTTGGGACACAAGCCCAGTGCTCCTAGGCCACACAGTAGTCACACAGAGCTCATGCCTCAACTCTATTGGCCAGAGTCACATGGGTGAAAATTAGTTTACTTTTATCATGGGCTTAAAAGCATACATATAACTTTGCTCTTCGGGGCGCTATTGACAGTGTAGCCCTATATATGCTTTTTTTCTCTTAACAATTAGATATGAAAATGTATATAACAGAAAATGTAAATCTTTCCTAAAGTTGTGTTAGCAGGTATACAGGTGAGGGGAGAACTGTGCATATCTGAACACACTGTTCCCAGCTTCATTTCGTTCTCTTTTAATAAGTTAATTTTCTCCCTCTGAGAATTATGCATTTCTCTCAATTATTTTATATTGGTCCCCACTCCATAAATTGTGATATGTCTGTTTTTAGAAATTTTATCATAAATGTGCCTTCAAAAGACGAGTTAGCAAAAGAGGAATGAAATATAATATGCCAATATTTATGAAAATTATTCTCATATTTAAGCTGCTCCATGAGTTCAAAAATATGGAGATCATATTTATAAGATCAAGACTATGTAATATTTTTTGAAATCAGATCTTCCTATCATTTACTAATCTTCTGCTAAAACAGACTGCAAGCATAAACTATAGCTATCTCAACAAAAGCCCACAGACCTGTATCCAAATGCTGTAGTCAGGGTTTTGTTTAAATACCAGTCGCAGCATTTAAATTCTTCACATTTAGTCGTCACTGAACATATGTGGAGAGCAGAGTCTTTCCTTTCAGCCAGGGGGCTCTTCTCACAGTGCTTCTGCCCTCACTGCCTTGCAACTTTCCCCGCTGTCCCCTCGCCTTCATCCGCTGATCGTCGCTGCTGTGCTTCTCACTTCCATGATCCACTGTGGCACCAGGACCGGCACAACACCTAAATCCTAGAACTTATGCAGGACAAACAAAAATAATTATGCAAATGCATCATAAATAATGCATAAGTATTTGGGGGCCACATAGGTTTGTGTTACCAAGCACTCATATATTCAACCATCTTTTCAAAATTCTAATGTTGGTCTAATAAGGGTCCTTCAACTTAGAATCCATAGCTAAAAAGAGAAATAAAATAGGCTTCAATAACTCACTGTAAAATAATAAAGAGTAATTTCAGCTAAATGAAACAATGAATGCTCTACTAAACCTTTACAGTGAGTACTTGTATGTTGAAATTCTGTCTTCTACTTTATCCACCTGCCTACATTCTTCTCTTTTTCTCTATTTTTATATCCGCACTTCATGTCAAAACTAGCAAGTTGAAAAGTATATACTTGCAGTGTAACACAATGGTGCGTTTCCTCCATTTGCAGAATCAGGCATGTAGGGGGCTACATCTGTGTCATGGAAAGTGTTGGGGGATGCATACGGTGCATAACTCTGTGTGTCATGGAGAGTGTGGAGGGGGGCGAGCATTCGTGTTTGTGTGTGTCAATGGGAGTGTCGAGGAGTGGCATGCATGAGTGTGTTGGTATGTGTTTGTGCAGCTCTATGCATGCAGCAAGGGAGCAATGTGTTAATGACGGGGGGGGGGTGTTCTGTATATGTTAGTGTGTTGGGGTAGATTGCACTCTCTCTGCCTCCCCAATATTTCATCCAGAAACTCCATCTAACATTCCATCCGGCATCTTCTCTCTCTCTTTCTCTATGACCTCCTCACACACTCTATCCAGCACCTCTTCTCTCTCTATGACCTCATATACTCAATCAATCCAGCACCTCCTCTCTCTCTCTCTCTCTCTCTCTGCCCCCCCCCCCCACTCCATCCAGCATATCTCTCTCTCTCTTTCTCCACCCCCCAAATCCAATTGGCATCCTCTATCTCTCTGTCCTCCCAGACTCCATGGAGCATCACACACACAACCCAATGCTACCTCCAGCGCTTCTATTCATACTCCTCCCATGCTGTCTCTGATATGGGTACTCACCCCCCCCCCCCAAAATACTACCTGCCACTCATACCCCTCCCATGCTATCTCTGATATAGGTACTCACCCCCCCCCAAAATACTACCTGCCACTCATACCCCTCCCATGCTATCTCTGATATAGGTACTCACCCCCCCCCAAAATCCTACCTGCCACTCATACCCCTCCCATGCTATCTCTGATATGGGTACTCACCCCCCCCCCAAATGCTACCTGCCACTCATACCCCTCTCATGCTATCTCTGATATGGGTACTCACACCCTCCCCCCCAAATTCTACCTGCCACTCATATCCCTCCCATGCTATCTCTGACATGGGTACTCACCCCCCCCAAATGCTACCTGCCACTCATACCCCTCCCATGCTGTCTCTGATTTGGGTACACACCCCCCCCCAAATGCTACCTGCTACTCATACCCCTCTCATGCTATCTCTGATATGGGTACTCACCCCCCCAAATGCTACCTGCCACTCATACCCCTCCCATGCTGTCTCTGATATGGGTACTCACCCCCCCAAAATACTACCTGCCACTCATACCCCTCCCATGCTGTCTCTGATATGGGTACACACCCTCCCCCAAATGCTACCTGGCACTCATACCCCTCCCATGCTATCTCTGATATGGGTACTCACCCCTCCCCCCAAAATACTACCTGCCACGCATACCCCTCCCATGCTATCACTGATATAGGTACTCACCCCCCCCCCAAATACTACCTGCCACTCATACTCCTCCCATGCTATCTCTGATATGGGTACTCACCTCCCCCCCAAATGCTACCTGCCACTCATACCCCTCTCATGCTATCACTGATAAAGGTACTCACCTCCCCCAAAAAAAAAATACTACCTGCCACTCATACCCCTCCCATGCTATCTCTGATATAGGTACTCACCCCCCCCCAAAAAAAAAATACTACCTGCCACTCATACCCCTCACATGCTATCTCTGATATGGGTACTCACCCCCCCCCCCAAATGCTACCTGCCACTCATACCCCTCTCATGCTATATCTGATTTGGGTACTCACCCCCCCCCCCCAAATACTACCTGCCACTCATACCCCTCTCATGCTATCTCTGATATAGGTACTCACCCCCCCACATGCTACCTGCCACTCATACCCCTCTCATGCTATCTCTGATATGGGTACTCACCCCCCCCCCCCAAATGCTACCTGCCACTCATACCCCTCTCATACTATCTCTGTTTTGGGTTCTCACACCCTTCCCCCCCCCAAATACTACCTGCCACTCATATCCCTCCCATGCTATCTCTGACATGGGTAATCACCCCCCCCCCCCAAATACTACCTGCCACTCATACCCCTCCCAGGGTGTCTCTGATATGGGTACTCAACCCCCCCGAAATGCTACCTTCCACTCATACTCCTCCCATGCTATCTCTGATATGGGTACTCACCCCCCCAAATGCTACCTGCCACTCATACCCCTCACATGCTATCTCTGATATGGGTACTCAAACCCTCCCCCCAAATACTCACTGCCAATCATACCCCTCCCCTGCTGTCTATGTTTTGGGTACTAACCCCCCCCCCCCCAATGCTACCTGCCACTCATACCCCTCTCATGCTATCTCTGATATGGGTACTCAAACCCTCCCCCCAAATGCTACCTGCCACTCATACCCCTCTCATGCTATCTCTGATATGGGTACTCACCCCCCCCAAATGCTACCTGCCACTCATACCCCTCTCATGTTATCTCTGATATGGGTACTCAACCCCCCCTAAATGCTTCCTGCCACTCATACCCCTCCCATGCTGTCTCTGATATGGGTACTCACCCCCCCCCCCCAAAATACTACCTGCCACTCATACCCCTCCCATGCTGTCTCTGATATGGGTACTCACACCCTCCCCCAAATGCTACCTGGCACTCATACCCCTCCCATGCTATCTCTGATATGGGTACTCACCCCTCCCCCCAAAATACTACCTGACACTCATACCCCTCCCATGCTATCTCTGATATGGGTACTCACACCCTCCCCCAAATGCTTCCTGCCACTCATACCCCTCCCATGCTATCTCTGATATGGGTACTCATACCCTCCCCCAAATGCTACCTGCCACTCATACCCCTCCCATGCTGTCTCTGATATGGGTACTCACACCCTCCCCCAAATGCTACCTGCCACTCATACCCCTCCCATGCTATCTCTGATATGGGTACTCACACACTCCCCCAAAATACTACCTGACACTCATACCCCTCCCATGCTATCTCTGATATGGGTACTCACACCCTCCCCCAAATGCTACCTGCCACTCATACCCCTCCCATGCTATCTCTGATATGGGTACTCACACACTCCCCCAAATGCTACCTGCCACTCATACCCCTCCCATGCTATCTCTGATATGGGTACTCACACCCTCCCCCAAATGCTACCTGCCACTCATACCCCTCCCATGCTATCTCTGATATGGGTACTCACACACTCCCCCAAATGCTACCTGCCACTCATACCCCTCCCATGCTATCTCTGATATGGGTACTCACACCCTCCCCCAAATGCTACCTGCCACTCATACCCCTCCCATGCTATCTCTGATATGGGTACTCACACACTCCCCCAAATGCTACCTGCCACTCATACCCCTCCCATGCTATCTCTGATATGGGTACTCACACCCTCCCCCAAATGCTTACTCCAACGCTGCCACACACACATCCCCATTGCTACCTCCGACACTGCTGCTTGGGAACCTGTGGCAGCATCAGCAAAGAACCAGAAAGATCCCAAAGGGGCAATTTTCTCCATGCCGCTGCTGATAGCTCCTCCTCTCCCGCCCCTTAGAAACAGGAAATCAGGACTGGTAGAGCCTCAGCAGAATGCTTTTTTTATTCCTTGCTGACAATGCCGTAAGTTGCCGTAGGCTGAGGTGGGGGTTGGGAAGGGGAAGAAATTGCTGTTCTGGCCAAGGCACTCTTTGCTCCAGCTGTAAGTCAAACTTGACAGAGAGTAACTAGCAGCACTGTCTACCAGTTGGATTAGGAGTTAGGGGGAAGGTCGCAGTTGGGGTTAAGTTTCTTCTCCGGAGCACCTATAGAGGAGCATATGGACGTCTGATTACACACATGCATACGAACTGGCTCCACCCTTGATAATATGTGCTACGCTAATGCATCTAAAATGGAAATAGAGCATGTGGGGATACTCAGCGGCGACGGCTACCCAGATATTCATTGCCGGGTTGTCTAGATTGGCACAAAACTAACCGGGCAGCGATGATATTCAGCTGCTGCCCGGTTAGCTTCCACGGTGAAAATCAGGCCAGCCTTTGCGGCTCCTTCCTTTCACTGCCTTGCTGATTACGGCCTGGTGCCTCCCCTGGACTGCTCCCAGAATGATCCGGTGCTAACCGGTTAGCCTCGCGGCACGCAGTGGTGTTACCTGGGGATATTCAGTGTTACAATGTTAGTGCCGCTAAATATCCCGGATACAAGGATTAACACATTAGCAGGTCTGCTATCGTATTTTTTTTTCAGTTCCATCAAGTTAGTGCTGACTCCTGGTGACCCAGCTGCCTCTGGGTTTTCTTGGCAATGTATCACCAGTAGTAGATTGTTAGGCCTTTTCTTCCAAGACAATGGAGGGTTAATCCTTTCGAATATCCCTGCCTACATTTTTACATTAATTGCTGTGGAATAAAATGGATTTTTTAACTGGGTTTGTGATGATTTCGTTGATAATTCCATTGTCTGATAAATGCATACGAATGATGCTATCTGGTTCGTAAATTTGTAGATTATTTAAAAGATATCTTAGAGCACCGTTAAGCAAGACTATTAAGTACTGTTTTTCCTATAAATCAAAATACAAAGGC